>CM054930.1:29326222-29916107 GCA_029168755.2 Tillandsia fasciculata
CTCAGCTATATATTGAAAAAGAAAATATTTTATCAATTTAGTGGTGCTTACTTCTCAATATTTGACTTACCTATTGTGTTTATTCTTTGATAATCATTTCCGTTTCTTCCTTACAGTATTGCCTTCTTGAAGTATCATTCCTGTGTTTCCTCTTAATGACATTTATCTTCGAATTTGCTTTTCCCAATGTTATTTGTGTCTTTCTTCTTACTTACAATTATCTTTAAATTTACGTTTGCAATTTCTCATCATATTATGGATATAAAACTTCGTTTTCAAAAAAAACGATCTGTTGTTTTTCTTTTATTCCATGGAATAGGCTTTACTTTTACTTCTCCTATTAACTTTCGTTTTCAGGTTTTTAATGGATTTGTCATCAATATATAAAGAAAATAGGAAAAAAAGGAAAATCAAACTTAACCAGCGCAGAAATCGTTTTAAAAGACACTGCACGGAAAATATAAATAATATAGTTCATGGTGAGTCGTCCAGTTACAGCCTCCAATGTAGTGAACTGAGTTTTCATTCAGAAAGCTTACTTCAAGCGGAGCATATAGCAGAAATACAAGAACATACATCCACACAGTTACAAACCAAACGGGTTGATCAAATATATTTAGGGTTACCGGAATATGAATGCCAATCGTGTGGAGCTTTATTATGGTATAACGAAAGACTTCACAAGCATCGAAATGCAGCCGTTCCATCATTTTCATTATGTTGTCAAGAAGGCCGGATTTCTTTACCCTTACTTCGGAATACCCCAGATGTATTGGATGTTTTACTGAATTGTCAAGGGTCTAGACAAGCTGCAAAGTTTCGAGAAAATATTCGCGTGTATAACTCAATATTTGCCTTTACATCCATAGGTGGAAAAATAGATGTCGATATTAATAAAAGGCCAGGACCGTATGTTTTTAGAATTAGTGGCCAAAATCATCATGTTATGGGCTCCCTTCTCCCCGTTGATGGACGACACCCTAAATTTGCGCAACTTTACATTTACGACACCGAAAACGAACTTGATAATAGAATGCGATCGCTTAGCGCGAACGGCCATGCCTTGAATATTGATAAGGATATTGTTGCAGATTTAATAAAAATGTTTGATGCCGAAAATGAAATTGTTAAAGCGTTCAGAATGGCTAGAGATCGTTTCAGAGAAAATGATTTTTTACCAATTAGGTTGCGTTTGGTTGGTTCGCGCTGTAGCAGTTCGTCTCAGTACAATCCTCCGTCGTGTGCTGAAATTGCAGGGTTAATTATTGGCGATTTGGGCAGTGCAGATCGGCAGCGTGATATTGTTGTTGAACATAGAGCAGATGGTCTGAGACGAATTAGTGATTTACACCCTTCATTCATGGCTATGCAATATCCTATACTATTTCCATATGGTGAAGATGGTTTTCACTTAGGCATTGAATGTAACCGAAACTCGCGCAGGAAAACAAATTCCAGGCAATGCATTACTATGCGTGAATTTTACGCCTATAGGATACAAGTAAGATTGAATGACGGGAAAACTTTATTACGAGGAGGCCGGCTCTTTCAGCAATATGTAGTAGATGCTTTCTCATGTGTTGAAGAAGAGAGGCTAGGATATATCAGAAAAAATCAAACAAGCCTTCGTTCCGAAATATATAAAGGTATTACAGATTCTGTTGTTGAGGGTGATACAGATGGTAATGCTATTGGAAAAAGAATTATACTCCCTTCAAGTTTTACTGCCAGTCCTCGCTATATGATCCAAAATTATCAAGATGCTATTGCCATATGCAGACATTGCGGTCCTCCTGATTTATTTATTACGTTTACATGCAATGCACAGTGGCGTGAAATACGAGATGCGTTAAATTTTATTCCAGGCCAGCGAGCTGAGGATAGACCTGATATTGTTAGCAGGGTTTTTAAGATGAAATTAGAATCTTTAATGACCAATATAAAGAAAGAAAATTTCTTCGGCAGATCAATAGCTGGTAGGTGGTCGTTAATGAACTTTAAAATATCTACCGCTTTTTAGACATAAAGCTAGACCTTATAGATTTACTCTTTCGTAGACTATCCTTTTTTCATTTATTGCAGAATTGTATAAGGTGGAATTTCAGAAACGGGGCCTTCCGCACGTGCACATTTTGGTATGGTTGCATGTTGACCATAGATACTTAACGAGCAGTCAAATCGATTCAATTATTTCGGCGGAGATACCTGATAAGGTTAATGATCCGGAAGGTTACGCGGCTGTTGAAAAATTTATGATACACGGCCCATGTGGGCTGGCAAAATCCGGGGCGCCCTGTATGGTAAAAGGCCGATGTTCAAAATATTTTTCGAAAGATTACAACAATGGGACGCTTATTAGTGATGATGGATTTGCAATATATAGAAGGAGGAATAATCAAAGAACTGTTATGAAGAATGGCATTGAGCTTGATAATAGATATGTTGTCCCACACAACTTAACATTGGTTCTTAAATATCAGGCACATATTAACGTTGAATGGTGTAATAAATCAAGACTTATAAAATATTTATTCAAATATGTTAACAAGGGGCCTGATCGATCTGCCGTTATTATAGAAAACAATGTTGCTTCTGATGGCTCTACTTCTACTCAGCGTTATAAACAAGTTGATGAAATCAAACAATATCTTGACTGTCGATATCTGTCGGCTTACGAGGCTATTTGGCGGTTATTTGATTTTGATATTCATTTTAGAGAACCGTCTGTGGAGAGACTAGCTGTTCATCTGCCAATGATGAATAATGTTACTTATCGTGATGACGAAAACTTAGAGGATGTACTTGGGCGTCCTAATATAGACAAAACAATGTTTACAGTATGGATGGACATGAACCAAGCCAGCGAGAGTGCTCGCGAACTCACATATGCAGAATTTCCAACTAAATGGGTGTGGCATCCAAAAGAGAAGTTTTGGTCAAGTCGAAAACAGGGCAATCGCATTGGGAGGATAATTTATGTCCACCCAAGTGCTGGTGAACTTTATTTCTTACGAATGCTTCTAAATGTGGTTAGAGGTCCAAGAAATTATAAAGAAATTAGAACTGTTGATGGTGTCGTTCATGAAACATTTCGCTCTGCATGTGATGCTCTTGGCCTACTTGGTGATGATAGAGAATGGCGCGAAGCACTACATGAGGCATCACTTTGGTCCTCTTCGAGCCAACTTAGACAATTATTTGTAACATTGGTTATGTATTGTGAGGTAGCAAATCCAATTGATTTGTGGAAAGAGTATTGGGAATTGCTTGCTGATGATATTATACATAGGCTAAGGAGTATTCTCGGACTTCAAAACTTAATCCTTCCACAAGCCGACATTCAAAATCATGTCTTGGTTGAGCTCGAAATTTTATTCAATAAAAACGGGAGCTCACTTGATCATTTTAAGTTACCTCTGCCTAATAGGGTGGTTATTGATCAATTGAATGATAGGCTTCTCAGAGAAGAAATGGATGACTTATATTTAATTTCAAACACAACCATACTTCCTCAAATTCGAATATAACCGTTAAAATTTGAAATTCAAACGACCGAAAAGTCATTAAACTAAACCCAATTTCAAACGACCGAAAAGTCATTAAACTAAACCTAATCCATACGACCGAAAAGTCATTAAACTAAACCCAAATTCCCAACGACCGAAAAGTCATTAAACTAAACCCA
Organism: Tillandsia fasciculata; assembly: GCA_029168755.2. Taxonomy (NCBI): domain Eukaryota; kingdom Viridiplantae; phylum Streptophyta; class Magnoliopsida; order Poales; family Bromeliaceae; genus Tillandsia; species Tillandsia fasciculata. Next base: position 29,329,908 of record CM054930.1, read on the forward strand.
AGTTCGAACGACCGAAAAGTCATTAAACTAAACCCAATTTCGAACGACCGAAAAGTCATTAAACTAAACCCAAATTCAAACGACCGAAAAGTCATTAAACTAAACCCAAGTCCGAACGACCGAAAAGTCATTAAACTAAACCCAAACCCAAACGACCGAAAAGTCATTAAACTAAACTCAATTTCAAACGACCGAAAAGTCATTAAACTAAATCCAAATCCAAACGACCGAAAAGTCATTAAACTAAATCCAAATCCAAACGACCGAAAAGTCATTAAACTAAACCCAATTTCAAACGACCGAAAAGTCATTAAACTAAATCCAAATCCAAACGACCGAAAAGTCATTAAACTAAACCCAATTTCAAACGACCGAAAAGTCATTAAACTAAATCCAAATCCAACGACCGAAAAGTCATTAAACTAAACCCAATTTCAAACGACCGAAAAGTCATTAAACTAAACCCAATTTCAAACGACCGAAAAGTCATTAAACTAAATCCAAATCCAAACGACCGAAAAGTCATTAAACTAAATCCAAATCCAAACGACCGAAAAGTCATTAAACTAAACCCAATTTCAAACGACCGAAAAGTCATTAAACTAAATCCAAATTTCAAACGACCGAAAAGTCATTAAACTAAACCCAATTTCATACGACCGAAAAGTCATTAAACTAAACCCAATTCCAAACGACCGAAAAGTCATTAAACTAAACCCAATTTCAAACGACCGAAAAGTCATTAAACTAAATCCAAGTTCCAATGACCGAAAAGTCATTAAACTAAACCCAAATCCAAATGACCGAAAAGTCATTAAACTAAACCCAATTTCAAACGACCGAAAAGTCATTAAACTAAACCCAAATCCAAACGACCGAAAAGTCATTAAACTAAACTCAATTCCAAACGACCGAAAAGTCATTAAACTAAACCCAAATTCAAACGACCGAAAAGTCATTAAACTAAACTCAATTTCAAACGACCGAAAAGTCATTAAACTAAACCCAATTCTAAACGACCGAAAAGTCATTAAACTAAACCAAATTTTAAACGACCGAAAAGTCATTAAACTAAACCAAATTCCAAACGACCGAAAAGTCATTAAACTAAATCCAAATCCAAACGACCGAAAAGTCATTAAACTAAACCCTAAACTAAACCCAAATTCAAACGACCGAAAAGTCATTAAACTAAACCCAAATTCAAACGACCGAAAAGTCATTAAACTAAACCCAATTTCAAACGACCGAAAAGTCATTAAACTAAACCTAATCCATACGACCGAAAAGTCATTAAACTAAACCCAAATTCCCAACGACCGAAAAGTCATTAAACTAAACCCAAGTTCGAACGACCGAAAAGTCATTAAACTAAACCCAATTTCGAACGACCGAAAAGTCATTAAACTAAACCCAAATTCAAACGACCGAAAAGTCATTAAACTAAACCCAAGTCCGAACGACCGAAAAGTCATTAAACTAAACCCAAACCCAAACGACCGAAAAGTCATTAAACTAAACCCAAATTCAAACGACCGAAAAGTCATTAAACTAAACCCAATTTCAAACGACCGAAAAGTCATTAAACTAAACCCAATTCTAAACGACCGAAAAGTCATTAAACTAAACCAAATTTTAAACGACCGAAAAGTCATTAAACTAAACCAAATTCAAACGACCGAAAAGTCATTAAACTAAATCCAAATCCAAACGACCGAAAAGTCATTAAACTAAACCCTAAACTAAACCCAAATTCAAACGACGAAAAGTCATTAAACTAAACCCAAATTCAAACGACCGAAAAGTCATTAAACTAAACCCAATTTCAAACGACCGAAAAGTCATTAAACTAAACCTAATCCATACGACCGAAAAGTCATTAAACTAAACCCAAATTCCCAACGACCGAAAAGTCATTAAACTAAACCCAAGTTCGAACGACCGAAAAGTCATTAAACTAAACCCAATTTCGAACGACCGAAAAGTCATTAAACTAAACCCAAATTCAAACGACCGAAAAGTCATTAAACTAAACCCAAGTCCGAACGACCGAAAAGTCATTAAACTAAACCCAAACCCAAACGACCGAAAAGTCATTAAACTAAACTCAATTTCAAACGACCGAAAAGTCATTAAACTAAACCCAAATCCAAACGACCGAAAAGTCATTAAACTAAACCCAATTCTAAACGACCGAAAAGTCATTAAACTAAACCAAATTTTAAACGACCGAAAAGTCATTAAACTAAACCAAATTCCAAACGACCGAAAAGTCATTAAACTAAATCCAAATCCAAACGACCGGAAAGTCATTAAACTAAACTCAAATCCACATAGACCGCCATGTCACTAAACTGAGCAACCCATATTCATATCGACCGCCATGTCAATAAACTGAGCAACCCATATTCAAATAGACCGCCATGTCAATAAACTGAGCAAGCCATACCCATATCGACCGTCATGTCACTAAACTGAGCTACCCATACTCATATCGACCGCCATGTCAATAAACTGAGCAATCCATACTCATATAGACCGCCATGTCACTAAACTGAGAGACTTATACTCATATCGACCGCCATGTCAATAAACTGAGCGACCCATACCCATATCGACCGCCATGTCACTAAACTGAGCAACCCATATTCAAATCGACCGCCATGTCACTAAACTGAGCGACCCATACCCATATCGACCGCCATGTCAATAAACTGAGCGACCCATACCCATATCGACCGCCATGTCACTAAACTGAGCGACCCATATCCATATCGACCGCCATGTCACTAAACTGAGCAACCCATACCCATATCGACCGCCATGTCACTAAACTGAGCGACCCATATTCATATCGACCGCCATGTCACTAAACTGAGCGAGCCATATTCAATTGACCGCCATATCATTAAACTGAGATATCAAATTGAATGCGTACGAAAAAAAAAAATGAAAAAAAATATTTCAAAAAAAATGAATAGAGAAAAACAATTGAATGTTCATCTTTTCACTGTACTCGTACCTCGCACAACGAAAAGATGGGGGGCATTTGTTTGAGGTAAAAAAAAATTATATATATAAAAAAAAGGGGGGGAAAGATTATGGTTGGTCTGTAATATTGATTTGTCTGTATAAACCCCGTATAAGCTCAAAACTTTTAACATATTAATAATTTGGGTCTAACGAATTCAATTTTTTAATAGGCCATTTGAGAACACAAGCTTAGGCCATTGTGAACACAAGCTTATGGGTCTCATCAAAGCTCCGTCGATTTTTTAAGTCGGATCCTTTCTTTTACCCAACGGGCCTTACATTATAGTCAATTTCTTGTTTAAAGATTCAATTTCAAAAATTATGTTCAAATTAAAATTAAAATTTTGAATTTCAAATTTTCAACGAAATTTTAAAATATTTCTCAAATGCCACATATTCTCAAACTTAAATTTTTGAATCCAATCGAAATTCCTCATACGTCAATTATCTCAAACACATATATCCAACTCTTCAACCACGTTTTAAAATATCTCTCAACTGACTTATCCAAACTCACCTATATCTTGTTTTGAATTTTTGAATCCAAACAAATTCCCTCGTTCGTTAACCGTTTAATTTTGAAATTCAAATACAAACATACGTCCTCAAATTTAAATATAATATATTTAATTTTGAAATTTGAAATTTAAATACAAACATACTTCCTCAAATTTAAATGTAATATATTTAATTTTGAAATGTGAAATTTAAATACGAACATACTTCCTCATAACATACTCAATTTTGAAATTTGAAATTTAAAATTTAATACAACCATACTCTCTCAACATATTTGAACATATCTTTTCAATTTTGAAATTTGAAATTTAAAATTTGAACATATTCAATTTTAAAATTTGAATTTTAAAATTTGAACATATCTTTTGAAATTTGAAATTTAAATTTGAACATATTCAATTTTAAAATTTGAATTTTAAAATTTGAACATATCTTTTCAATTTTGAAATTTGAAATTTAAATTTGAACATATTCAATTTTAAAATTTGAATTTTTAAAATTTGAACATATCTTTTCAATTTTGAAATTTGAAATTTAAATTTGAACATATTCAATTTTAAAATTTGAATTTTTAAAATTTGAACATATCTTTTCAATTTTGAAATTTGAAATTTAAAATTTGAACATATTCAATTTTAAAATTTGAATTTTAAAATTTGAACATATCTTTTCAATTTTGAAATTTGAAATTTAAAATTTGAACATATTCAATTTTAAAATTTGAATTTTTAAAATTTGAACATATCTTTTCAATTTTGAAATTTGAAATTTAAATTTGAACATATTCAATTTTAAAATTTGAATTTTAAAATTTGAACATATCTTCTCAATTTTGAAATTTGAAATTTAAAATTTGAACATATTCAATTTTAAAATTTGAATTTTGAACATATCTTTTCAAATCTGAAATTTAAAATTCGAAATTTGAATTTCCTCAAATTTGAACGAGGTTCCCACGTATTTTCCTCAACGAACTAACGAACGTCGTTTCTCAACGAAACCACGTTTTCTCGCTAACCCTCAACAAACCCAACGAATCCCACACGATATTTATCTGCCCCTCCCCACTATAAAAAGGAGAGATCTTCCTTTGCCCGGAGAGAACTTTCCATTATTTTTCCACCAAAAAAAAAAAAAAGCTGGTCTGAAAATAACCTCCCATATTCCACAAAAAAAAATATATATAACCTCCCGTATCCCACCACAAAAAAAGAGAACCTTTTTCCATATTTTTCCCACCACAGAAAAAAAGAACGCCCGATATTGTCCTATATTCCACTACAAAAAGAAAAAAAACCCCTCATCCTCAAGCGCCGATCGCCTCAACCTCCTCCGGTCAACTTCCTCAACCTCCTCCGGTCAACCCCCTCCGGTCAACTTCCTCAACCTCCTCCGGTCAACTTCTTCTCGACTCTTCCGGTCAATAGCCTCAACCTCCTCCGGTCAACTTCCTCGGCACCCGCGTATTTCTCAGGTAAATAAAAAAATAATAATAATAATAAAAAAAAGAGAAAAAAAATTAATTTTCTTTGAAAACCGGTTTGGGACCTCTTCGGACGCCCCTTACTTCAGGTTGAAAAGAAAAGAGAAGAAAATAAAAGAAAATAAAAAAAATTAATTTTCTTTGAAAACCGGTTTGGGACCTCTTCGGACGCCCCTTACTTCAGGTTGAAAAGAAAAGAAAAAAAAAAGAGAAAAGAAAAAAGAAGGAAAAAAATAAGGAAAAAAAAAAAAAAAAATATTTTCTTTGAAACCGGTTTGGGACCTCTTCGGACGCCCCTTACTTCAGGTTGAAAAGAAAAGAGAAGAAAATAAAAGAAAATAAAAAAATTAATTTTCTTTGAAAACCGGTTTGGGACCTCTTCGGACGCCCCTTACTTCAGGTTGAAAAGAAAAGGAAAAAAAAAGAGAAAAGAAAAAAAGAAGGAAAAAATAAGGAAAAAATAAAAAAAATATATATTTTCTTTGAAAACCGTTTGGGACCTCTTCGGACGCCCCTTACTTCAGGTTGAAAAGAAAAGAGAGAAAATAAAAGAAAATAAAAAATTAATTTTCTTTGAAAACCGGTTTGGGACCTCTTCGGACGCCCCTTACTTCAGGTTGAAAAGAAAAGAAAAAAAAGAAAGAAAGGAAAAAAAAAAGGAAAAAAAATATTTTCTTTGAAAGCCGGTTTGGGACCTCTTCGGACGCCCCTTACTTCAGGTTGAAAAGAAAAGAAAAAAAAAAAGAAAGAAAGAAAAAAAAAAGGAAAAAAAATAATAAATAAATTTTCTTTGAAAGCCGGTTTGGGACCTCTTCGGACGCCCCTTACTTCAGGTTGAAAAGAAAAGAGAAAAAAAAGAAAGAAAGGGAAAAAAAAAGAAAGTCAACAAAAACCCAAAACCGATTCGGATGGTTTCTTCGGACATCCGAACTCAAGATAAGTCAAAGTGGATTCCCTTCGGAGCCCAAATCAATTACAAGACAAAAGGGATTGAACCCCAAGATAAGTCAAAGTGGATTCGGATCTCAAATATAAATCAAAGCGGATTTCCTTCAGATCCCAAGTCAAATAAAATAAAATAAAATAAAATAAAAAAATAATTTCTTTTTCGGATCTCAAATTTTTTCGGATCCCCGATAATTTCAAAAATAGAAACTTTCTCGGATCCCAAAAAGGGCCCCACATTAAAATAAAATAACGACATTTTCTCCTGACCCCAAATTAAAGATCCCAAGTCAAATTATAAAATAAAATAAAAGGGATTTTCTACGAACCCGAAGATAAAATTAGGAAATTTTCTTCGGACATAAAATAAAATAAAATAAAAGGGGATCCACAGTCGGTTTCAAATAAGATTCAATTGGATCTAATCAACTTGGAACCTAAGTCCGATTCAAAGGCTCACCTCATATGCAGGCCTCAAATTTATCCATACGAAAATAAGACCCAATCCATATACGGATCCCAAATCCAATCCACATACGGATCTCAAATCCAATCCACATATGGATCCCAAATCCAATCCACATATGGATCCCAAATCCAATCCATATACGGATCCCAAATCCAATCCACATATATACGGATCTCAAATCCAATCCACATACGGATCCCAAACCCAATCCACATACGGATCTCAAATCCAATCCACATATGGATCCCAAATCCAATCCACATATGGATCCCAAATCCAATCCATATACGGATCCCAAATCCAATCCACATATATACGGATCTCAAATCCAATCCACATACGGATCCCAAACCCAATCCACATACGGATCTCAAATCCAATCCACATATGACATAGGCCCAATCCATATACGGGTCCCAAATCCAATCCACATATATACGGATCTCAAATCCAATCCACATACGGATCCCAAATCCAATCCACATACGGATCTCAAATCCAATCCACATATGACACAGGCCCAATCCATATACGGGTCTTAAATCCAGTCCACTTGCAAATAAAAACCCAAAACCTATTCGGTCCACAAATAAAAACCTAAAACCTATTCTATCCACAAATAAAAAAACCCAAAACCCATTCAATCTCATCGCCTTAACATATATAATTAAGGCAAAAACTACAGACTAGATTCTAAATCATATACTTAGAATTTAGTCAAATCAAATTCGATCGAGCTCTAACACATATACTTAGAGTTCATCCAGTTCATCCAAACCAACCCAACTAGCCCTAATACATATACTTAGGGTGTAGTTAACCTTTTACTCTAGCCCATATATCTAGGGTAGAAACCAAATCAACTCAACTAATCCTAATACATATACTTAGGGTTAGTCAACCTCTCACTCTAGCCCATATAACTAGAGTGAAAAACATATCAAGCTCGGCCAATCCTATATAGGACTTAGCCACCTCCTACTTTCGAGTAGCATCAAATCCGACCCACCTCAATACATATCCTTGGGGTTTGGTCATGTTTTACACTTTGGAACATACACCAAATATGGAATCAAATATAATTGGACTCTAATACATATACTTAGAGCCAATTGAACCCAATTAAACTCTAACACATATAATTAGAGTTTAATATCGACTAGTTCTCAACACACATAATTGGGATCAAGTCAATTTCAAATCCAGCTAAATCCTAACACATATACTTAGGATTTGGTCAATCATTAGGATACGATTTATTCTATCCTTCTCATAAAGGTCTCTTAATCGAAGGTGCCCCAATCACAAGGGGGTAATTAACAATAGATGCTTGCGTCTATTGGAAGTCATGGATCCGCAATACCTGATACCCACATACACCCATCCATACATACAAATATAAATCTGAGTCGCGAATACCATCCCACGGGAACCCGAAAGAGGTGAACCGCGCGGGGTGAGTCATTCGGGATCGCAGACAAAATGGCACGCCCGGTGGGATCTCGTGACAAAAGGCAAACCATCCAAATGCAATGGGGTTTCAAGTTCAAACGGATCTCGAACCTAACCATAAGGTTACGAGCCGAACCAAACTGAACTGCAGAAGGATCCAAGTCGAGCCGAATTATAAGGGCCCGACCGACATTGAATTCAAAGGGTCTCGAACTAAGTCATAAGGGTTCGACCTAAACCATGTCTCAAAGGGTTATGAGCCAAAGTATAACGGTTCGACTCAAATCAAATTCAAAATGGACAAATCAAGTGAAAGCCTAAACCGGCTCAGCCCAAATCAAATACAAAAGGTTCAAACCAATTCAACTCAAACCCAACCTGAACAAAGGTTCAAATCGAACTTCAGGGATGATCCAAATCAAGCAAGCCAGCTCCACCCGAACTGAAACAAATCAAGAGTTCAAACCGAGCTAACTCCAAATAAATCTGCTGAGTCAACTTAATCGACTCACAAACCCAATTTCAAACGACCGAAAAGTCATTAAACTAAACCCAAATCCAAACGACCGAAAAGTCAGTAAACTAAACCCAAGTTCAAACGACCGAAAAGTCATTAAACTAAACCCAATTCCAAACGACCGAAAAGTCATTAAACTAAACCCAATTCCAAACGACCGAAAAGTCATTAAACTAAACCTAAATCCAAACGACCGAAAAGTCATTAAACTAAACTCAATTTCAAACGACCGAAAAGTCATTAAACTAAAACCCAATTGCAAACGACCGAAAAGTCAGTAAACTAAACCCAAATCCGAACGACCGAAAAGTCATTAAACTAAACCCAAATCCAAACAACCGAAAAGTCATTAAACTAAACCCAATTGCAAACGACCGAAAAGTCAGTAAACTAAACCCAAGTTCAAACGACCGAAATTAGTCCAAGAACATGCACGATTATTCTGCGGGTTGAATGATGAGCAGAGAAAAATATACGATGCTGTTTTTACATCGATAAATGGCCAACATGGAGATGTAATATTTGTTTACGGTCACGGTGGAACGGGAAAGACTTACCTGTGGAAAACTATTATCTCCAAACTTCGTTCCGAAGGGAAGGTTGTGCTAGCCGTTGCTTCTTCAGGCATAGCATCACTTTTACTACCTGGTGGCCGGACAGCTCATTCCAGATTTAAGATACCTATTAAGATTGATGATTCTTCAATTTGTGAAATTAAAAAGGGAACCCAACTTGCAAAATTAATTTCTTTCGCTAGCTTAATAATTTGGGATGAAGCACCTATGAATCATAGGAACTGTTTTGAAGCCTTAAATAAGTCTCTAAATGATATTATGGGTTTGGATAGTCCAGCCACTGGTCAAAAATTATTTGGAGGTAAGACTATTCTTTTAGGGGTGATTTTAGACAGATACTTCCAGTTGTTGTGGGTGGCACGAGACATGATATTATTAATGCATCGCTCACAAGATCTCACATTTGGAATAAGTGTACACTGTTTCGGCTGAATATTAATATGCGATTGCTACACGGTCCTTCTATAAATGAAGTATCTTATTCAGAACTGGCAGATTTCAGTAAATGGGTGCTAAATGTTGGTGATGGCAAGATAAATGCTATTAATTTAGACGGGAAGAGGAAAGCACTTGGATAAAAATTCCAGAAGACTTACTTATAAAAAATACTGACCATGGAATAGAAAGTATTGTGAAAGAGATATACGATGATATTGAATCAAACTACGGAAATTCTGCTTACTTAAGAGACAGAGCTATTGTTACTCCCATAAATGAAACAGCTGATGAGATTAACACATACGTGCTTACTTTAGTGCCAACTGAAGAACGCACATACTTGAGTTCAGATTCGATATGTAATTCGTCGAGGAATATCGAAAACAGTGATGTACTTTATCCAATTGATTTCTTGAATTCTTTAAAATTTAATGGAGTTCCTCATCATGAGCTGAAATTAAAAATTGGAGCTCCCGTAATGTTACTTCGCAATATTAATCAAAGTTCCGGTCTTTGCAACGGTACCCGATTGGTGATAACTCAATTAGCTCCTAGGATTATTGAGGCACAAATTTTTACTGGTAACCATATCGGTGAAAAGGTGTATATTCCTCGCATAGTCATGAATATAACAGATTCTAAGTGGCCATTCATACTTAAAAGAAGACAGTTTCCGATACGTTTAAGTTACGCCATGACGATTAATAAAAGTCAAGGACAAACATTGCATAAAGTCGGCATTTATTTATCTCAGCCTGTTTTCTCCCATGGTCAACTTTATGTTGCAATTTCTCGAGTTACTTCCAGAGAAGGGTTGCGAATCTTTATAAAAAATAAAGAGCACGAGCCTGAAGGATATACTAGAAATATTGTTTACCATGAAATATTTGAAGATTTATGATACCTAATTGTTTGTCATGTATTATTATATGTAGTCTTTTCTTCCATTTAATGCATAATGTAAATATTTCGCACAATAATAAATATTTTTTTTCCTTACTATTTTCTCTCTCTATTTGAATTTTTTTGTAGTTTTAAAAGTTATCATGGAATACGTACTGTTATCAGAATTATCATTACAACGACAGAACTGCAAAATCAAAGTCCGTATATGCCGAATATGGGAATCAACTGCCCCGTTTCTGAAGGGTGATATTTTCAGTCTCGACTGCTTATTAGTGGATGAAAAGGTGGTGATGTTAAACCTCGCGCACGATGCTGATATCTTTTTATTTACTATTGCATATCACTTATATGTTATATTTTATGAAATATTCTTCCAATCTTACAAATGACGTTATTATGATGTTCTTTCAATTACATTAAGGGCTATTCTTTGCAAGGGACGATCCGAAAACAAGATGCAGAAGAAGTTAGATGTCGACTTACCGAAGGAAGTGTATATCTAATAGAGAAATTCAGTGTTATTCCTACAAAGAAGAGATATGCTGCTGTCGAACGCCTTTATATGCTTCAGATAAATAAATGGACCTCCCTGACCTTACTCGAAGAAAATAATGAAGACATCCCTTTATATAGCTTTACTTTCCTGACCTTCTCTCAACTTGAGAAACAGAAATACAACGATGCTGTTCTGGCTGGTATTGTTTATTTACAAAATTTCGTGTTTCTTTGATAAAAACAAAATTTTATACTATAACAGTTTTTTCAATCCTAATGTTTATTTTCTGCATATTTTTACAGATGTCTTTGGTCAAATTATAGCTGTTGGCGACATTACGCAGAAATATGTCGGCCAGACTCTTGCCACCATTAGAAATTTAGAAATTCAAGATTTAGAGTCAGTTTTTTTTTCATATTGTTTACAATTAAATAAAAATTACATAAATTACATGCTGTTGATTTTTTTCTCTTCTATATATATTTATTTACTGACATGTACAGAATATTGTCTCCTTTCTTATACAGGAATAATATTCTACCAATTACATTATGGGATAAATTTGCATTGGATTTCGATGATAATTATATTTCAGAAAAAAATAAAAACGTTCCAATCATAATAATCCTTGCTGGAATGACGGTTCGGTCATTTAGAGGTCTGCAGCTATATTTACAATATAATAACTTTACTTTACTAATTTTAACTATTACTTATTCTGTATTTGATTGTCTACCTGTAGAGAAGATGCATTTGTCAACGTGTTCAGCTTCAAAGATTTACTTTGATTTGGAAATTCCAGAAGTTTCAGATTTACTAAACAGGTTTTGGAATCAATTATGTCTTTATTTTTTCACACAGTTTCCTACCATATTTTATTTATTTGTAAATTACCATTTGCAGCTTACAGCCTACGGCTAATTTAATACAACGAATTGATACCAGTCATGATCAACTTATCAGTCCTCAAGAAGAGATGTGCTCTAACAGAAAAACCGTGGCTGAACTGTTAGCTCTCGACATTTCTACTATGCAGGTATTTGTTTTCCTTATAATACTAACATTTTACATTCATTTGACTACTGTTATTTTTCCCTACTTTATATGTATGTATATAGTCACACATATTTTCCTTTCAGAATGTTAAAGTCACGTGTCAGGCTAAAGTTGTTGACATTGATACCTCATTTGGTTGGTGGTACAAAGCATGTCGCAACTGTAAAGCAGCTGTTAGAACATATGACGATACTTTCCGGTGCTCAAGTTGTAATGAAAATGACCAACCTCCTATCCCATGGTAATAATTTTAGTTCGACATTATATTCATATATAAAGTTTACATTCCTACTTAATTTCAATTAAAAATAAGGGATAATTGCCTGTGTACCCCTGAAATATTAAGAAATATCTGATTTACCCCTCTTATTTTTTTCTTTCCAATATACCCTTCATACGTTCCACCGTTATTAAAAATACCCCTACCGTTTCCTTTTGTTAAGTTAACTAGGGTTAAACTAGAGTTAAATAATAATCGGAGTTGAAAACTATCAGATATACCTATTTTGCCCCGGTTTAGGTTTAGGGTTAGGGTTTAGGATTTTTTAGGGTTTTAGGGTTTAGGGTTTAGGGTTTTAGGGTTTAGGGTTTAGGGTTTTTTAGGTTCTAGGGTTTTAGGGTTTAGGGTTTAGGATTTTTTAGGGTTTTAGGGTTTAGGGTTTAGGGTTTTAGGGTTTAGGGTTTTAGGGTTTTTTAGGGTTCTAGGGTTTTAGGGTTTAGGGTTTAGGATTTTTTAGGGTTTTAGGGTTTAGGGTTTAGGGTTTTAGGGTTTAGGGTTTAGGGTTTTTTAGGGTTCTAGGGTTTTAGGGTTTAGGGTTTAGAATTTTTTTAGGGTTTTAGGGTTTAGGGTTTAGGGTTTAGGGTTTTAGGGTTTAGGGGTTTAGAGTTTTAAGGTTTAGGGTTTAGAGTATATTTGAAAGGACAAAATAGTAATTACACACAGATAACGGCAGTTTCAAACGGTACACTAACAAGTTTAACTTCAGGGGTATTTTGGAAAGAAGTTAGAACGTAAGAAGGGTAGTTTTAATATTAGCCTTCTAAGAGGGGTAAATCTAAAACAGGAAAATTTTTAGGGGTACGTAGGAAATTGCCCCTAAAAATAAATTGTGATTAATTATCTTCCATTTTGTTAGGTACAAATTGAACATTATTGTTGACGATGGTAGTGGTACAGCTAACTTTGTTGTTTTTGGAAAGATAGCACAAGAACTTATTCGTATTCCAGCCCAAATTTAGCTATCTTACGGGCTCAGATCAATACTACCCTTCCCCCTGCAATTAAAACAGTCATTGGTCAGATGCATATTTTCAAATTGTACCTGATGCAGTCAGATTACATCTGGTTTCCCATCGTTTAAAGTGATTAAAAATTTACCCTGTACTCAAATATCAAGGGAAAATCTCCTGCGGCAACAAATTTACTTATTAAATGTGAAGAACTGTCCATTCACCTGAGACCGACAAACAAATCCAAAAGAAATATTTGTTGAACCATCGCCGAATACTGATGTTCCTCAGGGTAATCAACTTACTCTCTTAACACTTTAAATAAATGTTTATACAGAAAATATATTTTTCTGACTATTTTGTTTCCCTCTTTTTTTTTCCCTTTCCTGTTAATTTATAATCAGATCAGGGCAACTTCATAGCGACTTATCTGAAATCCAACATGCTAAGAGACTCCGACTCACGTACGATCTAAACCAAATTAACATCATTACATTCTTATATTTTACCGTAAATGATATTTATTGTACTTAATTATGTAAATTAATTTGTAGGTTTGATGAAGGTGCCTCTACAGATGAAACCAACAAATGAGAATTTACTATCTGTACCCCATACTATGTTTTAAATTTCGTATATGTTTTGTGTAAATATTATCTGGAATATTATCGTCTGCTTAAATAGTTCCGGCTTTTTATATACTTTGTTAAATGAAATATTGGTATAATATGCCTTTGTGCTTTCTTTCTGTCTACTTAATGCTCTGTATTTTACATATTTTTATTCGATATCCGCAGCGAAGCGCGGGTACTCCGCTAGTTTACATATAATTCGTGGTTATTAATAAATTTGCGGTAACCCGCGGGTGCGGGTTGAATTGCTAATTATTCAATATGCACTGCATCGGGTACAACATCTAATTATACACCCGGTGCAGGCAATAATATCCCAGGTCCAAACCCTCGAAACCCTTCTCTCCCGTCTCCACCCCCCTCTCTCTCTCTCTCTCTCTCTCTCTCTCTTCTTTTTTTGGGGATAAATTTTGAAACCGAATGCTACAAACCAATCGGTCTCTGATCTCAGGTAGATTCTTCTCAAATCTCCCCCCGAAACAATTCGATTCTTTCGTTGCGTTTTTTGCTCAAATTTTCTTCTTTATTTTTTGTTATTTTGTTTGATGGGTTTAGTTTTCCCCTTTTTCCCTGAAATTTACGTGTTCGAATTCACAAATCGCAGTAGAAAAATTACTAAATTTTCACATTTTTTTAGCTTAATTTTACTTTTGAAATCCTAATTTCAGCTGCATGAAGAATCAATGATCTCCGCAGCCCCGTGCTTCGCCCCTCCATTTCTCACCCACAAGCACGTAAGCAAGAGGAAGAACAGTGACCTCTTTAATCCCGTTAGGGTTTCCAATGTAAACAGGAGGTAGTAATTTTTTCCATTTTGATCTAACTACCTAGCCATCACGAATTTTGATTTTAGCATCCAACTTTTCAATTTGTTTGATTTAATTCATTTGATAACAGTTTCGATGCAAAATTTAAGCTAATTACTTACTTTAATAAAGTTTTAGTTACACGAATTGGATAAAATATAATAATCAAATTTTAATGTTAAAAGAGTCAGTAGCTTGCTTGAATCAAATAAATTAAAAAATTAGATAGCAAAACCATTTTTTTTTTCTATTTGAACTTGAACACATAGTTGATTTGAAAATTTTATTAAATGTAGTGACTAAAATAGTTATTAACCGTTAATTGGCACGGTTTTATTCGCTAAAAAGTGAGTAAAGTCATCGAATCGGGTGAAATCACCTATGAATTTCAAAAATCCTTTTTTTTTTTGACACACCATGGACAAATTGAGAAGATTCCAAATCCAGCTCTAGCATGTTCATCTTAACGAATCGTATTGAGTTACTAATTGATATTATGAAAAGGTGTTCGACAACATTCGAAGCTAATAACTGCTATTTTGGTTAGGATACTACTCGGGCACTTCTAGCGTAATTTTGGTGGATGGGCTCATAATATTTTCATCAAGTTTTTTTTAGCAACGGGCCCTTTAAATGTATCGTCAAAGTCTCACTTCCATAGTTTAGTATTGTGGAGGCTAGGCTGCAGAGACAACTTTTCTTATCAGTACTCGCAATTTTTTGTTTAATAGCTAAAATGACTATGATTGCATTGTCTTTGGCTATATTTTTCTATATTTTGGTTAAAATGGATTTTCTGATTGCCTGTATTACGGGCCGATAGTTATACCATCTGTTATGATTTGAGGATACCTTATGCTTCCTTTTCTTCAAACATAAACTTATTCATTCATTGGTGAAGATGGTTTTGTTATTGATGGATTACTTAGAGAATGCCTTCAATTATTCATAATAAAAGTTGTGTCAATAAAGTTACAGAGAAACAGAATAAGATATTTTCATGTTTCTGATTTTAGTAATAAAATTTCAAGTAGTTTTAGTTAGTGACAAAATCCAGATACCATTTTCGATCTTTTCTTAGACCGACTTCTACCTCCATTTCACTTTATATTGGAATATGAATCATCTTTATGTTCTTTAACAGGTGTGAATGCTTTGATCTCTATAAACAACTTGTTCCTTATAACGATGCTTGGTCTTGGCAAAAGTCGGTTGTAAAAAAGAGACACATGATGATAGATAAAGATGAAGACTATTCCGACACTTTGATCATTCTCCAACACCATCCTGTTTATACTCTAGGTACAGCTAGTATGGAGAAGTACCTGAATTTTGATATACAAAATGCTCCCTTTGATCTTTACCGCACTGAACGGGGCGGTGAGGTTACGTATCATGGTCCTGGACAGGTTTGTTATTCAAATGCTTGTTTCTGTATTGTCGTCCATTTTGAATAGGTTGCCCAACTTTATAATTTGATTGACAACCCATCAAGTTTTACTTGTTTTGATTTAGGTTATTTCAGTTAATTGATTTATTTCAGTTGTTTGTTGAAGGGCATCGAAATTCTTCCACTAAAACATGTCTTTCCTATTATTTTGATGTGGTTATTTAAATATATACACTTCATAAAAAAAGGAGAGAAAGATTAATTGAAATTAGTTTGATGCGATTGTTTGTTGAATTTGATGTGTATATTTGCATGAAAAGAGAAACTAAGCTTTGAATCTCCCCATTGCTGTTCCTCGGTGCTTTCCTGATGCCTTTTTCTTATGGCTTCTCTTTTCTTTTTCCCTCTTAGCTTGTTATGTACCCTATTATCAATTTGCGGTATCACAAAATGGATCTACATTGGTACCTTAGGTCACTTGAAGAAGTGATTATTCGGGCGCTTACGTCGACATTCTCTATCAAGGCATCGAGGCTCAAAGATTTAACTGGAGCTTGGGTTGGTATGTCCTTGCTCTCTTGTATTGCACTTTTGTGGCTTCAATAATCTGCTTCGTAATGAATGGCATATCGGCACACCTAGAAAATTTTAAAATATGGCACAACCTAAAACGCAACTTGTAAGAAACTCCAAAGCAAGTACTTAGCACCAAGTTGCTAAGTCTTTACCTGCTATTATTTTGGTCTCCCAAGTCCCGACCTTTTCGATCGGTACAATCTGAGTCCTTTACCTCTGCATTTTCACATTCTTTCTCACTTTATCAAATAACTCTATCAAACTGGACATAAATCTATGTGTTCAACATAATTTAATCGATTTTGGATTTCTCATTATCTATTATGTTCAAGGAACTTAGTTACAGCAGTAAGTTTGCAGTGGATTGTAATGAAATCAAAAGTCAAGTGTCAAACTGAGAAAAAGGGGGTTGGGGACCGTGCTGTAGTTCACCCAAACTAAAGTTAGTTTCTGCTGCAACATAAGTTTCTTCACTTAAATATCTTGAACTTATGTATCTTCTCTGACAAACTCTATTTCAATTCGAAGTCGCATCCAGAAAACATCTAAACTTTATTCTAGAATTTTCCCTTTTCCTCCATAATATAATGCGTGCTAACAATTCTCTTTATTTGCCTGAAATTATTCAAGGGAATCAAAAAGTTGCTGCAATTGGGATCCGTGTCTCCCGATGGCTAACTTATCACGGCCTGGCACTGAATGTTACCACTGATCTAACCCCCTTTCAGCACATCGTCCCGTGCGGCATTCGGGATCGCGGGGTCTGTAGTCTTAAACAGTTACTGCAAACAGAATCAGATGTGAAGAACATTGACGATGCGACGCTAATGGACGCGACTCACGAATCCTTAATCAGAGAATTCTCAAAAGTGTTTCAGCTCTCGCTTGAATATAAAGCGAATGCGTATTTAGTAGACATTGGGGGGGGGATCTCTTGAATGTTGCTTTGATGGGGATAACTGTGTGTAATGTTTGTGAGATGCAGAGAATGTAGCGAGCAAAACTCGACAAAATTGAGCATGTAATATGGCGAATTCGACTAAATTAGTTGCTGCAGATTCAGAATCATGTCTCAATTGAATTGTTTCTAGGTCTAATCTTGTTTAAACTCTTCTTTCTGTTGCATAATTTAATTCTGCAGTGAAAGCTGATCCAGATGTATACAAGTATGTGAACCAAAAGCATTTCAGGATTGTAGACTCGGCCCATTAGCAACTTTAGGCCCAGGTACACACACAAGTGAATGCCGAATCTGGACGACACGTGGCATATCTTGAACACGCCACATCAGCAGGGCCCCCTACCCCACACCGACCCATAACCCCTCAGTGAACGACACGTGTCCAATTCCGGACTCTTTCGCGGTCCCTTCCCGCTCGTTATTACCGGAGCTATAGCGAAGTTTTCGAAATAATTAAATAGTTGATTTTTTAAATTATTTACTAATATATTTAAAATAATTTGAAATAATATTTAATATACCTTTCAAAACTTCAATAATATAATATTTTTATTGATTTTTAAAAATTCCTACAAATATTTCTAAACTCCCGGAGTTTATTAATAAAATTTGAGTTTAAAAAAATATTTTGATAATTTTATGTTAAATTTAAAAATTTCCAATAACTATGGGGCCCACGGCATCTTTTGCCTCGGATGCTGGGCCCACCCGAAGCACCCGAGTGACCTGGGGCCCGCACCACGGTCCGGTTCGGACACCTCACCCTCTTTGTCGCTGCTTCCTCGGGGACCGGAGAACCCGGTCCGGTTTTTTTTTCCTTTCTTGGCCATACTACGGCGGTCTACGTGTACAGCGCCCTGCAGCGACTCGCTTATCGCGTCGTACAAAACTGTGTCCTACAACACCTGCACCCAATCCGCTTCTCTTCGTAGGTGCGTTCGTATTCAAACAAAAATATCATTATGTAAATTAGTACGAATCTCAAAACATAATAATGAATCATGAATAAGAACATCTCACATTGGAGCCTGTTTCTATAAAATTTTTTACCCTGTTTTTCATTTCCCTCAATCCAATTTTTTTTTTTTTAATTATTATTTTCCTTATCTACTGTGGCTCAAAGATATATATATATATAAGTCTTTTGTTTTAACACTTATATTATATAAAATATATTTTAAATTAATTTTATCGCGTCGTGTAATATAGAAAAATGTCTCGTAAAATTATATGATAATTTTATTTTAAAATAATATTTAAAAAGAATGTGTTCTGATACTTATGGATGCTTCTAAATTACTTTTATATTTCCTACATGCAACAAATTAAAGTTGTTGAATATAAATGTGAAAATATCAATCATTTTTTTTTGATAGTTTAATCGATTAGAAGTAAGCTATTATCTCACATAATTTAATGAGATATTAAGTCTCTGTCTGATCCTTAGTTCTAACCATCTTATGAGACCTAACTATCTTAAGAGAAAAAACGTAATCAATTTACTTAAAATATATAGACACGGAATAAAGAAAAAGTGCCCGCGGATTTTAATTATGGCTCAGTTTAATTAGCCTTACATCACTTTGAATATAACTCAGTCTAACATGCACTCCCGCCGTAGGGTAGGATACTGACTCCTTTAAATTAAGAATCTGTGATTACTGATTCTGATATCAGTTGTCGAATTATTTGCTCTAATCATTAATTTCAAATACTCAAGCTATTAGAAATACACAACTAAATTATTTAAAGTATACAGATACAACGCCCGCAAATCTCGATTGTGATACGACTTAATCAGCCTCGCGTCATTTCGAGCATGACTCGGTTCAATCCAAACTCGCGTCATTTTAAACGTGATTCGATCCAACATAACTTTCCGTCGTACAGAATGCTTGCTCTTTAAACCATCAGTCTCATAGTGCTCAATTCAATCTTTTTTTTAATACTAGATTTATCAAAAAGTTTCGAGCGAAATCGGACACGAGTTTGAACCAATCTGGCACTCATCATTGTTCACACCTGACGGAGGAATCAGTATCGCTTCTCACTTGATGTACCACCAGGTAAATAAAATACGCAATAGAGAGAAGTACAGAGTAATATCACTATCAATATAGTACTGTTGCATATGGCTGGTGGATTCTAGTATTACATTAGCAAAAAAAAAAAAAAATTAGAGATAAATAACTCACTTTTTTTTTTCTTTTACAATTCATTTACATTATTATAAGGTAATTTTGTTGTATTTTAAAGGGTGATGCTAGGTGTACACCCCATAAGGAATGTATATCCTACACCCCACTCCAAGATAGAGTGGGGTGTAGAATATACATCTCTTATGGGGTGTACATTTATATATACCCATAAATATATTCCTGAGTATATTACAGAACAACTGAACAACTAGCCCTGTTCCTCTCAACTTGAATTTGGAGAAATGTTTGGCTAGCTTAATCCACATTTATCTTCTTGTATCTTCCTCTCCAATGTTGTGAATCTAGTACTCTTACTAATTCAGATTTTGAAATTTTGCAATTCGTTTGGACACCGACTGTTGTCGATCCGATACTTGATTCACTATAAATTAAACTTTTATTATAAATCCGTCTCGTCAGCAAAACTGACACAACCACACAAGAGAGGAACGAAAAATCAAACAGAAAACAAAAATATAGAAGTAAAATAAGATTCATTAACAAAAAAAAAAAATGACATCTGACTCCTTTTCTGCATAGAATAGTTTCAATCTGAACCCTCTTTTTGAATCTCTCACCATTCTCTTTTTTTTTTTTTTTTTAGAAAAAGATAACATGCTACCGCTTCATTCATAGGAAAGATGAAGTAGACTACAATATGAGGCAACTGGGCCTCCAAAAAAAAAAAAAAAAAAACAAAAAAAAAAAAAAAAAAAAAACAAAACAAAACCCCTTCCTACAAACCGATTTGGTCCCACAAGTCCCTATAGGACTGAATCTCCAACACCAGGCACCCCGCGGTTTTTTTTTAAGATTGTCAAAAATCCTCTTGTTTCACTCCAGCAAAATCACCTACCACATCGTAGCGATTGTCGACAATTCTCTACCACCAAGAGCACCACCTCTCTGACGGCTTGTATTCCATAGCCTTTAAGACGAGTTGTATACTAAAAGCGCAGATTTGTTTGGTTGAAGTCCCTGTAGCACACTTCTAGAAAATTGGCACCCTAAAAATAGATAGTCAATGATCTCTGACTCATTCTTATGTCTTCTGTAAACTTAAAAGACTTTTCTCTCATCCTATGCACCCGTATACAAGGTATACGAATAACCCATAGCCATAAAAGCAGCACACGTCCTCTTGCATCCTTAGCCATATCATATGAATGCGATTAAACTGTACCACTATCATAAAAAAATTAAAAGCATATTTACTATATTTATAACTTATATTAAAAACTATTCAAATCATAGTCCAATAAAATTTATACTCTATTTAATATTTAAATACTAATGAATTTAACTTCAACATTTAAATATTTATCTTAATCCAATTAGAATTTAACTATAAATCTAACCAAATTATAACATCCAATCCAGCTTCTTAATAATATTAACTCCATATTAAATTAAAATTAAAATAATTATTTGTATATAAGATAAAAGAATTTCTCCATCTACACGTTTAAGTTTTTATATCGATTAGAACTTTACAACACTGCCCACAAAATACTCTCTATCTCTATAAGTTCAAAAAAAATAACCCATCATACCTAGCGCAGTGGGCTAATAGCTTGATGACTGATATCTGATATTCTAAGTTCAAAATATGATTATTTTATATTTTTATTCAACTTATTTTTTAAATAAATAAAATAAATAATTTGCTATCACTTCGCTCCAAAATAATAATAATAATAAGGGGCAATTTTCTATATACTCCTAAAAATTTTCTGTTTTCAGATTTATCTCTCTTAGAAGGCTAATATTAAAACTATCCTTCTTACGTTCCAACTTCTTTCCAAAATATCCCTGAAGTTAAACTCTGTTAGTGTATCATTTGGAACTGCCGTTATCTGTGTGTAATTACTATTTTGCCCTTTCAAATATACCCTAAACCCTAAACCCTAAAACCCTAAACCCCTAAACCCTAAAACCCTAAAAAACCCTAAACCCTAAATCCTAAAACTCTAAACCCTAAACCCTAGAACCCTAAAAAATCATAAACCCTAAACCCTAAAACCCTAAACCCTAAATCCTAAACCCTAAACCCTAAACCCTAAACCCGGGCAAAATAGGTATATCTGATAGTTTTCAACTCCGATTATTATTTAACTCTAGTTTAACCCTAGTTAACTTAACAAAGAGAAACGGTAGGGATATTTTTAATAACGGTGGAACGTATGAAGAGTATATTAGTATATTAGAAAGAAAAAAATAAAAGGAATAAATCAGATATTTCTTCAGATTTCAGGGTTACACAAACAATTATTCCTAATAATAATTATAAAAACTGTATAGCTCAAATAATCCTCATGCTACAATGCAAGGGTCCCCACTCTCTCTCTCTCTCTCTCTCATATCATGTACTATGCAAGGGTCCCCAATCTCTCTCTCTCTCTCTCTCTCTCTCTCTCTCTCTCTCTCTCTCTCTCTCATGTCATGTACTACTCTCTATAATTTCAGAAGAAATGTTTGGCTTAATTCTCATGCATTGGTGGGTCATCCTCTCTCTCTCTCTCTGGTATATAAGAAAACACCAAATGGAAGTGGCCAAAGGGAGGTTGCAGCATATGCTGGGTCCTGTGCCAGCAAGGGGACAGTAATTAAACTCAGCATGCTGACTTGTCAGTTTATGGATGGGCTTAAGTGGGGCCCCCCGTTAGTCACGGCGATGGTCTACAGTTTAGGGGTGGGAACATCTCGTCCATGTTATTAGGGATGCAAATGGATTAGTTTGGTGGAATTCTCGTAGATCTTGATTCGTTCTGAATTAAAAAATAAATGAGAATTAAAAATAAAAATAATATTAATAACTATAAGATGTGCTCCTTGTGAGAGGCATCTCTTAAAAACCGCCATTTAGTCCTATCAAGCTTGAACACAACGCGCTGTAAGAGATACGTCTCATGTGATTTCTCTAGTTAGGGCACGTTACTTTTACATAATCCCACCCCAATTAGTGTTTATCCATTCAATTTGTTATGATAACTTACAAAATTAAGTAGTGTGACATATCCTGCAATTAATATATATATTAAATTTATACACAGATTAACTTATAAAATATAGATCAACACATTAGCGCGTGCATTTTTCCCAGGGGACAAGAACTGGTAACAAGTTAGAGCAATAATTCACGCACTTGGATTTCTAGCTAAATTGCATGAATTGTTATAATTTGAATATTTAGGCTTGCAGGACAGTAATACGTACGACGCTGCTCTCTTACTGAAACATAAATGCAGCCTACACTCTTCACAATGCAGTGACCACACAAAAAGAGAATTAATTAGAACTCAGGAGAAAAACGCATTAAATAAATAAATAATAATAAAAAAAAAGAACAGTAGGGAAGAGACAAAACTGAAAAGATGGTCATGGCCAAATAAAAACACACCAATCAGTCGTCGTCCTGGAGAATTCCCTGCCCTGCATTGCCATGAAACTCAGCCTTTATCTTCCCCTCCGTACCTACCTCGACACCCACACCAGATTCTCTCTCTCTCTCTCTCTCTCTCTCTCTCTCTCTCTCTCTCTATCTATCTATCCGTACGTCTCTATTGCATGGACCATGTAAATTGTAAGAATGTTTTTGAGCTATTTTCTATCACGAGGAGTGCTAACCTGTACACTCCAAATGGAATGTACATTTTACATTCATTTCATTCTGGGATGGATATTTTTTTATTCGTTCCATCGATTAGATGAGTGAAATTCACCCCACCTCAGAATAGAATGGGTGTAAAATGTACACCCCAATTGGGGCGTACACTTATATATATCCTTCTATCACATAGTGATATCAGGTAGGTTCTAATAAAGACTTGTTTGAATATATAAATATCTTATTACATCTTCATTACATTCATACTAAATTCTCTTTCTCTCTCTCTCTCTCTCATCTCTTACATGGACCATGTAGATTGTAAGAGTATTTTGAAATTATTTTCTATTTGATAGTGATATCAGGTTAGTTTTAATTAATTAAGATTTTATTTGGATACGTGAATATTTAATTCGGTATATCTACATAATTTATTTGAAAAGTTAGTATATTTGGTAGATGAAAAGTATGATCACATTAAATATAGAATTAGATCTTATATTCTGCGTTCAAACTATTTTTGCTTGGATGAGATAAATTATCTTGTAAATAAGATGTGCTATCGGAATAAATCATGAATGTCAAAATTTTTGTAGTAAGTTATTCTTGAATAACTTATTTCGACTTCCAAACAAATTCTAAACACTCTTCATTTCAAAAAACTTATGTTTGTTATTTTGTTGTTTATTCATCAGCTTAAAGTCTCGTTTCAATGTCAGAATAAGTTATTTGAGAATAATTTATTCGGTATGAAAATTTTCTAATATGATTATAATTAAAAATTTTAATTTTTGTTTCTTCAAAATCTTACTATCTATAATTTGATAGAATAATATTTTTTTATCTACGAGGTGATTTATTTTATTCAAAAAAAATAGTTTAAAGGCCGAATATGATATTTCATTCTAAATATTTAATAACACACTTTACCTACCAAATATTTTAATTTTTCAGTAAATAAGAAAAATTAATGAACAAAATATTTATGCATCTGAACAAGACTTAAAAATCTATGGACTTGTTTGGATACATTAACACCTTCTTCGGCATATCGATCCTTTTTGATGAACCGATTAATAAGTTTGCAGTATTTGGTTATTACTGTAATTAAATGTCTATAATGATTATTATGTTATGTCTTTAAATTTATTTTGAATAAGATAAATTATTTTGTAAGTGAAATATATATATATATATATATATATATATATATGTGTGTGTGTGTGTGTGTGTGTGTGTGTGTTATTCTGCCAAATAAAAAATTTTAAGATATTTCGATGAGAAAAATCAAACTCATTGCTTTCGATTACATAAGATTATTCTCATACCGAATAAGTCATCATTAGTTAAAAGAGCCAGCATCCTATCTGTTGTAATATTTTATTATTAAATGAATTATTAATTTCATTTAACCTATGCAACTAGTGATTTACTTTTGCATTCATGGTAGCTTTTCAAGTTAAGTTTTGAACTTACAAATTAAAGAACTAACGTATACTACTTAATATTACTTTAACTTTTAAACTATGTTAATTATGTTGTAACCTATAGGCTTTACAAGCCTATATAAAGAGAGCTTGTCTACTCTCTTAAGACACACCAACAAAAGATCAAAAAAAGACTAAAAAACTATACTACTTGAGAGAGAAAGACATCAAAGAAAATGTGTTCTTTTTGGTGGAGCTTTGGGCTCATCTACTTGTGCAGAGTTGGTGAAGCCATACGATGAGTGTCGAGCCGTTGTATCCTGCAGGGGGCAAGTCAGTGTTCTGCTGCATCGGTTCGAAGGCTTTGCCTACCGCAGAGGGCTTGAATCTCCTTAAAGAGAGCGAGATATTCGTGCCTCGGCTTGATCGACTCGTTGACACTTTTCATATTTTATTATCGTCTAACCTCTATTTTGTGTATTTACACCAACACTGTCTTATAGCGAAAGGTTAAGTTGGGCGAAGTCACGTTCAAGATGGCGTGAGATTTTGGTTAGACCAAATCACAATCGAGACCCGTGGGTGGTACTATGTTTGTACGCTTTAGGTGAATTAATTGTATATTTCTAATAGTTTGAACTTTTGGGATTAATAGTTAGCTCCAATGATCCGACAAATATGACTTATATAGTTATATTTCAAAGTGATGGCTATTTATTTATGGATTAAAAATATATCCAAATTCCGTGACAATAAGCCTATGAGACTAATAAATTAAGTTGGGAGAGCCCAATAAGTTGAGTGAAATTGTGGTTCACAATAGACCTAACGGTAATAGCCCCAATAATAGACCTAACGTTCGAATGGATTGAACCCGGTCGAAACCCGAAGGTACTATGTCTTTATGCTTTAAATAAATTGATTTCGTAATTTTAATAATTTCAGCTTTTGGAATTAATGGTTAGTGTCAATAATTTGACAAATAGTATCAGAGTCAGTGGCACGGGTTCGATTGATACACGGTTCGTTGACTAATAATTGATAAGTTGAATGGGTCTGCGGTCTACAATAGATCGAATGTTTTGATGGATTGAGTCTATATTTGTATGCTTTAAGTGAATTGATTGATTGGATTGAGTCTATATTTATACGTTTTAAGTGAATTAATTAATTGGATTGAATCTATATATGTACACTTTAAATGAATTGATTGATTGCGTATTCTAAAACTTTGATCATCTTAAAGAAAAAAAAAAAAAAGAAAAGAAAAGAAGAAGAATATTTTCACGACCATTGATAGCGAAGCTCTTTTATAAATTCTCACTTTTGCACATAAACTATCCGTCCAAAGGTGACTAGGATTTACTAATTAGTGACAATATATTTTCACAAAAATATGTTACTACTAATTAGTAACAATATATATATATATATAGAGAGAGAGAATTAGACTGGAATACTATCGATAGCACTAAGTTATTCGTGCTATCAAGTTTTTAGTTTTTGGATTAAAAAATATGCGGTTAGGATGATAGTGGTCCCCTAGGCTGCATTTGGTTCGGTGATAAGAAAAATTTAGTTATACCGGGGATAGGTATAAGTTATGGTATTAACAGGAACTATTGTAAATTTCTATTTGGTTGGGTTTAAGAGTTATACCGGGTATAAAGAAAATTGTGTTTGGTAAGTTAAAGAGGAATAAGAATAATAAAGATGACTAAAATTTTAACTTATGATTAAAATTTTACTGATATGATTTTAAATATTTAATTTAAAATATTTATTAAAAAAATTTAAATTTATATTTTACTTATATATAAAAAAATTATTAAAAAAATTTATCATATAATTTATTAAATTATATGATAAATTTATTAAAAATTAAAGTTAAAAATTTTAAAAGCTATAAAATTTAAAATTTAAAATTTAAAAATTTATAAATATTAAAAATTTTAATTTTAATTGTCTTAAATAATTAGTTAATTATCTAAATACTTAATAATTATTAATAAAATAATTAAATTAATTAAAATATTGAATTAATTAAAGAGTTAAGATAATAATTAAAATTATATTATTTTAATTAAGCTTATTCTCAAATGGAAACAAGCCTTGTTTCAGGAAAATGCTGGAATAGTAATTCCAGTCTTATACCAGCTTATTCCAGAAAGACGAGAACAGCTGTTCCAATCCGACCTTAATTACGTTTGGGTATAACTAGGGGGATAAGCCCTTATCCCTCCCTACTTCTCGTTACCAAACGAGGCCCTAGGGTTTAGTGGGTGGTTGGTTGAATAGTAAAAATCTAAGAAAACTACTATAATCCCAACCGCACATATTTTCATCCTGGCTAAAATTTGATTGCACAATTCTTGGTGCTATTGATATATTCCCCCTACACTTCTCGTGAATATTCTTGTATCAAATCTATAATTGCACTTTAAATAAATTGATTGATCTATTTCAAAACTTTCGATCATCTCTTATATATATATATATATATATATATATTTCCATACCTGATAGGATATAAATTCTCTCTTTTGCACATAACCAGGACAGGAGCCTCCTCTTTCTCTCCTCTCTCTCAATCTCGTCTCTCCTTCTATCTCTCTCTCTATCTATATATAATATATATATATATATATATAGAGAGAGAGAGAGAAGATAGAGATAGAGAGAGAGAGAGAGAGAAGAGATAGTTAGCTGGAATACTATTAATAATACCAAGTTATTGGTACTATTAAATTTTTAAATCTTAGATTAAAAGATGTGTGGTTGAGATGATAGTGGGTCCCTTGGATTTAATAGGTGGTTCGAAAAATAGTAAAGTCTAACGGGTGAAAATGATCAAACGGGTTGATCTAAGGGTTGAAAACTTGATAGCACCAACAACTTGATACTATTAATAGTATAATAGCGGGACTATATATATATATATATATATATATATATATATATATATATATATATATATATATTATTAATAGCATCAATAATTGATGTTACTAAATTTTCAGTCTTTGCATAAAATGATGAGCTGTTGGAATTATAGTAGTTTTCTAAAATTTTTACTATTAAACCAACCATTCCGTAAATTCTAATGAACCACTATCATTTTAGCCGTACATTTTTTAAACTAAGGACCTAAAAATTAGTAGCACCTATAACTTGGTATTATGGATAGTATTTCAATCTAAAATTAAATTTACTAACTCTTAAAAAATATCGGTAACAAGAATGTAAAAAAAAACTTACCATTGGATGAGCGTGTCATTGAATTACAATACTGTGACATTCCAATAGTTCTACATCGAATGGAATAAATTATGATTGGATATCTAAATATTTAGACATTAATAATAATAATTAAACTTAACTATTTTGAGTTAGAGTTCCAACGAGGTATTGCTGCTAAATTGATTGGATGCTATGATTTTAACCCACCATATTAATATTATCGTTACAAATCTATTTTAAATTGTGAGCCTACCACATATGTACGGACGCACCGAGTGCATGCAAAATTTGTCCTTGGACGCGCCGGTCTATAAATTGAGCAACTTCCATGCAGTAATCTCACCACACTCTGTGTCCCCTTATATAACCTGCAGCTCCCCAGCACAGCCAGCAAAACTAAAAGGCTACACAAAATCCCCAACTCATTTTACAAAAAAAAAAAGTAAAAAAAAAAAAAAAACTTGACCATGACCGCAAACTGCGGCGGGCGGCGGCGAAGGGCGGCAGACGAGTTGACGGAGGCAATGACGGCGGCAGCAGTGGCAGCAGACGAGGAGCAGAGAAGGAGGGAGCGGTGCCCGCGGTGCGAGTCGCGGGACACCAAGTTCTGCTACTACAACAACTACAACACGGCGCAGCCGCGCCACTTCTGCCGCTCGTGCCGCCGCTACTGGACCCTCGGCGGCTCCCTCCGCGACGTCCCCATCGGCGGCTCCACACGCAAGCGGCTCAAGCCGAGCCGCGCCGCACCGCCGAGCCACCCGCCCCAGCTGCATCCGCCGCCGCCGCACACAGCTGCTCCGTGCCGCGCCTCTCGGCGAGCCGATCTTCGGGCTCGGGCTCGGGCTCGGGCTCGGCTCGGCCCGAGCCGCGCCGCTCGAGGAGCTCGCGTTGGGGTTCGGGCTCGGGGCTAATGGGCCGCTCCTGTGGCCCACGATGCTGTGGGAGGAGGAGGCGCAGGTTAGAGGCGGGGACACGTGGCGGGTGCTGAGTGGCGAAGGCGATTACCTCTGGAAGGAGTTCGCGGTCTCGGCGCCGGCGCACGATAGCAGCTTTGGTGGGCCAGGCGCCGCGGCCCAGTTTGGGTAAAGAGTGAATTTGGGCCGTAGCATTTTCATGATTATTGGGTTTCCAAAGGCCTTTCCAGTTTTGCTTTCTTTGGATGGGCCTGGTGGGCCGTACATTAGGAAGTCTGAGGTGTACTGCGTCTTATATACTACCTATGTATTTTTATTTTTATTTTTTAAGATCTTTATGTACTACTTTTCGAATATTTATAGTAACCTAAAAATAAATGGATTAAATGAGATAGATTGTGCAGTTATTATTATATTTATCCGACCAAAATCCCTGAAGCGTATGTATGAACTTGAAGTTTAAAAGACAATCCCTAAATTTAAGTTCATTCTGGACCTCGAGGTCAGCATCCGAATGTGTATCTTAGCAGACTGGACCGCCGGTAGTTTGGTAGTCGGAGTGGCAATTGAACAAAACCATGCTGCCTGCTCCCGATAGGTTGAGCTCTGCCCGATTCTGTGATTTTTTTAAAATTTTTTTTTTTTTTTCAAATAATTTATTTCCTGCTAGCCAACAATGTTTCTTTAGGTAGAACTTAGCATCATTATTAGGTGACCTTTTATGACAAAAGCTAAAAACATAGAATAGTTTAGGTCGATAGATATGTAGGGAAAGCCTCCTATCACTTTTCCAGTTATAAAAAAGACGCGGAAAAGAACAAAACTTGATTTTATATATATATATATTATATATATAAATAGTATGTTATTCGCTTTGTTTATTGATAATAATGAACTTAACTATAAATGTGAGGAAACAAGGTCTCGAAGAAGAAGAAAAAGAAAAAGAAAAAAAAAAAAAAAACAAATTAAGTAGAAAAGAGTAAAAAAAAAAAGGCTAAATTACAGTAATATTTCACTTTTTCACTTTACCCTCCTATCTTTTAAAAGCCTATATTTTGCATACTCGTAATTACCGAATTGTCTTTAGGGGGCAACGGTGTTAACGGATGAGATAAATTGACGAAAATGCCCTTATCTTATATTGGAGAGAATGAATTTTAGCTTATTTTCTGCCATATTTTAAGGGTATTTTAGGTATATCAACTAATATTTTTTAAAAAATTGACGGTTCACTCACGGAATGATGACGGCGGGGGATAAATGCATATTTTGGTAATTACGAGAGGGCAAAATGTAGACTTTTAAAAGACAGGAGGGTAAAGTGAAAAAACAGAATATTACACGAAAGTTTTATGTAATTTAATAAAAAAAAAAAAAAAAAAAGAAACTAAGAATTAGGAGCACAACTAAGGGACAACTTTCCCTGTTGTCTCACAAGCTTTTTGATTCTCGTGATGATCGCCGTGAGGTCTGAGCTACCTTTTTTTAAAATTGTATTATTTCTTTCCAGCTAGATTATTCATTGAATTGCCGTCAAAGTGTTCAATTTCTTTGCATAGTCAGAGAGTTTCCCTCTTTACCAACTTCTTTTAGAGAATTTGCACATCATCGTGAGTTATGAGTTTTTGTGGCTCTTCAAGTATTACTAAAACTAAAAATTTGATAAACATATATCGGACAAATAGATGGTCAACCATCTCGCAAGTGTCGACACAAAGCACACAGCTTGATCCCCCATCCACCTTCTCTTTAGTATATTATCTTATATATGGATTTGACCAAGAACTGGTGCCCTTCATTCCAACGCCATAAGATCTCATCTGATTTGTCTGCAGTTCTTACCTCCGCAATCTTAAACTTTATTATACTTTTAATAACAAAAAGTGAAAGTCGTCTCATTGTTTAGCTAGTACTCTTTCGTAGAGCCATATTTAAGGTTTTAATCTCATTTTATAGTATATTTAACTAAATTTTCAACAAAAAGATAACTAAATAGTAGAGATGGTAAAATTTACAATTGTCAGAGCACATACATTACATCTAATCATATTTTAAATCTTTTTACTCTACGACAGTAAAAATTGTTCCTGCAAATACCAGTTCATTTGATAAAGAAACAAAGGAGTACATTACTTTAACATAGTAACTGCCAGAGGGACACTCAAAAAGTGTCTCAATTTGCATTAGAGGAACAACCATACATTTATGTTTCCAACTCCGAGATCAGTGCGACTCAGGCGTGGAATAATTATTATGTACCAGCTAAATAAAAAGTAACCCCTAACAGTTCTACTTATCCATAAACAACTAAGACAAATCACCAAAGTTTGTAATCTTGTAACCAGCAAAGTTAAAGAGCAGTCATGTAAAAATAGAAATAGACTAAGTTGAATCAACTTTAGAAAGATACATCTAGCGCAAATCTCGATAGCAAATTTTGTCAATACATTGAAAATCACTTTTCTTTTTTTTTTTTTTCTTTTTTTTTTGAGAAAAACAATAGAATCACAAATCAAATACATTTCTGTCTCTTTAATCAAGAAATATAATACTTCTTCCTGTTCTTGTGTTTTACCTTTTTTCTCTTTTGCCTTTTGCCGTCACCCCATTGTGACGAAAACTAGTTCAACAAACAAAACAGTTGTGTAAATTTCCGCTAATGGTGGAGGCTCGCAGCCTTGCCACATAGTAGAGCATTAGGGGGGATGTCATACTCATTGGAGTAGCTCTTCTGCGAAGTCCACACTCTGAAGTAGAATTGCTGGCCTAAGTATTGCCTCGCCCACATCGATGATCTTAGGTTCCACATTCCTTCGTTGTCCAAAGATACCAATATTGCCGACCATCCGTTGGGATAAACCTGTCAATCGATTAAACAAAAAAGCTTGTTAACACAAATTTTGTTTTGAAGAAATAGGATTACGACCATTTTCTCGTGGAGATACTTATGTATATACTACCATGAAAATATATGTCTATATCTAAATCATCTGAGCTTTCATTCATGCCCATCAAATTCGACATACAAGAGTATACTTCTCATGAAGAAGATGACTTCTCTCAACTTACAGAGAAGGTGTAATTACGAGTCAGATATAGATGTAAAAAGATGATTTTGCAGGAGTATATATATACATGAAAAGCTTCTATTATAAGAATGCATCAGAGATACATACAGAGTGTATATCCTCTCGGAGGTTACTTGCATCACTGAAGGATAATATTACAAATAATGAAATGGACAAGTAAATAGTAAATACTATCTTACCTGAACTGTATGCCTGGTGACAGCATCAACCAAATTATAACTCTTTGTGACATTCTGTGTCCATTTCCCTAAACCGTAGCTGCATAAAAACAAATATATAAGAATTTTGTATAAGATCAACGACATGTATTATTTATATATCAAAGACTAATACTATTAACTCTGTAATATCAGGAAGCATCTTTACTTAAATTCGAGGGAAAAAGGTAGAATGAAAAATAATAGATAGGTTCAAGATTTGAAACACAGAAACTCTCGAGAGTCTTGAGATCTAATCATCTCCTAAACTTCTACCATAATTGCTAACGATACAGGGACGATCTTGAGGGTCCTTTCAGAAATATTACTTAGAATATAGAACAGGCTCATGAGAATTTACCTTTACTGGAACCTCAAATATGCTTGTATTGGACATTGACTAATATTTTAGAGCGAAAATGGGAGAAACTATATGTCAACAAGTACAATAAAAAACTATGTGGGTATCACTGTTAGTTATATTTTAGATTACATATTTGATAAACACTTGATAAAATACTTTATTTTAGTTTTTCTTCACATAGAAAATGATACAGAAATTTCTTAGCCATTTTTCCTTCACGGTTTGGAAAGGAAAAATGAACGCACGCCTCTTATTTCTTTTTTTTTTTTTTTTCCAGGGCAATACTGCAAAATTCAAACCGTAAAATTTCAATAAAGCAAGCAAAGTTTTTCTTAGGTAAATCCAAGTATCAATAAACAAGACAAGGATTTATAAAAACATTCCTAAACAAATATGAGGACATCAAAATAGAAAAAGATCATTCAATATTCAAAATCTTACCCAACAACCCAGAAGTCGTAGCCATCAAGATGCCATGTTTGAATCGTACTTTCTGTGTTTTCAAACACTATCCCAATGAAATCATGCAGATTGAACCGAACAACCGGGGTGCCAAGTACAGCCGGGCCAGCTGTAGGTGGAAATGGGAGGCTATCCCAAGCAAACACATTCGCAATATTGAAATTATCTGCGAGCTTTAAAGGCGTATCAGGCACGACATATGACACACCGTTAACTGCATAACGTTGTTTCCCACCAATCATAGGTGCGGAATTAAATATATGTAGTGATCTTGCCAAAGGAATAGTCCCATAATGGTACGAGCCCTGAGGGTTAGGCCTTGCAGCGCTTGCTGTCAAGTTCCACCTGTAATTCAGAACAATTATCCATTGTGTGAGTTTTGGTCCATGTCTTAAAAGAATTTGCACAAGGGCATGTTAGATTGCATTGGAGCTTCCTCAAAAATGTTGTTTGAGCAAAGACTTATTTGGAGTAGCAACAATAATTTTTTTTATTAAAATCCTCTAAAACAGTTCTCCTTAGTAGGAGCTTCTAGGGCCTAGAAGTTCATTCCAACTTTTAACCCCCACAAGAATTATTAGCTTTTTATTGGCCAAACACCTAACTTTTGCTTCATGGAGCAGAGAGAAGTTGCCTTCTGAGAGGGCAACTCTACTCTGAAAAAGTGAACGCTGCAAAAAACAAGACTAGCAAAAAATCTGGCGCTTACGCTGAGGGAAGCTAAACAAGCTTTTGTACAGAAGGTCCACTTTGAAGCTTTTGCTTCCACTGTATTGAAAAGCTATAAAGGATATTCAAATAACTCCACTTAAACAGCATTTTTGCAAAAAATCAGGCAAGGGTAAACAAGCTTAAAAGTCACACGAATGGCTACCTAAAGGTCCTAGCTTGCTGCATGGACCCATGAACTTGGTAGGGAGGGCTGGGCGGGATGGAGCCAGTGACCGGGGAGTTCGAGCCAGTATAGTGCAAGAGCGCCGTTGCGGTCAGAACCTTCCTGGTGAACCGGGTCGAGGCAACAATATAGTAGTCTTTGGCGGGCTGATCAAGTGTAACCAAGACGGCCAATGACTGGCCAACGTGGATGTCGAGGGAGTCATAGATGTTCTGAAGTGTGTGGGTTCCTTCAACTTCCACAAGCTTCAGCTTGTGGTTCTGAATCCGAAAGTTGATGGAGTTTGTTAACCCAACATTGGAGATCCTAAACAGGTAGGTTTTCCCTGCACAACGAAGCCAAATTATCATCCAAGATCTTTCCCATTTTTGAGAAGATATCATAGATAATTACATGCATGTAAAATTCCCAATTTCGTATCTGGCCCTCAGTAAAATCAAGCTTTTTGTGCTTGCCCTTCAGAAAACTTTCACAATTATGATATGAACATTTTGTAGGTAAGTTGCAGCTTAATTTTATATACAAGATGTAGACACTCAATTAAGTGTTTGAGATCAATAAAGCAAGTGCAATAAATATGGACAAAAGCTCCTGAAACTGAAAGGAGCATCTTGTGAGAAAACTAGAACCGTCCTCAACATCAAAACAAAGAGTACCTTGATCTCCATTGAAGGTTGTCGGCTGACCAGCATTGACGATAAGCCCATCAGGGAAAGATAGAGCTCTTCCCGAATCCAAAGTTTGCTGCAACACCTGCAATATATGCATTGTACCAAATAAAATTTGTTTCCACCCAATGTTCGCCGAAATGCCTTAAATAAGAAACAAGTATCTTACTATAAGTTTTACCTTATGGCTGGTCCTATACCAATCACCAATGAGTAAAGTGAAATCCCCACTAGGGGTCGGGTAAGGGACGGGAATGAGCGGCCTCTGATACACATTTAGAGCGCCGAAACCGCCCGCTGATCTCTGCATGCCGACGGAGGGGAAGTAGAAGAAGCTCCCGATTTGGTCCTTCGTTTGGAACTTGTAAGTGTAGTTCGAATTGGGGGGGATAGGGCAATTTGTGCCCAATACTCCATCTTGCCATGAGTTTTTCCTCTGCTTAATCCCATTCCTAGTAATCCACAACATCACCACAACCCCATTAATTATTATTTGGTTAAAATCATAAAAATCCAATTTTTTTATTCTTAATAGCAAGTTAAAATATGCCCACTAACTTATTTTCCATTGCAATGTGGCTATATGGTTTAATTTGGTGGGTTTAAAAAAAAAAAAAAAAAAAAAACCCTCACCAACTATATAGATACCATTAATGGTAGTTCTTTTTGGTACTAAATAACATTTTTGTGATCCGAGGTTTTTTTTTTTTTTGGCACTAACCAACATTTTTGGATCAAATTGCAAATGGAAATAATGCTATCCGAGTTCTTCCCCAAACTAGAACAAGTGGATTAAAGAGCAATTAGAAGAGTAGGAGAGATCGAAAAAAGAGGAGACCAAACAAAGAATCACCCACCAAGTAATGAGGAAGGGCACATCGAGCTTGTTGATTACATTGACAATAATGTTGTCGTTGGTGACGCAATCGATGCGGGGGCCAGGGAATTGCCCATTGATCAAAATCCCCTTCATCACATACACAAAGAGACAACCCGAGAACCGATCTTTTAGCCGCATTACAGATAGAAAGCACCCAATCGATGTATAAAATTAGGGTTCAATCCCCAAAAATCGGGGAGGAGAAGGAACCTGTTGCTTGGATCCGAGGGGGTAGATGTCGCCGTAGGTTACGCTCCAGGTGAAGTAGCGGTACGGGTCGTCGGCGGAGACGAGGAGCGGCCCCGCCGCGAAGAGGACGAAGCCAAGGAGGAGAGGAAGAGGGAGAAGAAGCGCCGGCGAATTCGCCATTGTCGACCTCGAGATCGAGAGTGAGTGGAGAAGAGAAGTGGGGGGGACGGGGTTTAAGTAAAGAAGCGGGAAAAAGAGAGAGAGAGAGAGAGAGAGAGAGAGAGAGAGAGAGAGAGAGAGGTGGGGTGGGGTCACCCACGTCGGTAAATGTAGTAGCAGCTTAAATGCTACTGGGAAAAAAAAATGCACGGAGACCCCTCAAAGTTGGCGGATTTGAAACTTCGTCTTTAACTCAACTTTTTACTTCAAAACACGATACCGGCGAGGGAGTGTCCGTGCAATTTTACCTCAATTTTTTAGTTTTTACAGGTACGAACTTTTTGGCGCGCTCGCTGCTCCCAACGGCGCCGCACTCGACGACGCGGTTACTTACGCGTACAGGCGGGAACTGGATCCGGTTCGGCCTTAATTAATTTCACGGGCGCGCGCAAGTGGGAGTGTTGGAAACCGGCACATTCAATTCTGTATAAATATATCAAATAACGTGTATATATATATATATATATATATATATATATATATATATATATATATATATATATATATATATATATATATATATAGAGTCCGGCTGGAATACTATCAATAGTACCAAGCAATTTGTGCTATTAAGTTTTTATCCCTTGGATGAAAATATGTGCGGTTGGGATTATAGTAGTTTTCTAAAATTCTTACTATTCAACCAACCACCCACTAAACCCTAAAGGACCACTATCATCCTAACCGTACATTTCTTAATCCAAAGGCTAAAAACTTGATAGCACCAATGATTTGGTGATATCAATAGTATTCCAGCCTAATATATATATATATATATATATATATATATATATATATATATATATATATATATATATATATATATATATATAAAAGCAAAATTTATATATTTTTAAAAATATAAATTTATTTATATTTATAAATTTTTTATTATTAAATTTTCATTAAAAATTGTGTTTTTTATTTTATCTTTTTTTTTGACTTTACAAAAATATAAATTTCAATACAAATTTAATAATAAAAAATTTACAAGTATGAATAAATTTGTGCTTTTAAAAATATATAAGCTCTTACTTTATATATATATATATATATATATATATATATATATATATATATATATATATATAAAATTTATTTTTTTATATTATTCATATATTTTTTCGAATTTATTATCTGTAGTTTATTATTTATTTTTTAACATAATATAAATAAAATATTAAATTTATCCTTATAAATATATATTTTTTTTAATTCGATCCAACGACTAAAAAATATAATTATGGTTAACTATAATATCTGAAAAATTTTAAAAATATATTTATCTCGCTCACTAATTATGATAAAGTATTTAATATATGGTTATCTATATTTTTCTAATGAACATTAACAGCAGAGATATACATGAACAATTTAAGAATTTAAAAAGATAAATATAAAAAATTAAATTTTATAGAAATATATTTACTATTTAATATATTTACAAAAATCTGTATAAAATTAAACTATAAATAAATGTAATAAAACTAACTTTTATTATTATTTGGTACAAGAGTCCTCTACTTCTACAAAGTTTTTTATCATTAAATCTATCAATTTAATCATTTTTATTCTTTTGATAATACTATTCCCTCAATTACCCACTAAACTCTAGAGAATTACTATTATCATAACCACACATCCTTTCAGCTAAGAATCCAAAAACCTAATAACACAAATAACATGATTTTATTAATAGTATAGTAGCCCAGTTCTTAGTAAAATTACAAAAAAATTGACTTCAGCTAATGTAAACTATCTAACTTTAAAGAATTTTAATTTAACTATCTAATTTTTAAAATTATTTAATTTGAGATAGCCACTGATCCTTTACCTTCAAAATTTGAACGAACAACTTTTCTTTACGAATTTAGTTAATATATTTGATATAATTCACATAACTATAAATTTATTAAATTAAGCAATTAGCTTAAATTTTGTATCCAACAAATCGGCAAATTATTAAAATCAGACAAATTAAAAGATTTGGTGCTTAAATTAAAATTTTAAAAAATTTGATAGTAAAATAAAAAATGGCCTCTATGAAAGTATACATTTTTATCTTATTATTTGGGTAAAAATGTATAAAAGTGTGCACAACTATCACTTATTTTTATACTACAATCTATAATCTTTAAAAATTGTGATGTTGCTATTTAATCTTTTAATTATTTAATTTGAATTAATTAATAATTTGTTGACTTTGAAATTAAATGTTTTATTTTTATTTATGAATCTGGTTAGTATATTTTATATGATTTATGTAGTTATAAATTTATGAAAATAAGTAATTAATTTAAATTTTGTATTGAAAAATTTATGAAATAAATTAAATTTAATAAATTTAAAAATTATATAATAAAATTAAAATTAAAATTTTTTTAATTCGACTATAATATTTTCAGTAATAATTAAATTTAAAAATTTTAAAAATTAATCAATTTTTATGAAAAAATCAGATCAGTTTTTCCATCCATTAAAAAAAAAAAGAGATACTGGC
Organism: Tillandsia fasciculata; assembly: GCA_029168755.2. Classification (NCBI taxonomy): domain Eukaryota; kingdom Viridiplantae; phylum Streptophyta; class Magnoliopsida; order Poales; family Bromeliaceae; genus Tillandsia; species Tillandsia fasciculata. The sequence continues at coordinate 29,368,247 of CM054930.1, forward strand.
CTGGTTTGCAGATGATGTGGTGCACATGGTCCTCGCAATGAGATGAGCGGCGCGTGGGGATGGGTGCGGAGTTGTGATCCAAATCACTGCGTAGAATCCACGGCGAAATAATGGACTTGGATCTCTCACGGCGTGAACGCCGCAGTGAGATCGCTACAATCTCAGCAGTACAAAAACAATACATCTGCACATGTGCCTTCTCACAATTGGTTTAATTTAACAAGCGAGATCTTTCTATAAGCCAATAAACATATGCCACGCACCCTGGCTCTAAGTTTTTGTACGATTTGAGCTGTGGAGTATCTCCAAGGGGAAATGGTTTGATTTTTCGAAAAAAAATAGAGATTTTACAAAAAGTTTATATATATATTTTTTAAAAAATATTATATTCAAAAAATAAAAAAAATAAAAAATTATTTTTTAAAAAATATTCTCACGTGCTCCTCGGGATCTATTTAAATGGTTACATTTTATAATAATAATAATAATAATAACTATTAAATGTGTACATTACACTCCACCGCAACTCACAGGACCAAAATAAATGTATCTAATTGAATAAATGAAGCAGTACAAAACATAAACATTGAGGTCCAATTTTAGTTAATTTTTTATTCTAATTTAAAATTTATTTTTAGTTAATAAATGATGAACAAATTAATAACATTATTTATTTATTTATTTATTTGAACTCACTACTAATGAAGCAAATCACGCAGGGATTATCGGAGTTAGGATTCGGCGGGTCAAAACCCAAAACCCAAAACGCGGTGGAGTAAACGAAAACAAGAGATGGTGTTTGTAATTCGTTGCTCTTCATTATTACACTTCCCGTGGAGGAGGTACGGATTCAAAGTAGATATAATAAGTAAATTAAAAGTGGACTCCGCTAGATCACGATAGTGGGGGCCACACGGCTTCACGCTACTCCACTTACACCACAACGCGGTTTTGCGGTTGAATTAATTTTTTTTAAAAAAATTATTTAAAAATAATAAAAAAATTATTGAAATCGATAATTATGCGATAATGATTATATAACTCAAAAATTTAAATTTTAAAATAAAATATTAATTTTAATTTGATAAAAATAATTATAAAAGATATAGTAGCATGTGTTAATAATAGATATGAAAAAATAACTTGAAAAGTTAAATTAGTGAGAAAAAGAATCACGTTAAAAAAAAAAATCCCTACATATTTCAATATCATAATTTACTTGATCTCTATTTACATTCTCCAATAATATAATACTTATTCTTAGAAGGAAGAAAAATTAGATCTAAATAAGTTAAATTGTAACGATTTGATTAGTAATTTGAATTGGAATTGAAAACTATGGAACCAAATTTGCTTAAATGCATGCATGTTTCGACTAGCTAAGTTGTTAAAGAATAATTATAGTTATATATTATATTTATTTAATATGGTATTAATGCAGAAGCAAATTTGTAGTAAAGCATAAACTTTTATCTAGCTCAAAGTTATGGCGACGCATGTGAGCATAAATTAAGTTGATTAACATCTATTAGCATCTGCTAATCACAATGATTGTATTTGAAACATAACGAGTTAATACTCATTTGTTATTTTTATATAAAATAGCCCCCAAAAATTTAACTCTTGGATCCGAAGGATTTTGTTTCTTGTCTTAGCATTTTCATTTCACAAATTTGCATGTGGATATATATATATATATATATATATATATATATATATATATATATATATATATATATATATTTATTTATTATTAAAAAAAAGAAAAGAAAAGAAAATGAGATCTTCAAATGGGCCGGCTCAATAACAAGGACTAAAATGAAAATAAATTGTAAATGGGCCGGGCTGGGTCGTTTCATGAACAATTCAACGAGACAACAACCAAAACAACTTTTGCTTTTGGCCCCGTTGGATTTTCACAGCGAAGATTCGAACCGCCTCTGCTAACTCCGGAACCCTCAACTCCCACGAGCGCTACCGAGTAATTTAGGTGGACCCGGTCTACTAGACCCCGTCGCAACCTACTATTCGTCGTTCATTCATAACCGGAGTATTCGCTCACTACGCGCTTAGTTCATGGTGACGTGGTGAGCTCGGTCTACGAAAAACCTTTCTTGTGCAGGAAATTAAAGAAAATAAAAAAAAAAAAGAAAAAAAGAAAGAGACGGGGGGTCGTCTCGTCTCCTTCCTCAACCCACTCGTCCCCGATCTAGGGTTCCATTCCCAACCCCTGTTCATGGCGGAGTGATCCGTTCTAGGGTTAGGGTTTCGGTTTCGTTTCCTCCCCACTTTGTCCCGCTTACGATGTTCCTCCTCCACCCGCGTCGAGATGCGCTGGTGGAAGAGCTCCGATCCCCCCTCCTCCTCCTCCTCCACCTCCTCCGCCGCGTCGCCGAGCCGCGGCCGTGAGTCGCAGCCGCGCCTCACGCGCCAGCGCAAGCTCCGCTACCTCGACGACGCCGAGCTCGGCCCCTTGGCCTCCTTCAACTCCTCCGCCGACTCCCCCCCCGGCCCCGCTCGCTCCCCGCCGCCGCCGAGGTCGTCTTCCTCGCCTCCGGTGTTGTCGCCCCATCCGCTGCCGCTTCCGGAGGCTGCCGCTGCCGCCGCCCGATTGAGCTCCGTCGGTTGCCCCCTCCCTTCGCCGAGAGTGGGGCCGGGTAGAGCGGAGGGAGAGGAAGGGATTGGCTCGGCGAGGGATTGTGTGCGATTGTCTCTCAGTGAGCTGATCGGAGGCGAGAGGGCCTCTTCGGTATCACCTGCTGGGAGGTAAGCAAAATTTTCTCGTGTTCTTTTCTAATCATATTGCATTATTAAGTGACTGGTTTTTGGTCGTAATTGTAACTTATGGATTGAATTCAGATAGAATTGAAGTGATTTATAATTTACAGAATTCAACTGAATTGACAATTGGAGAGTTGAGTTCATTTGTTTGGAAGGAAAAGAAGGTGCATTCATTCCTATGAAATTGACTATTCAGAATGAACTATAATTTTAATGGTAGTTGTGGTAGTGATGGAGATGATGGAGGATGGTGTGGGTTCCCGAGCAGTTGCGATTTATTTGTGGCAGCGGTGTAGTTGATTATAGTCAATTAACATATAGTGTCAGTGGAAGTGATTGTGTTGGTATTGCTAATGGTCACCCTTCACTGATGATTGTCAAGGTGGTGGTAGTGGTGGAATTTTTGAAAATATTTACAATTTCTTTGGGAGTCCAACGAATTTATTGTAGTTCTGGTTTGGTGGCGATGGTGGTTGTTGTTAACTTATAATGGGTACGTTTGCTCTGGTGGCGGCGGTGATGGTTTGATGGAGATGATAGTGGTGATGGTTGTGGTGATGTTGGCTATGATTCACGTGGGAATTCGCTATTGTGGTTTGATGGTTCTCCGTTCGAAAATGTTTGATGTCTTCCCTTGGTCAATGCTTTTTCCTTTCTAACATAGTAGTACCTTGTTTGCTTTGGCCTGTGTTTATTCAAATATTGAAACTCAAGTTCTATACCACTAAATGGGTTGGCCAGACAGCAGAAAGTTTGCAATCTATACACCTATGTTTTTCATTTATAACAGAAACGCAAAAAGGTAGCGCCTCATTGGTTTTAAATGCAAATTTTATATGATTGATTGTGTCAGTAGGTAGACTTCTCTATTCTTGTCACTCGCAGTAGCTGCTGCTGGATGCAGGATAGCTTCTTGTTTAAAATTTTAGATGCATGTACCGTGAGCAATCCGCCATCTGCTAACAACTGAATTTCAATCGAGAGAAACAAAAAAAGGCTATTATTCCAAAGGAGGCTGTATTGGTATTTTTTGCTTTGCTTTTCACCTGCCAAGGCGCATCACAAGCTAACTTACAACAATAAGAAAATTGAAGTATATCCAGATGCATCTAATCATGTAAAATTCGAGCTAACGAAAAAAATAACTCTAGATAGATAAGGCCTAAATATTTCACTGAAGCAGAAGTTTCTTGTTAGTCTAACGAGAAAGGTACATGATTGTGATGTGGCCAATTTAGCATTAGAGTTCATGGAAAAGCGTGACTTAACCAAGCTGGGCTGAAAATTCTGTTGATTTCGGCAATTTTTACAATCGGTGTGGAAAAATCTTTAAACGGCCATATCTTTTCACTTGGGTGTTTGTTTTTCAACGTGCAATTCTAATTTGGAAAATACTTTTCGAGATCTACGTGTTGAATAGCGAAGTAGCTCCGCCCGAGTTTAGGACCCAAATTCAACTTTTTAGGCCTTCGAATTTGCATCTTTAGGTTATATTTGGAAAGTTTTGTATTTTTCTTATTTTGAGTCCAGTTATTTGATTATTTTTGATCGGTTTAGATTTTGATATATATTAGATTTTGTTATCTTTTGTCATAGTAGGATTTGGGTATCGTTTCTATATATACGTGGCGTACGGTTAATGTAATTAGTTTTTAGAGTTGATTAATGATATTTTCCCTTTTGTCGAAGAATTGTATTCTTCGTGTACCTCTCTTTCCATCCTTATGCTTCTTCCCTCTTAATGTGGCTTAAGCTTGCGTCAGATTGTCACTCCGATATTTTACTCAGTACTCCAGTTCAAAAGTTCTTGCTTTTCTGTTTATTACAATATCCTTTGCTTGCTCTTAACAGCTGCTTCAGTTGTTTCAATGGATATTTCACTTTTCCTTCTCATGACAAAATAAATACATTCAGTAGCCAAGTTCTGTAATGGTTAGTGAACAACCAATAGATTTTTGTTTCACATTTTGGTTTGTTATGTATCATTATGCTGCTACCTTTTAGGACCTTATAACTCATAATTATTATCGTGATGCATGTTAGGCCGGCATACCTGACTGCTCGAAGAAGTACAGAGGGCAGTGATTTACTATCAAATGGATCAGCCTATAATCATCATCGAAAGCTATTCCAGGTCATGGATACAACTGAAACGGAGGATTTCAAGTTGAACATACCTGCAAAAAGTGCTCCAGCCAGTGGGCTTGCAAGTCCAGTTCGGAGCCCTCGAAGATCAAGTAATGGACATCATATTTGGTCAGCTCCGACAATCCCTTCCATGAATTCAACAACAACGAGTCTCTCTTGCCAAACTTCACCTGAAAGAATTTTCGGTAATTCTGGCTGTTCAGCCCGTTACAGTCCAACAATGAAGAGTACAATATGGAGATCGAGCGATTCGAGTGCTCCCCCATCACCAGTCCATTCTAAAATGTTTCCAGATAATTCTGTTTTGCGGCATGACGGTAATGGAAGTGCTAATGTTCACCCACTGCCTCTCCCTCCCGGAGCTGCAGTTCCTTTGCAATCAGCTGTTGCTCATCGAAATGCATTGAAAGCTGAGGCTTCTCCAATGACCGGTCAGTGGCAAAAAGGGCAACTTATTGGGAGCGGTACATTTGGGAATGTTTATGTTGCCACCAATAGGTATCCCTTGCTTGACGGCTGTTCTCATTTTATGCTGTTCTTTGTTTAATTGGGGCTTTTCTATATACACACCTGCAATATCATTTGTCTACATAGGTAAGCCTGCAAAATCTGAATTTTATGTATAACCCTCAATTGTGTGGCTGCTTTCACAAATACCCATAAGATGGGAGTCATCCAATTCATGGGGAAAGTTGGTTTTTGCGAAGATGCGTACTTGTTCTTGTTGTTAGTTTTTTTTTGTGTGTGAGAAAAGGTATTTGTTGTATTTAAATTAAGTCAAAATTAAGGCCTATATGAAATCTCAATTTCACAGCGGTATACGTGTGAATAGACAAATTTGTAGGGTTGCACGGGTCTCTTTTTGATTGAACCATTACATTGTTTTTTTTATATTATTGTTTCTTTTTGTAGGCAAACTGGAGCTTTGTGTGCAATGAAGGAAGTCAATATTATTGCGGACGACTCCAAATCTGCAGAATGTTTGAAGCAGTTAGAGCAGGTTAGTTCTTTTTATCATCCAAGAGTCAGTTAATTCATTCTGGGTAAGATCACAGTCAGTTTACGTTGAATCCTAGATGAATAGTAACTCAATATATTTAAGACTAGTTGTTTTCTGGAGGTGACATGAAATTGGAAAGATGGATGTTGTTACAAATAGAGAGATGTACTTTCTTGACTTTCCTGTTATTTGTTGAATCACTTTACTGTTTTAAATGTTTTCCTCTTTTTTTAAAAAAATGATTATGAATAACAATTCATCTTTTATTGCAGCTTGAAGGTTGGGTTTAATCAATTCTTTTGCCTGTTTTGCAGGAAATAAAATTTCTTAGTCAATTCAAGCATCAAAATATAGTTCAATATTATGGGAGTGAAATTGTGAGTTTTCTTTGCTGTTTTTTTATTTGGAACTCTTTTAAGTTATTGTAAATGCAATTTAATGTATTTATATTTGAAACTCTTTTAAGTTATTGTAAATGCAATTTAATGGATTTAATAATTCTATGCTTGCAGATTGATGATCGTTTTCACATATACTTGGAGTATGTTCATCCTGGTTCAATCAATAAATACGTCCGTCAGCATTGTGGAGCTATGACAGAATCAGTGGTTCGTAATTTCACTCGTCATATTCTTAATGGGTTGGCTTACTTGCATAGCAAAAAGATAATGCATCGGTACGTACCTTTATTCCAGATTTGAGCAGAAATAATTAGCTTGCATCTTTTCTTTTGCTCTTTGTCATGTATGTACGATAGCCCTTCTGGAGAGAGAGAGAGAGGGAGGGAGGGAGGGAGATGCGTGTCTCTTCTTTTGTGTGTGTGTGTGTGAGGAGGGATGGAGGGAGAGAGAATATTTGTGTGTATGCGCATCTTTTTGTGTGTTTGTATCATAATGTGAGAGAGAGAGAGAGAGATGTGTGTCTCTTTGTGTGTTTGTAGTGTAACGGACTTTTTGTTCATAATATTGAGGCCAAAACTTGAATTTTGGTACACTAAAGAGGTAAATGCTTCTTGCAGGGATATTAAAGGAGCCAATTTACTTGTGGATATAAATGGTGTTGTCAAGTTGGCTGATTTTGGGATGGCGAAGCATGTGAGTAGTGTTGGCTTTTCATTAATTGTAGCTTTATGTAATTCTTAGATGAAGGACTGTCCTCTCTGTGTATGTGGGTATGTTAATTCAACTTATCTGCACGAATCTCATAAGCAAAAACTCACTCCGCAATAATTGGTAATCCTCATTTCACAACAGTAATACACCTCTTAAAGTAGAGATTTCTGTGCAGAAACCTGTAATTTGTTGTTTCAGATTTTCCGTTAGTAGCTCACCATTTGTGACCAGAAAAATACAAACACTAACATATTTGTACGACCGTTTTTCGTTTCTCCTCCAGTTGAGTGATGCTGCTCCCAATCTTTCATTGAAGGGAACACCATATTGGATGGCTCCCGAGGTACATCTTATCCGAACTATAAGGATTTTTATTCTCTAGTTCTGAAATGACTTAGCTGAAGAAAAATCCATGGATATGTTGCAATTTGCACTTTACCTTTTTCAGTAATCAAAGTCTTCAAATAACCCCTTGGTTTGTTAGAAGGCCTTGCACTGTACCTTAAGGGAAGGTTAAAATGCTTATCACAATATATCTGGGGGTTCAAACCTGCATTTTAACCTGCTAAATCCTCAACTCTTATCAACAATTGTTACCGTTGCATCCTTGACAACTCTTGCACTCTCTGCTTTTCTCTATTGCAGGTCGTACAGGCTACAATGAAGAAAGATGTTGGTTATGATCTTGCTGTAGATATTTGGAGTTTGGGATGTACCATCATTGAAATGTTCACTGGAAAACATCCATGGAGTGATCTTGAAGGGGTAATACCATTTTTTCGTTCTGGGTTAGGATGTAGGATAATTTATGGGAAAATCACATTCCTACCCCTGTAGCGACTCATGTTTTCATACATGCCCATTAAAAGTTGAAAATAGTATAAAACCCTTATATCTGTACTGAAAATACTTGAAGAAATGCTCTTGTAAACTTCATAAAGGCTTTGAAAATGTCCTTGATTTCTATTAGTGCCCTCTGTAAAGGGCATTTATGAAAGAATAAGTATGTAACACAAGTATGCGAACCTTGCGAGGGATATATACAATATTTTCAAACTGAGGGGTACTGTAAAACCAATTTTAAACTTTTGAACTTCTGATGACTACGATTTTGATCGGCTCCATTTATTAATATGTATGTAGGAAGTATCATCTGCTTCAAGTGCTTGGCTTGTTTGGTGCTTGTTTTACTTGTTTGTGTTGTGAGCGCTAAAATTCTTGTTTCTTTTTAAATTTCATTTATCCTAGGCTGCAGCTATGTTTAGGGTTTTGCACAAAGACCCTCCAATACCCGACAGATTATCCTCTGAGGGAAAGGACTTTCTCCGGCGCTGTTTTCGTAGGAATCCTGCGGATAGGCCAACAGCAACCATGTTATTGGACCATCCGTTTATTCGGAACTCGCATCACTACAACCTCCATGGTTCAATACACTCATTTGCAGGGATTAAGCTCATTGTAAGGGTTATATTATCCAATTCAATCTAAAATATTTCCAGTTTTACATCTTCAAGTATATTTAAACCTGTATCTCCAATTACTGGACAGGATCCCTCACGTAGCGCGGGAGACAAAACGAAGTCCTCTAAAAGCGACTCCTGTGTGAGAGGAAAACCGTCTGCCAATGGGTAAGCACTAGTAATCTCTCTGTTGCTAGTGAATAGGCTTAATTACAAATTGAGTTCGGAAAGTTTGATCCTGATATCAACAACGTCCTTGAGAGTTTTAATATTAGCGACTTAAGAGGCAAAATGTCTGTTGGACAAAGCTCTAAGGACTAAATTGTTAAAACTGATGAAACTTTTCAGGATGTTACTGAAATTCGGATCAAACTTTGGAAGCTAATTTCTTTTTAACTAACCCTACATTGGCTGATTAATCGCGAGAAAAATGGTCCTGCTCTTGCATTAGTTAATTCATCTAATCAAATTTATTTCTTTTCTCTTTTAACAGTAAAGCGAACCACTCTTATAGTGAGACTACCAAGGTGTCAGCACTGTGTATTTCACCTCCGTTGAATGCCGAAATAGTTACTAATTTCCTTTCTCCACATTCAAAGCGCATCACATCAACGAAAACTAGCTCTGAATCAATTGTTCTCAACGGTATCAATTCAGCTGACGGAAATCCTCACCCCTGTGCATTGCCTAAGCCTCATGATAACGAGCTTTGAAATCGATTCGCTCGTAAATATTTACGGTCATTGCACAACAGCAATTCAAAGTTTTCAAAGGATCCTGAGTTGTATAGCTGGTAGTATCCACACCACCTCCCATGTGCTCTTACCAATGCTCTCTCTCTCTCCTTTTTGCTCTCTTTTCTTTTTCATTTTTCTAGAGTTAGAAATAGAGAGAGGTTTTGTGTAAGCTGATTAAGTGATTCTTACCATGAATCGGAGAGTAGGGTTGATTTATCTTGTGCACTACTGTTTCTTGTCGTATGTACCAAATTACATCAGAAAAAAGGAGGTTCGAGTTGTACGTTAATTGTGCTAGGTAGTAACATTGATGACACTGTACAGTTTATGTATTGTGTTAAAATTCATTTGTAGATAAATTATGCTCTCTGATTCTCTTTTATGAATAATAAACACTGCATTATTTTAATTCCTTAATACTTGATGTAATTATAAATAGTGTAGTTTGAAATATAATTATAACTATGTACATCTTGTTTTGTTGAATATTTTAAACAGTGCAACAGCTATTAATATTTTGTTAGCTATTGTGCGGTTGATAAAGTACATTTATAAAAGTTAATTATTTTATATGTAGAATAGATATTTTTTATATAGAAAATAGTTTATTTTTTATTTGAAAGATTATTGGGAGGGTTTTACCCTATCTATCAAACTACTACTGCAATTGGAGCTTGGAGTCAGTTTCAATTGCTGCATTTGAACCTCCTTGTGTTCGTGTAGTACCAAATGCAACCGTTGGATTTAAATATATGAAATAAAAAGGCAAATTTAAATTTTCAAGTGGTTGCAATTGCACTATAGAATGAAATCAAACAGCAGATTTAAATTTGCAAGCAGTTGCTATTACACTGTAGACCAAACACCCCTTAAGTGAGAAGCTGTGACAATAACTATGCAAGCCATTGGAGATGGACCAGTCCAGCACAGTTTGTTACATGCACAATCAAAAGTATTTGATTCAAATGTCACTTAGCAACAACAATCTTAGTCTGGAAGATGCTCAACATGTCCAATTGAACTACCCCTCATAAAATAATTGACATCGTGTAAGCAAAAACACAACCACTCTAAATGGAAAAAAGGAACAAAGGAGCAGCCCAAAGAAAGCGAAATAGAAGATTTATCAGACAGCACCTGAATTTACACAACTCAGTAATGTAATACAAAAACACCCCAGACAAATCTGAACAGGGAACTTACATTACTGTTCCCAAGTGAAGTAGTAGTCAATTGACAATGGTTTTTTCTTTTAACCTTAGCTTTCGGGAAATGTTTTGGCATATATTATCCAAAGGAAGCAATTTGACAAACCTTAAAATTTAAACGAGCATTGCTCACGCTGCTTCCACAAGTACAAAGAGTGGTCTGTCCCCAAGTTTTTCCCGACCCTACACAGTGAAAAGCGCTCGTAACAACAATTCTATACATGTTAATGTCTAATTATTTAATAAATGCTGCGCAGGTTTTTAGTATTATAAATAGAGTTTAGTTAATTTTGAAGTATACACCATTATAAACCTATGGTAATATAAATGGAAATTTTTTTGAAAAAGATAAATAGTATGTGTAGTCATGCAAAAAAAACCCCCCGAATTACACCTCCTGGTCTGCATGATTAGAGCACTGGATAAGTTCTGTGCTTGGTAATGTCACTATACGACGTATTTTCGACTGGGTTGCACCTGTGCTGCTACCTGTGGTTCTATTTACTAATCAACAGAAAAGCATGCAGAATATAACAACAGAAGTTGTAGGTCCTATGAATGCCTAGACTAGAATATTTATAAAAATACTACTGTAAGCAACAGATTCCAAAAACAGATCTTAGCCGAAAGATTTCACAGCCAAGGTGGTGACCGTGCTCATGAAGAAATTTTTAGTTCAGGTTGAGCAGTTTATCTAAAAGCGAAGAGTTATTTAGGAAGTTGTTTAAATATTTTATGTAAGGAAGAAACAGTCAAAAGGTATTTACTTACGCTAGTAATAATCACTTCCCGCAAGTATGCTATATATTACTTCTTTCCACGACAAAAAAATGTTTAAATAGAAAAACAGTTGATTCAAAAGTTAAACTATATAGTCTTTAGCCAGGATCAGTTCATTCAAAGGTTAAACTATAAATTAGTCTTTTGCCACACTCAGATCAAAACAAGAATAATAGGCAGAAATCATGCATGCTGATCAGTATAATAGCTCCAAGCAATTTGATTGTAAAAGTAATGCAATTAGATTAACAAGCATCCTACCTTCAGTTCTGGCAATTCAATAGCACATGCGCATTCGACCAACTCTGCTCCAACACGTTCTGCAAAGTAGTGCAATACTATTATATGAAAGAGTAATTAAAAGCCATAGGTAAGATTCTACTATGGTGAACTTAGTCAAATGAAAGAATAATATATGAACGAAATGGAAATCATCAGGGTTATCATTTTTCTTAAAAATGAAGTTCTTTGTTTTGAGCAGTTTTTTGAAGCAAGACTTTGTCTATTATGAGTAACTGATTTTTCGTCCCTTCAACAGCTTTTGTTTCATATTCTAAACCATCAGACACTGCATTTGGTACAGGTTCCATGCATTACTTCCTTCCCCACAGTATGAATGAAATATTAACCCTCTGGAAATTGGACTAACATTTTGTACGTGTACCATGGTATGTACCAACTACTTCAACTTCCCAATTTAAATTCATGATGAGAAATCAAGAAAGAACTGTCATAATTCCATGGTGAATATGAATCAAAATTCACCTAAAAAGTCTTATTATCAGAAAGCAGAGAATCACACCAGCCCTTGGAGATATGCCAAACAAATTAAAGTGGGCAGAAATTCATCTTCCTTGCTGGTCTTCTTCAGATAATATTATTTTTGTCAAAGCTTTTATCAATTGATACTCCTCCAAAAGCCAAGCGGAGTGGCAAAAAAAAAGTAATTGCATCATTTCCAATGGTAGTATTGCAACATTATACAACTGGGTTGCAAAAGTCAAAAAAGAATTAAAGAAAGCATTCATAACAATTTACCATTACGGACTGAAATGATGAACTCATAGACAAAAGAAACATGTAGCAAGAAGCAACAATGACTCCTATTAGATTCACATTGTAGGTGTATGAGATGTGACCGGATAACAATAAATTTGGAACATAGTAAATATAAATGTTAAGGAAAGTAATTAGATAGTGGAAAAAAGAAGACATAATGGGGGCCCATGATAAAATAAAGAGAAATGATAGATTAAAAAAGGGTAAGATCAATAGGCTTGAAAACAAAATCTAATTCCACAAAAAATCAATCATACACCTTACATACCAAATACTCATTGTCCTTACAAATTGTGCTCAATCAATCATACACCTGACAAAATTTATGGCTGAATAGAATAACACAGCATCGTAATTAGAGAAATTCAATTGCAGAGAAGAGAAACTTACCAAGAAGCTTGATGGCAGCACATAGAGTTCCTCCTGTGGCAATTAGATCATCAATGACGAGGGCCCGATCTCCTGGCTCTACAGCTCCTACGTGCATCTCCATTCGGTCCGTACCATATTCTAGAGAATATTCTTCTGAAATGACTTCACCTAATGGGGTAACAGATATTAGTACCGACTCAATACACTTTCAAGCAATTAAATTAGACAGTAATGATGTATCCAGGTCCAGAATAGAATAAAAAAGAATGTGCAAGAAAACGTACCAGGCAACTTCTTCGGCTTTCTCAAAGGAACGAACTTTGCCCCAATAGCTAAGGCAATGGGAGCCCCAAATATAAATCCTCTTGCTTCAACACCTGATTAATGTCAAAACTAAATTCAGAAAACTATGTGAAAAGATATTTCTAATATTATCATAGAACATTTCTATAAGCAATAAGATTCACACTAATTTTTCTTACACCAATTTTCTATCACAATATACTATCTCCTCCAATATAGAACCCAGCTAACTGGTCATACTTTCTGTTGTAAAAAAGTAATTCACCATATACAAAAATTAGCGGAAAAGATACACCAGATAAAGAAGTCAGAAGTCAAACAATGGCTACAAAGTCTGGAGAGAGGAGTTGAAGGATAAGAATAGACAAAGTACAAATCAAATCCAACCCCTTTTCATTTCTTATTTCATATTTTCTTTTTTAAAAAACTTTCTAGTTTTATTGCTTTTTTTTTTTCTAAATTAACCTCAAAAGAAAAAATAAGCAAAGTTTCATTGTTGAGTGAAGAATGGGAAATTCATGAAAAACTGCAATCCCCACCTGAGGCCCCAATTCTTGACTGGAAGGGACACCAAAGGCCTCCGCCCTTGCATCCATGGATCTTCGAATTGAGAGAGATATTGAGAGAGATCAAGAATTCTCACTATTTCTTAGATTCAAGGATCAAATTTGATTCAGTGGGATCTTTCACTCATTTTCTTCCACTAAGAACATTCGCCCCGTCAATCCTCCAAGACCCAAATAACTCAAACTTCATCCATGAACGATTTGTGTCAATGGATTAGTTCGATCCAAAACTTGAGATAAAAGGTGTAGGCCAAAAAACGATTCATAAGTAGTTGTTAATGAAGTTGGAAGTTACCAAATTTTGAGTCGGTATCAATTTATACTTGATTGCTCCATATAACATATAATAAAAAAAATATAATAAAAAAATGATTTGTCTAAGTCACTCTGTTTCTTTTTGTCCAAGTCATTTCCCTTTTTCTTTGTAAGTATCGAGAATATCCCCATTCATAGGTCCAAGATTCATATCTTGTGGTTTTGGAGAATCCAGCTACAGGAAAGCTAGGAATGGAGAGCTCTCCTCTTTTTTCCGCCCTACTCTTTAGTCTTAAAAATGCTGGTTTTAAGAATGAGTGATTGCCCCTCTCCGGAGAAATAGAAGGAACATGTATCACACGTGCAAAAGTTGAGAAGGTGTCACATGAATATTCTACGATAGTAGATATTAAGGAATCAGTACATGAAATCTAACTTAATACAATAATATCAGCTCTTCATAGACAATCTTGGGATTTGCGATCCTAGGTAAGATTGGTTCAGGATCATGGAATCCTTTTCTATCAGATAGGAAGGACTATTACACAAAATGTAATTTTAAGTAATTGCCCCATGGATCCTATATCATCACTCATGCTAACTTTGGTATGGAAATGCATGAACGTAATGCTCACAACTTCCCTCTAGACCTAGCTGCTGTTGAAGCTCTATCTACAAATGGATAAGAAAGAAGTCCTAATGTATATAAATTGCTGAAGGAAAGGAACAATACACAATATCTTGTTTAGCAAGATATTGGGTAGATCCTATTTCAATAAGAACTTGATGAGTCGATCCGCCTACACTTCTTTCTTTTACTGCTATGAACAGCTATGCTTTCAGCACAGGTTTAGGTTCGGCCTCGATGAGAAAATGGAATCTTTTTGGTCTTCCAATATCAACAGGTTGATTGTTTCGCTCCTGTATCTTCCAAAAGAGAAAAAGATTTATGAGAGAAGGTGCCACATGAATATTCTATGATAGTAATGAGACCTGCTTTTGACATATCTATCCTATCGTTATTTGGGTACCCTATCTAGAATAACTGGAAAAGTGGAAACAAGGTTAGATATAATTTGATCGTTATGAGCCAATTCAAAATTGTTGTAAAAAAAAGAGAGATGAATTGATAAATTCACCGAATCCTAGTTCGGGACTAACGGGGCTCGAACCAGCAGCTTCCGCCTTGACAGGGTGGTGCTCTGATTGCAAAAGAGGTCTATTTGATATCCAAAATCTGCTTAGCAACAGTCGGACAAGTGGATAATGTTGGGGTGAACCAAAAAAGTTTGGGTAGAGCCAGCTCTAAGTGTTTCTATTTTTTATTTTTATAACATAATGAATCTTTTCCTTATTTTTTTTTACCTCTATTAAATTACGACAAAAGATTGTAATCCAATAAACTAGATCCTACGGATAAGTAAAATACAAGATGTCCAATCCTAGCAGGAAAAGAAGGGAAACAGATACTCAGTTTAAAGTGAGTAAATAGAATTCCATGAAAAATTCGGTGCCATCATAATATCAGGCTGAGTCAAAAAGCAATGATTTGAAGCACTTCTTTTACACTACATCTCTATTTTGAAATAAGAAATTGAGCTTGTATAGGCATTTTGCATAAAATCAAGGGATGAGAAATTTTTCAAATTTGAAAATACCGAGTAATCAAAGAACGCGGTAATAATGGAAAATCCAATATTTCACAATTCCATCTATAGAATAACTCGAAAAGTGGAAACAAGACTAGATATAATTTGATGGTTTGTTAATCGGATCAGTTAATCGATGGCCAGCACGTATGATGATTCTCATGATGATCCTACACGTATTTCGTGCGTATCTCGCAGGTGAATTTAAAAAACCTTGCGAATTGTTCGGATTGAGAATCCAATGCCCAGAAAACCTAAGGGTTCCTCCACTAATTAGACCACAAATTACAAAAGTTTGAAAAGACTCTATTTCTATTTCTGGCCATCAAATTGGTCATCATTATTTCAATATAAATATAAAAACGCAATTCAATTACGCATATCGGTACCAAACTTGATAAAAATACTAAGACTGAAAAAAAAAAAAAAATCAACAACAAATTGATTTGCCTAAATTTGGCACCTTTCGCGGCTGCACCGAAACAGTGCTTTACCCCTAGATGTCCAGTTAAAATAAAATGCATATGAATTTACTATATACCTAAGTAAGCTGTGGAAAGAAGCAAACCGTAGTATCTATAAAAACCTAGAAAAAACACAGTTTCAACTACAGTACTTCCCATGAGAAGAAAAGGGGAGAGAACCATTATCCTAAAGTAGTCAAGTCACACCTCATAGTCATATCTGTATACTTGCATTACATAAAGTACACTAATGAAAAAAGAAATTCTGGGTTCTTTTTGAGCAGAATATTAGGGAATTAATGAAGCACGTAAACAAAATCACATATCTAAAGCAGCAAAATAAGTTTAATTTAACTCATTAATACGGTAAATCCATGCGAATATATAAGAAACATGCACAAAAATGTAGAAACGAAGCACAAAAGTTCAACATCGTTACATACATGAATTAAGTTGATCTTCCTGGTTTTGGAACAGCTTATCTACTCCTCAAGCTTATGGCTAGTACAAAGTAGCTGAAATAAGCTTATTTGCCATAAGTTAAAGTTAAAGTTCTTGCTTCTAGGTTCAGCATAAAGCTATAGTTCTTCAAACAACACTTTTGCAGAGCTCTAGCTCGGGCCAAACAGCCCACAAAGAGATTACATTACCAGAATAGCAATACCTACTAAGGGCACATAATCGTCACCGACACAACAACAAAGTGTTTCCAAATCTCTATGACCAGTGAGGACTGAGGATCAAGTTCTAAGCAATTTGTTGTTACTTTCCGCTCACCTAATCAAAAGCCCCTTCCATTACAATTCACAGGATTGTAAGTATACACCAAAACTTCTGAGCTAGAATTAAAAAAACAAAAAGATGTAGAGATGAAAGCAAAGCAGATCAAATCAATTCCACATCACCTGCAACAACGGTGATCCCTTTGTCTCTGTACCTCTCCACGAAAATATCAATCGCGTCCTTAAACGCCATGTGATCGAGCAGCAGCGTCGTGATGTCCTGGAACATTACCCCTGCGCCCGATCCCAAACATCTCTATAACGCCGCGGAGCCAAGAAACCCTAAGAGAGAGAGAGAGGGAGAGAGACGCACCGGGCTTAGGAAAATTGGGAATCACACGGATTGAGGAAGCGATCCTGGGGATGCGGGGGTCACCGTCACCGGATCCAGCGACGCCGGCGTCTGAGGAGGCCATCGCCGGCGCGGCGAGGCGGAGGAGAGGCGGAGGAGGCGGCTTCGGAGATCTGCGGAGGAGGGAGGAGGAGCGAGGAGGAGGATGAAGAGAAGAGAGAAGGAGAGAGCGAGAGGGGAATCGGAGGCGGAGGAGAAGAGAAGAAGAAGAAGAAGAAGAAGACGAAGTAGAGAGTGAGAAAGGAAACGACGACGACGTCAAACGAAGCATGCTCTACGATCGAGGACGAAAAAAAAATAAAAAAACCACGGCGCAGCCTCTTTTTTGAAAGAAAAAGAGAAAGAGAAAGAGAAAGAGAAAGGTCGACTCTTCCCAAAACACCCGGTGTATTAATATTATATGAACCGAGAATTTATCATATCAACAGTTTCTTTTACGCCGTCCACTTCGCTGCTGTGAACAGTTGTAAACCTGCACCGGGTCCACTTAATTAATTGCTTTTGTTTCGATGCGGGACGAATTATCCCTAGACCGTGTTCACCACGTCATCCGAGAACCGCCGACGATATTAAGTAAGTCGCCGCGAGGGTTTACTGATAATACAGTGAACCTGGTCCAGGATGAAAATTTTCAGCGAATGATTCGTGCTGATCTGTCTCGCACTTTCTATTGGTTGGTTTTTGTACTCTTTAACTAAGTGCATCGGAAGTGGACCCCACCGAGTTAAAAGTTAAAACTCCTTAGTCACATAATGGGCCTAAAGGGCTCAAAGTGATCGTTTATTAGGCCGAAATATTGAATTTGGGCCAATAACTGCTCCTTCTAATGCTATTTTTACATCGTGGGTCTATTTCACACCTGGGCCCTCAAAGCAGAGGTCGTGGGTCGTAGGAAAAAAAAAAAATTTCTAAAATGTAGCACATATATGAAGTGGTTTCTTTGAAAATGACCTTCTAAAATTTTATATTTTTAAAAATGATCTTATAAAATTTGTATTTGCAAAAATAACCCTATTGGAGGGCTATTTTTGTAAATATAAATTTTGTACGGTCATTTTCAAAAATATAAAATTTTAGAGGATTATTTTCAAAAAAAAAAATCCACTGCTGATGTTAGCAAATTAGTTTAACTTATTTTAATGTATACGTAATTTTCACATATTTTACTTTTATAGAGCATATGCAGTTTGCAGAATTTTAATTTTGTATAAACAATTAATATTTCAGGGATTATTATCTTATTATTGAACTCAAATTGTCTTAGAAATGTTTTTATTGAGTTGTTAACTTAGAATACCAATGATTATCTTGATTAGGAAACACCAATACTCCAAAACACACATAAAAAAAAAAAAAAAAAAAAAAAAAAAAAAAAATCATTAATAAATTTATTATAAAGAAAACGGGTCGGCACGTGGGGCATCCACCCCGTTTGGATCCCTATCCATGATGTTCGGCTTTATGTATTGGGCTTATTGGGCCGGGTTCTAGGGCTCTGTTGTTTGGTTTGGATCAAACCATCAACATCTCCGTAATAAATTATATTATTTCCGTAAAATTGTTCGTATGTTTTTTTTCTTTAATCCGCATATGCATTCAAATTTGTTTTGTATGCACACTGTTTCCTAATGTTCTGCGTTGTTTGGGTAAAAATGTGTTGCACACGAGTTGTTCGACAAAATGCCTCAAAGAACACTCCACCCTTACTGCTGGTATCAATAAATTCAAATATCTGTACAAATCTCTATAATTTGTTTGCTGTGCATTTTGGGCTTCTACAATCATCATTAGAATACCTATATTCTGAATTCAAAATCAAAAGCATTATTTGTTTAATAATGAAGATACAGACTCTCTGTTATGCAACAATTATTCAGCTGTATGCGCATATAGACGACATTTCAAATGTACGAAGAACAAGTTGCGAACACAGAGAGATTTGTACAGAAGTGCCATTTTAACAATGCTGATTCTATTTAGTCCCACCTGGGTTTTGTGTTATCGGTAGATCTCCATCGTATTTGCACCGTAGTACATCGGGGAGTCTTTTTATTAGTCTCGGTCCCTGTGGCACCTTCCCCGATCTCGGTCGTATGTCCTTTTGTAGCATTGCATCGAAACCATGCATAAAATCACATACTATGTTAGTATGAGTTAAACATCAGTTGCTCTTTTTGTGTGCTTCGCTAAAGTAGCTATAATAGTGTTCGCAATGGGCGAGCTTAGCAAATTTGTGTACTGTAAGTGAGTTTTATAATTATTAGTCCCTAGTAAATTTATCACTTCTAGCAGAATGAAATATTCTCTACTTTTGGTGCTATTCATAACCATAATTTGGTATTTCATAGTTTGTTTGAGAAAATTTTGGTTACTGAATTGATTTCGAGAAAAGTTCAGCGACCACATTGGTATGTTTATAAGAGTTGAGGGAGTAACATATAGTTTGTAGTTTGATCATCTCATGATCTTAATGCATGCATAGATCGTAGAGTCTGCTGTAAATGAAGCTTCTTTTTTTTCTCAATTAGATGATTTGGAAAACAAATTGAGAACTAACCTGATCGAAAATGGCAGTAGGAATGGCGAGAGTTGCAACTGCGTTCGGGGAATCAACAATTCCTGAAATCCTTCCCTCACAGGGGCAGCATGAGAGTAAAATATATACCTGAATTTGATCCACCAGTTAGTTTCTATTGTTCAATGCTTAGTTGTTTCATGAGTGCAATGGATACAAGGAAGGTGTTGAGCTGTGTTGAGCATGCCGTACCTGCTCTTTGGAGTATCCGAATCTCGAGAGGTAGTCGATGGCATTGAGTACTGCACGCTTGTAAGCCACTGTGGCATCGAGAAAATGCTGCTGCCCAGTTTCATCAACACTTATGCCCTCGAACACTAGCCATTCGGAGAACCGCGGCTCCACTGGCCCTATCTCAAAGATTGGATTCACATGTAGAGGGGTCGGGCCCATCGGGGTCAGGTACTCTTTCATCCCTCCCCTTATAATCTCGCATCTGCAAAAGGACTCGTGCATTTTTTTTATTATTGCTATCAAACATTGCATGTTATTTTCCATGCCTCGATAATTTGATTGCCATGTTTTGTCATGATTCTGATTTGTGGTAACCAGAGTGAATCTTCTGATCCATTATGCATAATTTTGTCACGATTATAACGAATGACTATAACAGTGTTAATCACATTGAAAGTAGCAGTTGTAACAGTAATATTAGTAAAAATACTATAATAAATAGTAATCATAAATTTATTAATACCATGTTATATTTACTATAAGGATGTATGCCTAATTGCATTTTCTGTTTAAGAAAGTTGATGCTAAAATATAATACTCTTCTTTAAATATATTTCTAACAGGAAAAATCCCCGAGCATTTGCTTAAGAAATAGAAAAGAATTTTTTGTGTTTCAATATGTAATTGCTGGTATCATAATATGTTGATCTGAATATGTGAAAACAGCACAATGCTGAAAATAAGAGATTTTAAGAATTACTTTAACTCAAGGAATCCACTCATTTCTATGGCTCCGCAGAATGAAACTTCGCCATCACCTTGAGAGAAGTGCATGTCGCCTGTACTAAGATTTGCTCCTTCTACAAACACAGGAAGATAAACTTTCGAGCCTCTGCTGAGATTCTTGATGTCGCAGTTCCCCCCGTTCTCCCGTCCCGGTACTGTTCTTGCTGCCTCATTTGCAATCTGTTCCCACTCAGGGGTTCCTTCTTTTATCTGCAATAACATATTAATGGTAAACGGTAAATATATTGCTTTTGTTAATGACTAATTGCTGCTTTAGCTATATGTTGGCAGTATTCATCATAGTTTAAAATGTAAAGATGCTACCTGAACCGTATGCATTTTGAATCGGATACAACCATTAAAAAATGTCGATTCAGTAACTAACCTTCCATTATATTTCACTACAGTACCCCTCCGTCGGATTCAATCAAAATAACAGTTTTCATCAAAAAAAAAAAAAAATCATCGATATGCATACGTTAGATTATGGAATATTCTATCAAAAAACTTAAAATCACTGTAGTTGTTTTTGACAGAGAGGTGGTGGAATAAAAAGAATGGAAGGGTACATGATTTCAAAATGCGATATAAGTAGATAGTGTCTGCACATTTTTACCTTTTGTAATATCATCAATACTCAGTAGTGTATACATACCGGAGAAATGTTATAATTTACTGCAATCTGAAATGGCTATACTATTACAATAACATCTTCAGTATTTTTAACATTCTTTCTAACCTTTCCAAGAAGGCAATTCCTGGACGTTGGTGGGTGAGCAAGAGGTCTCTGGTGCACAACTTCACATAATTTTATGGACCCAATTTCACTCTCCGCCAATTTCTTTTCTCTTTCATTCCATATATTTAGAAGCTCAATTGATGGTGCGGTTCCAATTAATCCAGGATGGGTCAAGCCCGGGAACCTAACACCTGTTGACAACATTTTCCTTATTAGTAAATCATTTTCGTAAACAGTTATATTGATGGAAAATGCAGTGAAAGGGTAGAGAAAGATAACTGAACTTTCGACGAATCGTAATTGGTCCCTAATCGATGATTCGAAACTTCAGACCCTGAACTTACCTAATTTCTTTGTAGAAGCATTTGTTAGATTTTATTTGGATTTAAGTGATTTCAAATTTGTTTTGGCCTTTGAGCTTTTCTGGGCGGCCCAATATCCATGGACTTTGCCTGGGAGCCCAAGCCTATTCCCCTCTACATGTGATGTTTAGTCTCACATCGGAAACTCATCACATGTAGAAGGGATTTATATACTCCTTCAATTTGGCATGTGTTGGTTAGGAGAAAGTGAGAGCAAAGGCATCTCCTAAACACACGCGCGCACGGCATGAGCTGTGTCGCGTCGGGCGGGTGGCGGCGCGCGCGATTTTGACCCGATTCTCTTTTATTTTGACCTTTTCTTTTTGCTTGCATTAACCAACCTTGGGAAGTGCCATCTCGGGCTACCCAAGAGCCTTTCTTGGGAAGAGGCTTGTGGGCTGCCCAAGAAAGGTAGCCGTTGGACCTTGTCCCCTGGTGGGTAAATGGGCTCTCTCTTTGGGCTCTATATATATAGAGCAAGAGAGCTTGGTTAATCGCAACAGCTACACCACCTTCTACTCTACTCTAATTTACAGTGCTATACTACAATGAGGTTTACATTTTACTACTTCGATATTTACTTGTGCTGGATCTCTGAAAGCCGTTGGATTCGCTACGCACCATCCCGAAGTCATGCCGACGGGGTGGACCGTGGTCGTTGTATCGTTAGCGGTGATTGCCGGAGCCTCGCACGTGGAGGGGCAATCTTGCTTCTAGGACAGTGCTAACGCAAGCCTTGACATTCACAGCTCTCATCTAATCTTTGCTGTTTTATTATTAACAGTACAATAGGAATTTGCATGATAGAGTTTCGGTTTTAAATTATTTAAATATTATTTGACTAAAAGAATTAATTTGAAAAGATTTTCCAACAGCATTTTCTTCCAAAATCTCTAACATTCACTAAAGATGTACATAGAGAGCACTGAACACTAGGGATCAATCTGTTTCAAGTTGAATATTACTGGCGGACTTCCAATTTGTGAAAAATTGAGGAATTATGGTACAATTTAGCCGAAAAAGATATACCTGGTATATGAGGAGAATATGCATAGATCCCTTCAAAGTACCAAATAGCTTTGGTTGCAGCGGGGAAGTGATCAGTTAGAAAACAACCTCCATTTTCTCTGTCTAATGTTGCTGTGTAGCCCCATTCGTCGCCGGGGAGTGGCCCCAAGTTGCAGATCTCCACTGCAAGAAGATCACCGGGCCGTGCCGGAACCCCTTGGAAGTCCAAAACTCTCAAAGGGCCACTAAGACAATGGGCCTGCGAAAAGAAAATTGTGGTTAATTACCCTAATATCTAGTCAAGTAAGTGTACTTAACTCTGAAATTTATTGTGAATTCGATTTGTTCTTGCTGAAATTTACAGTCAGAGGATGCTGCAAGCCTTATTGCATAGTTATAAGGTTAAAAAAAAGACATTCCACTTATAATGAATATTCTACTTGGATTAATTGTTTGAAATTTACTCACTTTTTGTGGTAAATCATTTAATTTAATTCCAAAATGCTCTTTCTGAAGGAGTAACAAGTGCTTTTTCGATCAAAAATGAAACAAAGAGTGCTTCTCTCATATGTAGATGGCTTTTGTTAGCTATTTTTCTTTCATGCTATTACAGTAAAGAAGCAAACGTAATAGATTTTGTCTATGTAATATGCTGCATATATTACTACAAAGTTTCTTCTTGTAAACTCTATGAACTTATTGTTCCTACAACACTCAACCAATATATTCTTCTTTTGCGGAAACTGATTTAGTAATGCATGATTTCATCGACTTACGATCGAAAGGTCTATATTTTTTATTTCTGCTGCTGAATCATTGTCAATAACTTGGCCACCAAGAGAGTCGATCATCTCGACTCGGAAGAGCTCCCCTTCGGTCACGTTGGCCACCGGAGGTATTTCCGGGTGCCACCGGTTGTGTAGGGGGAGCTTCTGCTCCCTTGGCTTCTTCCTCACATCTATTGGCGCAACCAACCTTGGCGTGAGAGGAGCCATACGGAGCTCCTTTTGTTCTGAAACTTCTCTTTGTAAATATAGGATTTTGTGATGGAAGGATATTGAGCTTCTTTGAGCAGATCTGCTAAGGAAGTTCTATTTTAGACGAGAATTTAAGTATCCATCGGCACGGGCCGTATCTACCGTGCCGTATCGTGCCAACAAAATACCGGCACGATATAGCCTCCGTGCCGATAGCATAGCTCAAAACCCTTTTTTCTTTAAATTACGAAGTAATTTTCTCAACAAAGTTCAAAATATTTGATAAAGATATATAATAAGCAATTAAAAAATTTTGTTGCTAAAAAAAATAAATATTTCATGTCATTATGTGTCGGCACACATGTATTTTTTTTGACCGGCACTCATCGGTACGGTCCGGCATGCACCGTCCCGTATCGTGCCTACAAGTTTTCGGCACGATCCCGTGCCACGGCACTTAAATCCTTGATTTTAGATTAAGATTTCATGATGGCTTCTCTGTGTAGCAAGAAGCAAAAGCCTTATCTACCAGCTTTAGATTTGGAAGCATATGTTGGCTTCATGAGCTTTAGATTTGGAAGCATATGTTGGCTTCATGTTACATATGAAAGCTAGTGTTTGACCAACTTCTCTACTCTGAAAAGCACTAGCAAGTAGTTTGGAAGCTTGTTCCTTTTATTGGTTTTTTTTTTTTATTTAATACAAAACAGGTACAATCATGTTTCTTTAAAAAAAAAAAAATGGAGATTTTCCGGTAATAGGAAGCTACAATTAGCTTTTGGGCCTTACAATTTATAGCAGAGCTAAGTTATTTGAGTTTTTTTTAAAAGAAAAGTTTTAAAATTTTTCTAAGTGTGGGCCAATAGATTCTTAGAAAGCCATGAAGGGCTATATCATTGGTCACAAGAAATCCAATGATGTTGGATTTGTTTTGGAGCAATGCATATAATTTTTTGTGTGTTCCAATTATTATTGAGTATCATTTGAGTATTGAAAGAACCTTCCACTCGCTGAAAAGTAGTGAAGTTGTGAAGTCACTGCTGAGTTTTTGATGGTAGAGGACAAAATTGTGGTTTGATTTTCTCGATCGTCCGGTCTAGATATTTTCGTTTTTTGATAGTGATCACATTTTTTTTTTTTTTTTGAAAGCAACTATGTGCAACAAAGTTAAAAATTTTGTTTGTTCTCTTATGTAAATGTCACATTGCGCATATAAGTAATCGATCACGATATATTTTCTACAATTTTATTAGAAAATGAAGAAGTATATTTCTATATATTTTCACTGTGGCTCTGTTTTGACTAACAGCATTGGATAATCCTCAAAACTAAATTGACCCTTAAAGAAAATTTGTAGACCCAAAAACCAAATGGGCCCGTAAAGAGTGTTTCCAGGCCCACACTCATGCTGCATCCAAGTAAGATAGTGGATTGCAGCTCTAGAGTGTAGTTCTGTTATTGATCATGATGAAGTCGAGGAGATTCATACCTAGTCGAGTTTTATACTTTGGATTGTTTTACAAAAGATGGCTTTCGAGCTTTTTCGAGAGAAATCTGTTTTTGAGATTGAGCCTGCATCTATGCAGCGTGGTCTACTAAGTAACTTGAGTTTCTGCTTTTAGTTAACTTGAATTTTGGCAGACTCTCAATTACATCAATCTAAACACACTCTTTTTGCAGTTTTGGTTCATCTAAAGCTTCTTGAAATTGTAATAAGAGTTGCTTTTCTAAGATTGTTGTCTAAGTAAAGCTGCTTGAGAAAGTACTAACAATTGTTCTCCAAAGAATTTCCCGATTAGCTTTTCAGTGTAACTCTCTCTCTCTCTCTCTCATGCCCCTGCTTATCACTTTTCTCCTCAATCATCATTGGAATACTTATACTCTGAATTCAAAATCAAAAACATTATTTATTTAATAATGAAGATACATACTCTCTGTTCTGCAACATTTATTCAGCTGTAACACAATGTTCGATATGCGCATATAGACAACATTTCAAATGTACGAAGAACAAGTTGCGAACACAGAGAGATTTGTACAGTAGTGGCATTTTAACAATGACAATTCTATTTAGTCCCACCTGGGTTTTGTGTTATCGGTAGATCACCGTCATATTTGCACCGTAGTACATCGGGAAGTCTTTTTATTAGTCTTGGTCCCTGTGGCACCTTCCCCGATCTCGGTCGTATGTCCTTTTGTCGCATTGCATTGAAACCATGCATAAAATCACATACTATGTTAGTATGAGTTAAACATTGGTTGCTCTTTTTTTGTGATTCGCTAAAGTAGCTATAATTTGTGTACCGTAAGTGAGTTTTAATAATTATTACTTTATTAGTCCCTCTAGGTTATCAATTGAATAATTTAAGCACTGAATTATTTTTACACAAAGTTATATCTACTACTAAATTTATCACTTCTAGCAGAATGAAATATTCTCTACTTTTGGTGCTATTCATAACCATAATTCGGTATTTCATAGTTTGTTTGAGAAAATTTTGGTTACTGAATCGATTTCGAGAAAAGTTCAGTGACCACATTGGTTTGTTTATAAGAGTTGAGGGATTAACATATAGTTTGTAATTTGATCATTCCATGATCTTAATGCATGCCTAGATCAGAAAGTCTGCTATACGATGAAGCTTTTTTTCCCCTTTTATTAGATGATTTGGAAAACAAATTGAGAACTAACCTGATCGAAAATGGCAGTAGGAATGGCGAGAGTTGCAACTGCGTTCGGGGAATCAACAATTCCTGAAATCCTTCCCTCACAGGGGCAGCATGAGAGTAAAATATATACCTGAATTTGATCCACCAGTTAGTTTCTATTGTTCAATGCTTAGTTGTTTCATGAGTGCAATGGATACAAGGAAGGTGTTGAGCTGTGTTGAGCACGCCGTACCTGCTCTTTGGAGTATCCGAATCTCGAGAGGTAGTCGATGGCATTGAGTACTGCACGCTTGTAAGCCACTGTGGCATCGAGAAAATGCTGCTGCCCAGTTTCATCAACACTTATGCCCTCGAACACTAGCCATTCGGAGAACCGCGGCTCCACTGGCCCTATCTCAAAGATTGGATTCACATGTAGAGGGGTCGGGCCCATCGGGGTCAGGTACTCTTTCATCCCTCCCCTTATAATCTCGCATCTGCAAAAGGACTCGTGCATTTTTTTTTATTATTATTGCTATCAAACATTGCATGTTATTTTCCATGCCTTGATAATTTAATTGCCATGTTTTGTCATGATTCTGATTCGTAGTAACCAAAGTGAGTCTTCTGATCCATTATGCATAATTTTGTCACGATTATAACGAATGACTATAACAGGGTTAATCACATTGAAAGTAGCAGTTGTAACAGTAATATTAGTAAAAATACTATAATAAATAGTAATCATAAATTTAGTAATACTATGTTATATTTACTATGAGGATGTATGCCTAATTGCATTTTCTGTTTTAGAAAGTTGATGCTAAAATATAATACTCTTCTTAAAATATATTTCTAACAGGCAAAATCCCCGAGCATTTGCTCAAGAAATAGAAAATAATTTTTTGTGTTTCAATATGTAATTGCAGATATCATAATATATTGATGTGAAAACAGCACAATGCTGAAAAATAAGAGATTTGAAGAATTACTTTAGCTCAAGGAATCCACTCATTTCTATGGCTCCGCAGAACGAAACCTCGCCATCACCTTGTGAGAAGTGCATGTCGCCTGTACTAAGATTTGCTCCTTCTATAAACACTGGAAGATACACTTTCGAGCCTCTGCTGAGATTCTTGATGTCGCAGTTCCCTCCGTTCTCCCGTCCCGGTATTGTTCTTGCTGCCTCGTTTGCAATCTGTTCCCACTCAGGGGTTCCTTCTTTTATCTACAATAACATATTAATGGTAAACGGTAAATATATTGCTTTTGTTAATGACTAATTGCTGCTTTAGCTATACTATGGCAGTATTTATCATAGTTTAAAATGTAAAGATGCTACCTGAACCGTTTGCATTTTGAAAAGGATACAACCATTAAAAAATGTCAATTCAGTAACTAACCTTCCATTATATTTCACATTATATTTCACTACAGTACATCTCCGTCGGATTCCGTCAAAATCACAGTTTTCGTCAAAAAAAAAATATCATCGATGTGCATACATTGGATTACGGAATATTCTATCAAAAAACTTAAAATCACTGTAGTTGTTTTTGACAGAGAGGTGGTGGAATAAAAAGAATGGAAGGGTACATGAAGTTCAGAACCGATTTCAAAATGCGATATAAGTAGATAGTTTCTGCACATTTTTACCTTTGTGATATCATCAATACTCAGCAATGTATAAATACTGGAGAAATGCTATAATTTACTGCAATCTGAAATAGCTGTGCTATTACATAACATCTTCGGTATTTTCAACATTCTTTCTAACCTTTCCAAGAAGGCAATTCCTGGGCGTTGGTAGGTTAGCAAGAGGTCTCTGGTGCACAACTTCACATAATTTCAGGGACCCAATTCCACTCTCTGCCAATTTCTTTTCTCTTTCATTCCATATATTTAGAAGCTCAATTGACGGTGCAGTCCCAACTATTCCGGGATGGGTCAAACCTGGGAACCTAACACCTGTTGACGACATTTTCCTTATTAGTATTAATCGAATTGGGCTAATTAAGGTAAATCATTTCTGTAAACAGTTATATTGATGAAAAATACAGTAAAAGGGGAGAGAAAGATTAGTCAAAATGTAGTGATAGTCTCTGAACTTTCGTCGAATCGCAATTGGTCCCTTATCTTTGCTTCGAAACTTTAGACCTTGAACCAACCTAGCTTCTTTTTAGAATCATTTTCCTCCAAAATCTCCAACACTTAATATAAAATGTACAAAGAGAACACTGAACACTGGGGATCAATCTGTCTCTAGTCGAATATTACATAGCGACTTGCAATTTTTAAAAAATTAAGGAATTATGCCACAATTTAGCCGAAAAATTATACCTGGTATATGAGGGGAATATGCATAGATCCCTTCAAAGTACCAAATAGCTTTGGTTGCAGCGGGGAAGTGATCAGTTAGAAAACCACCTCCATTTTCTCTGTCAAATGTTGCTGTGTAACCCCATTCGTCACCGGGGAGTGGTCCCAAGTTGCAGATCTCCACTGCAAGAAGATCACCCGGCTGCGCCGGAACCCCTTGGGAGTCCAAAACTCTCAAAGGGCCACTAAGATAATGGGTCTGTGAAAAAGAAAATTGTGGTTAGTTACCCTATTATCTGAAATTTAGTGTGAATTCGATTTGCTCTTGCAGAAATTTACAGTCATAGAAGGCTGCAAGCCTTATTGCATAGTTATAAGTTTAAGAAAAGGACATTCTACTTATAATGAATATTCTACTTGGATTAATTGTTTGAAATTTACTCTCTTTTTTTTGCTGTAAATCATTTAATTTTTACTTCAAAATGCTCTTTCTGAAGGAGTAACAAGTGCTCCTTCGATCTAAAATGAAACAAAGAGTGCTTCTCTTATATGTAGATGGCTTTTGTAAGCTAATTTTCTTTCATGCTATTGTTACAGTAAAAAGCATACATAATAGATTTTGTCTATGTAATATGCTGCATATATATATATATATACTACTACAAAGTTACTTCTCGTAAACTCTATGAACTTGTTGTTTCTATAACACTTAACCAATATCTTTAGTAATGCATGATTGCATCGACTTACGATCGAAAGGTCAATATTTTTGATATCTGCTGCTGAATCATTGTCACTAACTTGGCCTCCAGTCCAGTCGACCATCTCGACTCGAAGAGCTCCCCTTCGGTGACGTCGGCCACCGGAGGTATTTCCGGGTGCCACCGGTTGTGTAGGGGGAGCTTCTGCTCCCATAGCTTCTTCCTCACATCTATGGGCACCACCACTCTTGGAGTGAGAGGAGCCATATGGCTTCTTCTGTGAGCTCCTTTTTGTTCTGAAACTTCTCTTTGTAAATATAGGATTGTGTGATGCAAGGATATTGAGCTTCTTTCAGCAGATCTGTTGAGGATGTTCTATTTTAGATCAAGATTTTTCATGATGGATGGTCTCTCTGTGTAGAGCTAGTAGCAAAAGCCTTATCTAAGAGCAGTTGACTAGCAAGCTCATATTGGCTTCTGAAAAGCAGTTGCAGATAGTTTGATAAATTAAAAAAAAATTAAAAAAATGAATTTTTAAAATGCCTTTTGATTTGGGTGTTTTGTGGAGTTGTGCTCCAATTAGCTAGTTTCATTCTCTTTTGATTGTTTTTTTTGGATAAATTGTAGCTCTTTTTTTTGTATTTTTTTATTTAATACAAAACAGGTACAATCATGTTTTTTTCTTTTTAATAGAAAGCTGTAATTAGCTTTTTGAGCCTTACAATTTATAGCAAAGCTAAGATATATGAGTTTTTTTTTTTTTTTTTTTTTTTTTTTTTTTTTTTTTTTTTAAGTTTTAATATTTTTCTAATTGTGGGCCAATAGATT
The DNA here is from genome assembly GCA_029168755.2 of Tillandsia fasciculata. Lineage (NCBI taxonomy): Eukaryota > Viridiplantae > Streptophyta > Magnoliopsida > Poales > Bromeliaceae > Tillandsia > Tillandsia fasciculata. The sequence continues at coordinate 29,398,393 of CM054930.1, forward strand.
CTAAGAAAGCCTTGAAGTAAGTAGGGGCTATATCATTGGTCACAACAAATCCACTTATGCTGGATTTACTGTGGAGCAATGCGCATACTTTTTTGTGTGTACCAATTTATTATGAGTAATACTACTACATCCGAAATCGAGTATATGATGTACATTTTATTTATTTTAAGATGAGGATTTAATCACTGATCAATTTGAAGTGATAGTAAAATTTATTCATCCTAAAATGATATACTTCGTACACTCCGAAATAATTTCGGAGGTACAAAAAAATATTTTTCAATTTGAGTATTGAAAGAGTCTTCCACTTGCTGAAAAATTAGTAAAGTTGTGTAAGCCACTGCAGAGTTTTTGATGGTAGAGGACAAAATTGTGATTTGTCCCATCTAAGATATTTTCATTTTTTTGATAGTGATTTATTATTATTATTATTTTTATTTTTGAAAGCAATGTTGTGCAACAAAGTTGAAAATTTGAAAGCAGATTCTCTGCAACATGGCTATTTTAATTGTTGAATCTCTCTCTCTCTCTCTCTCTCTCTCTCTCTCTCTCTCTCTCTCTCTCTCTCTCTCTCTGTTTTTTTGCATTTAAGATGATAATAATAGTACACCTTCCCATGGTAGAATAATGTTATTCCTAGATTTAATTTCAAATTTTATATTATAAATTAAAGTAAAGTAAACTATATAAATTAATATATTATATATTATAATAAATTATTTTTATATCAAATTCAACTCTTATTTTACTATACTCTACTATTTTACAAAATTATTCTGAAAAAATACTAGTATTACAAATTAAATTTAATTTTAATTTTATTTCTGATTATTTCAAAATTGTAAGCTATTTTAGGAATAAAATTTTTTATTCTAATATTTATTATTTCCAAATCAAACAGACCCATTGTTTGTAGGCCCCAGAATGAAGAGCTGTATACTTTGGATAGTTTTACAAAAAGATGACTTTTAGATCTTTTGCAAGAGAAATCTGAGTTTTTAGATATTGAGCCTGCATCTATGCATTAATTGTGGTCTACTGAGAAACTTATGTTTCTCTAACTTGAACTTTGGCAGATCTTTAAATCGATCTAAACGCTCTCTTTGAGCAGCTTTGGTTGATCAAAAGATTCTTGAAATTGTTATAATAATAACTTTTCTAAGATTGTTGTCTAAATAATGCTGTTTGAGAAAGTACTAATAATTGTTTTTTCCAATAGCTTTTTAATGTAACTCTCTCTCTCTTATGCCTCTGCTTATCACTTCTCTCCTCAATGTAGAGTTGGGAAAACTAACTAAGCCAACTGTGACACCCCAATAGTCCCACATTGGATAGGAATAGAATTGCGATTAGATGTCTAAGGCTTCGTTTGTTTTGAGAACGGGAACGGGAATAGCGGGCTTATCCCCCTTATTCTTCCAAACGCACCTGAAATCGTCTGGTATTGCTTAACCCAGAATAGCGAGAATAGCGGGATTAACAAATCCAACCTTAATATTTTACTATAAATTTTTTTACCATTCTACCCTTCTTATCTACTTTATCTCATCCCAACATATTATTTTAATAAAAACTCTCTCCTCACTCTCTCTCCTCTTCCCTCCTTTCTCTCTTCCCAATACACTCTCATCATCACAAATCCCTCTCTCCTCTCTCTCTTTTCCTTCATCCCACCTCCTTTCTCTCTTCCCAATACACTCTCATCATCACAAATTAATATTATAAAATTTTAAATTTATTATTTAAAATAAATATTATAAAATTTATTATTTAAAATAAATATTATAAAATTTTAAATCTTAAAATTAAAATATTGAAATTTTATATTTTAAATTTAAATTTTAATTTGAAAAAATAAAATATTAAATTAAATATTTTTTTTAAATAATATAATTTAATTATGATTATAATTTTATTTCTGTTTTTTTAAACCATTAATCCATTAAATAAAACGAAATAATTAGATTTTAACAACTTTTATCACATTTTTTTAAACCATTAATCCATTAATTTTAATTTGAAAAAAGTTAACATTAAATTAAATGTAAAATTTTTAAATAATACATTTTAATTATTATTATAAATTTATTTTTATTTTCTTAAACCAATAATCCATTAATTAAAATGAGAAAAACGAGTTTAGAAAATTTTAATGACATAATAAAGCTCGTGGGCAAAAATTTATAAATATTTAGTAAATATACGAATTTTGCGAATTTTAATAAAATTTTATGTTAAAAATTAATTATTTAAAAATAATATTATATAATTGTAAATATTAAAATTAAAATGTTGAAATTTTATATTTTAATTTGAATTTTAAGTTGAACAGATTAATTTTTAAATTAAATGTATTATTTTATAATAATACATTTTAATTATGATTATAAATTTATTTATATTTTCTGAAACCAATAATCCATTAATTAAGACGAGAAAACGAGGTTAGCAAATTTTAATGACATAATAAAGCTCGTTGGTACAAATTTACAAATATTTATCAAATATACGAATTTTGTGAATTTTAAAAAAATTTTATATTAAAAATTAATTATTTAAAATTAATATTATAAAATTGTAAATCTTAAAATTAAAATGTTGAAATTTTATATTTTAAATTTAAATTTTAAGTTGAAAAAATTATTTATTAATTTAAATGTATTATTTTTAAATAATATATTTTAATAAGGATTATAATTTTACTTTTATTTTTTTAAACTATTAATCTATTAATTAAAACGAACTAATCAATTTTTAACAACTTTTATCACATATTAACTCTTGGGGGCAAAAAGGTAATTTACCCTTCTTATCCTCTTTATCCCTCCTATTCCCAAACACAAATTCTCATATCCCCGTTCCTATTCCCAAACGAGATTAAGCTCTAGTTCCCAACTTTATACCTATCCCCGGTTTAGCGGGAACAGCCTTAACCCCGTTCCAAACGCAGCCTAAGAGATATGGATGCTAGTAATAGTAACTAGACTTAAATGTTTTGGGCTATACTTTGGGTCCAACGAATTATTATTGCTAGTGGGTCAGGTCGTTACATTTGATGTCAAAGCCAGTTACTAGTCGGATAGGTTTAAACATTTTGGAGTTATTATTGCTAGTGGGCCAGATCGTTATACTAAATCTAGAGAGATCAATTGTGGGCCTCGTGTGCTCACCCATATAAAACTTAGATTTTGGCCAGGCCCAATGACAGTCCATTCAGCGTGGCCCATTAAAGGCCTGTTTGTTTCTTTTGTGAAATTCAAATTGAAGTAAATCTTTGAATAAACTAAAGTTTAGATAAAAATTACTTAACTAGAACTGTAGAACTATTTTTTAAAAAAAAAATTTGCTGTTTGTTTGAGAGGAAATGAGAGATTGATTAATATTTTATTATATATATTTGTAATTGACTTCCGGAGAGTTTCGAATTTCGATCAAAGATAAAATTACAGTAAACCAAACAACTAAAATGAGTATTTACAGTCGCAAATGATTCCACTCTTCACTTTCGGTAAAACAAACACATCCTAAATCGCACACTTGAGTCGCAAAGGGTTCGATACAAGGGTTTGCATCACACCCTACCCAGAAATTTTTGTTCATATTGTTTTCAGTTCGTTACAAACAAAATATTATTTTGTTTATCATTTAAATTAAGTTGGTAGATAGTGGAATCGAGTAAACAATTTAATTAAATTAATTTTTCCTTTTAAAATTTTTGTAGCTACACAAATTTCTCATAGTATGTTCTCTTAAAATAGGAGAGTAATTTCCTTCTGTTTACACCAACTTACGAATGTGGAAATTTTTGAATAAATTAATAGTAAAATATGACATAGAAAAGGCCCCCACAATTGCAATGCAAATGAAATAAGCAATCCACAGTTGAAATTAAGGTTTCAATCTTTAATTTATTGATACATGGCTTTCACCTGAGCCAGATTCAAATAACATGATTCATGCTTTAATTAAAGTCCCAGATTTAAAAAAATGCTCTTACATCACACTCCATTTAATTCCTAACTAAAATAAAATTATCACTATAGAAATTAGCCCCACTACTCTCTGGTCAACAACACAACATAAAAACATATATATATATATCCATTGGAATTAGTTGAAATAGTTTGATCTTTTAAATAAGATTATCCTGTCCACAACTTCACATCAGCGTAATTAAGTAAACTCCTGCGCGTTAAACCGCAGACAAATAAATCTAATTTAGATTGTGTTTAGTTAGGGGTGCAACAGTAGAGTAAGTGGGTTAAGTGGACCCAAATTATGAGACATGACCCATAGCACCCTGAACCCAAATTGTGGACCCAAATTTGAATTTGGAACCATTAAGGGTTAGGTTAAGATTCTAACTTCCATAACCTACTCAGTCTTTTATTTATTTTTGTTAACTATAATTTGTCCACTTTACAGTTAGGGGACTGGCACAGTTCCCTACCAAAGAGACACAAAATCAAAACATGAGTAGGTCCACACTCTAAAAATTATGTTAATATATATATATATATATATATATATATATATATATATATATATATATATATATATTTCTCTGAGTTATTTATTCATTATATCAATGTTTGGTTAAAAATTATAGAAGGAAAAAAAATGTGGATTAAGAATGTTCATTTTTTATTATGATATGAATCTGTATCTAACAATCACACTTTCTATATTAGGTGCCTATTTGGCTAAATATTTGAAGCAGCTTTTCTGTTTTGACCGGTCGCAGTTAAACATTGTATAAATAAGCTGATAAAACAAAAAAATAGTACCACGTGCTAAGGGGCTCGGGTCACATGGTCAACCGACGTGGATGAATCAAAAGGCAACACGTGGTATACTGAAAGTCGAGAAAAAACGTCTGATCTCAAACGAAATTTGGACGAAGACAGCTGAGAAAGTGGAGAGAGGATTTTGTAGCTAACAAGCAATCAGCTCGAGTGCGTTCTGCAGAACAAGGAACGTGGCCGAAATATTCGTCACTATGTGAACTGACAAATAACTACAGATAAAAAACGTTCTACTATAAATGGACAAAATTTATATGTAATAACGGATCCCTCACACGCATAAGAGACCAAAGCAATTTTCTTTCAATTCCATTATTTGTTGCTTTTTAAGAAGAACTAAGAGAAAAGCTTAGTAACTTTCCAAACATTCTAAGAGTCACTTTAAACCAAAGTCCTAGTCTTCTAATCAGTTTAATTAGTAAATACAATCAACTCAGCTCTTTAAGCCAACTTTGTTTTTCTGTTCATTCTATGTGTCTGAGAGAGAGAGAGAGAGAGAGAGAGAGAGAGAGAAAATTCGGTTGAGCAAATCCCCATCACCCTAATTGCTTGATTCTGAGGCCCATTGGATTCGAGGGTCAAATCAAGAGTTGATCTATGGCTAGGCCAGTTTGACTTAATTAGCAGTGCGACTTGGATTCGCAAACTTAACAACTACATAATCAGAAAATCAAAAATACCAGTAATTAATCGCACAATTAAAAAAGTACTTTAATTTTCCAATAATACATCAAAATAAAATAAACATACGCAACACTTGGCTTAGTCAACCACAACATCTCCCTCATCACAATATCAGAAAAGTAGCAGAGACAAGCAGATGTGATTAACTATAAAGAAATCGGCGACGTTATCCGGCGGTTACATAATATTCGTCAAAGGCCCCAAAGTCGTCGCCGTTTTCAGCTGAATTGATATTTTTATGAAGTAACGGGCGACGCTATCTGGTGGTTACATAATAATTTTCACCGCCCTCCAAAGTCGTTGCCGAGTTCACCTAATAAATAACATATTATTTTCCATCTAAATAAAGCACGCATGCATTATATTATTTTAATATGTAGGTTATTGATGCATGTAATTATAAATTAATTAATCGGTCCGGTGTGGGGTCCACTTGGGACGGGCCGGGCTGAAATGGGCCGACACGACCCGCGAGTCCAACAACTCGATGATGGGCCCGAACGTCACGCACCGCGGCACCTTGTACTGGTTAATGGAGGCCCCTCTCGAAATCGCGTAGTCCATTAACTCCTCGAAGGTCCCGGATTTCACAATCCGGATCTCCAGCGGCCCGACCGACCCGTCCGCGACCCGGCACTGCCTGTTACAACCATGCACACAGTCACAATTGAGTTGGACATCCAAAATGAAATTCAATAAACATTGAAATATATATTCATAATTCAAAAACAAAAAAATTGTGATAATAATTATAGTAATATATATGTACCTGTAAACAGAGTTAAGAGCCTCCTCCATTTCCAAGCAGCAGTTATCAAACACTTCCTTTTCCGGCCATTTCCCGCTCTCCTTGAGCAGCAGCAGTTCCCAGTAGATGATGTAGTGCCCGGGAATCTCCTTCGTTTCGGTCCTGCTCGTGTACTCCGCGACGTCGGCGCCGAGCGGCCGCAGCAGTCCCGCCGCGCATCCCACCGCCCGCTGCAGCTCCGCCTCGTCCGTCTTGTCCGAGTCGACGCTCAGCAACACATTCTTCCGCCGCACGAACCGGAACTGCGGCGCCGCGTTGTGGAATCCCGTCACGTGCAGCACATCCCCCACTCGATACCTGCACATATTTTATATGAAGGTATATATAGTGGTGTTTATTAATCTGTAGATATAATATGTTGTTGTTTACAATAAAACAAGAGTAGAAAAGTACGACGAACAGCTTTAATTACCTGTACAATCCTGCGTACGTGGTAATAACCAATTCGTAATCCTTCCCCACCTCCACGTTAGCAAGGTCCACGAGCTGACGCGGGTGGGGGTGGTGGTGGTGGTGGTGACTGAATGATGATGCGTCGTTGCTGATGTGGGGGAGGAATTCGAAGTAGGCCATGTTGGGCATGATGGTGTAGGAGACGTCGGCGGGGTCGCACATGGGGCGGAGGTTGAGGCCGAAGTAGCACTCCGACGACGCGTACATCGTGCAGGCCATCGGCAGCCCCCCGCCGAGGTACTCGAGCGTCGGAATGTACTGCGCCATCGCCCCGGTCACGATCACGTCCAAGTACTTGGTGTTCGGCCACACGCGCCGCACTATCCCCTCCCAGTTCTCCCCCGAGCACTCTGCGGCGATCCGCTGGGCGAGTTCGGGCTCCGGCTTGGTCAGGAGCTCTCCGACGGCCTCGCGGACGGAGGGGTCGGTGAGGACGGCGGGGTTTAGGGTTCCGGTGGATAAATCGTGACAGAGCTGGGGCCAGTGGGCGCGGAGGAAGCGGAGGGCGCGGAGGAGGCCGGAGGCGAAGACGGCGCCGATGCGGAGGACGTCGGTGGAGAGGAGGAGGCCGCAGAGCATCTGCGAGTACATGCTCTGGAAGGGGTCGGGGCAGAGGATGGCAGCGGTGGGGCTGGTGTAGACGTTGTAGGGGTCGTAGGGGCGGCGGCGGAAGTGCTCGCTCTTGTAGTAGCTCGTCAGGACCGGCCGGGCGAGGAGCCCGCCGGGGGTCGTCGTCTCCGACTTGACGAACAAAAAGTACAAGCCCTTTCCCTTCTCTAGCCCCGACACATATCTAGCTCAAGCTCAGATGAAAAACACACTAACAAATTAAAATTTTATTTTAATTAACTAGGCATCTCAATTTTTAAGTAGTATTTTTTATAAAAATTAAGTAATAATTTTATTTTTTAGCTAAATATATATATCTTTTGGCCTTTAATATATAGTTATAATGTTATTTTCTATAGTTAAAAAAAAAAAAAAAAAAAAAACCCTACAAGTTCATAACGGGCATGAGCAGACTGTAGAGAAGTTGTCGCCGGTCGAGCTCTTCCTCAATAGTCGGCATCAGCTTCCTCTCCCCCGCCGATGTTCCGGAACTAAATCAATAATAATAATAATAATAATAATAAAACACTTTTAGTGATAACAAACAGAAATCATGCACTTTAAGAAACTCTTTACAGCAAGAATCATTAATTAATAGTTTACTGCTTAATTTATGATTGATTCAAAGTACAGCACTTTAATATCTCAGTCCCTCAAAGTGCATGGATATATGGAGCAGAGCACCTGGTGAGAAACTCAGATATGGGGCGAGCGCAGAGGATCGGGGAGCGGTCGCCGTTCGCGATGCGCTGAATCTCCGGCTGCAGGTCCTCGTAGGACACGACGGGGAGCTTCCGCTTGAACGCGGCGCGGTCGGTGGCCCCGCCGAGCCCGTACCTGCTCAGGTACTCGGTCTCGGCGTTCCGGCCGAGTATTTCCCTGAGCACCTTCTCCTGCACCCGGTCGGCGTCCCGCGTCATCTGCTCGATGAACTCCAGCTTCTCCGCGTCGCGCTTGCACGCCGCGGATGAGCCGATCGGGGTCGGGAAGAGCTTCTCCTGCTCCGCCGCCATTTCCAAAATCGCTTTTTGAATAAATTGCAATAGTTAGAGATAAAAAAGAGATGGAGGGTGGAGAAGTGAGGAGAGAGGAGGGAGATGGGTGGGTATAAATAGTGGGGGGAGCGCATGCACGTAGAGCATTTGGGGAGCGGATGTGTAGATCGAGGAAGGGGACATGGTGGGGCCCACATGTTCTGGGGAAGCGGGACGGTGGGGCCCGGGTGTTGGACTAGAGGGAGATATACGACACGTGGCGGGATGCGAGTGGGTGAGGGGCGGGGCCACGATAGGGACACGTGGCCGGCGGACCCGGCAAAATTTGGCGCGGCGCGGGATGATGACGTGGCCTCTGGATGAGAAAAAAAAAAAAAAAAAAAAAAAAAAAAAGAGGGTGAAAAAGGCGATATTTATTATAATTTGTTTAATTTATATTGTTGATATTTTAGTTTAAACACGTGAGTTGTAATGTGTTGTTAATTTTGGTGGGATGTCTCTCTCTCTCTCTCTCGTGGACGTTTGCAGCCGTTTTGTAGCAGCAGGAGGAATAATCTTAATCTGCTACTCATATATTTTAATTAAAAAATAAAATACACATCTTATTTATTCAAAAATATAAAATTTAATTCATCTTAGAATAAATAAAATATCAGATTTATATTTCATTTAAAATATATAAATAATATTTTTTATTTTTTTTATAGCATTGGATGAATTGTGGGATTTTGAAGATCCAAAATCATAGAGTAAAAATAATAAAAAATATATAATATTTATTTAAATTATAAACTGTTTTGAATCGATTGTTCTAACTTTTAGTAGAAATGGTTTAAAAAAGTATTCCCAAGTGTCCTCGCTATGTAATAAATATTAAAAATTTAAAATACCACGTCCTAGTCGTATGGACTTTCAATATTTTTTGCCGCAAAGAAAATAAATTGTACTGTTATTTTTTATTTCCTAATATTTTAAATTGTCGGAATTTTTCTTTTTATAATTTTTTGATAATGCTATTTTATGTGATGGTAGATTAAATTGAAAAGCTTTTAAGTATCGGTAGCGTAATTAAATATTACTATTTTGTAGTGTTCATACAACTATTAATTTTTTTATTTTATACAGTGTGAATCGTGATAACAATATATTAAAATTTTAAATTAATTTATTTTGTTAGTACGCCCTTCATCATCCAAGTTGCATGCACTCTTCAAAGTTGATATTGTAAGAAAAGTATTACCACAACAAATAAATGGATAAACAAATTTTCACCAAGGGGCCTTCACATGTGAGTCATTGGATAGCACTTATTCTTGCTTTAAAATTCACACAGGGCACTGTTCAATTAGTAGGCCTTTTGATGAATTCTTATTCTAAAAAAGATGTTGAAAAAGTGGTTCACATGTATACAATTATCATACTAGTATTAGTAATTAACTTGTTATAATGAGCATTTTGGAATTTTATAATTAAAGACATGTTTAATATTAATTACCACATTAATGGACACTTATGCTTCGTTTGGGATTACAGAGAGATTTTGTTATATTATGTTTATTTTCATACATAATATTATATTTGACGTATTAAATATATTTTCAATTGTTCCATCGAAAAACACAAAAATATATTCTTATATGCATTTTTTTCTAACTTTATTTTATCTTTTATTAGGGCAAAAAAAAGTTCTCATGTATTCTTAATTACTTGTTGAGGTGCTTAAAAAGGTAATTAAAGAAAGATGTGTTCTAAGAAATATTACTATTTAAGGTAGATCCATTCCATTCTTTAACAACTATGGAAAACACATGATTAACATTTTTATGGATATGCTGTGTTAAATCCTACCACATTTACCCTAAATCACAAGCAGATCCAAATTTGACCACACTTGATTCTTTTGCCTCCTCTATCCCTAACATGCACCAACACACCCCATCCTTTTTCATTTGCAAATTGATCCTACAATATTTGCTAGGGTATATATTATTATTATTAGGGAGAATCCTCATTAATTACTCTCTCCTATATAATTACAATGATTAATTAATCACAAACTGGGCCTTATCTCACAAAGAAAAGTAGACCCCTATATCTATATATCTTTCTCTTTCCTATGATCTTCCGTATCTATTTGGTTTGTCATTCAAAGGAATAGGTTTTGAATATTATTAGAGTTGATTTCATATATCCCTACAAAGATATTGCTTTAGAAGTACGTCTTCTGTGCTTTTGAAAGTATGGAGATCGATTTTTGTATTTATAAGTTGTTTTCAATAATACACCCAATTTGACGATCGGCTCTGTTCCACGCTACAATATTTCATAAATTTTAAAAATTATTATTTTAATGATTGATGTGGTATATATGTTTGTAAGTTTAACGTTGTAGAACAATTCAAATTATGTGACACTTTAATAATTTTTTTTTTTTTTTTAATGTCAAGAATAAGATCAATACTTTCAATTTAAAATTTGAATCTTTTATCACTATTTTTATGAGATTATTATTTTCTGCCATTTATTTTGGAGCCAGTCATTTATTAAATAAGTGAAATCAAAAAATTATAAAATTTGATTTCTAGATCGTTTTAATATCGTAGATCAAGTTTAACAGAACTAATCGTCGAATCGGATGTCCCATTATTCAAAATAATTTATAATCTCAAAAAAATTCGTGTATATATATATATATATAGGTGCCTAGCTCTTGCTTTAGATATGTAAATAACAAATTCGAATTTTTGACCTTTGAAAAGTTAAACTTTGAAACATCACACAAAAGTGATATAATTTGTAGAGCTGAATCCAATAACAAACAAATTAAGTACATTAAATCTAGCCAGTATACATTTATATACTAAACTTAATTTAGATTCTAATGCATCTCATCAATGCATGCCCTTTAAATGTGCCCCTGCATAATGAAAATTCCTTTTATGCCATCTAAAAATTATTTTGCTTTATTATTATTGGCATGAGTTCATTTTCCTAATTTCTTCATCCTATTTTTCCTCTTTTTATCATCTAGAGAGTTTATGAAACTGCCTCCATACTTCCACATATAATGGATACTAATTAAAGTAGGAAACATCACTACTTCTCCTCCTTCAACTTAAACTAAACATGCTAAGAGTTTTTCTATTTAAAAAAATTAAATTTCAGAAGATAAATACATTACATATTTACATTTGATTCTCCACAGGAATGTTCGCTATTTGGTTCATTCATTCGGTAAATAAATTTAGCTACAACCAAAAATGCTACACTCCGTTACCAACACAACTCATCTATTACTCCACAGCTCATTCTATTCTCACCTTTATTAAATTTCATAATCGTTTGATAATCAATAACGAATCCGACGTCTGTCTTCGAAAGATAATATCATTTCTTTTCTGCCAGATCATTCACCAACATACAGCAACCCTAGCGAGATCCTTGGTCGCTCGCTACCCGTGGAAAGACCCATCGTTATTAAATATAATTAAGATGTACCATGTTGTTGTCAACAAACCACTAAGCTGAGAAACGTGACGTGCTAAGAATAATGCCACTCATTTAGGCTTAAACTGGGACTAATTAATAGGGATTATATATATATATATATATATACACATACATGGTGGTCCAAATTAAACAAAAGTGATCATTGATCTCTTCTTTTCTCCAAGTAGACCTACTAGCTCAATTTGTCCCACACAGAAATGAAATGCAGCTCTAATATATAAAAAAGAGCAACTTGAATAATTTCACAAAAGGGGGGAGTGTAGTGTTCTAAGTCGGCAAGCAAAGAAGAGAGAGAAGCCTTTTGTGGTATTCTTGATCAAAAGGTGCATGCAATGTCACACCATCATGGTATATAATATGGGGAATGATGATCGCGACGTGTTGGCCGTCCGATCAAAGACACTTTTCGATCATCAGAAGGAAGATATCTAGAGAGAGAGCGAGAGAGAAAATCGATCGTATTATGTCATGCATGTCATATCATATATATAGGAGAAATTAGAATCCAGTAATTAATCTCGAGTTTAAGAAAAAATGTCAAAAGAGAAAAAAAAGAAGAAGAAGAAGTATTAATTAATTAATTAAACTTTTTGTGGTAGATGACGGTGTTTTGATTGAGTTGTTTATGCATTTATCCGGTCATTTGAGCATTAGAGAAAAGACGTTTTGGAGTATAGCTTATTTTTTCCGCGCTCAAGGATACAAGTTTTTAATCTGGTAATTCTAATTAAGATAAGAAGGCCAAATTAATATTTGTGAAAAAGTTTAAATGAGTAAAAAATAATTAAATGTTTTTTTTTTTTTTTTAAGAATATTTGTGAGGACATCTTTGAATAGCTCTACTCAAACGCACTTTTGTACAAACTTTTGACCGTAGATCTCTCTCTCTCTCTCTCTCTCTCTCTCTCTCTGGGCAATAATTGAGCTTTACTTGCAACCTTACACAGAAGCGAAGCTTCTTTGTTTCTTCCATCCTGGAGCAATTCCTTCAGAGTTGGTTTTAAGGATGAAGATAGCAGAATGGAGACAAACAAGTGCAACAATGACTTCACTACGATGTTGATTTGTACCAGTAATCTGAGACAAATAATGAATCTGCTTCACTTTGTCAAAGTGATAAGAGAAAGATCATAAAAGTTGTTTAAGACAAACAGTAGATTAAGACTACTTGATTAGTGCTTCGAGCCGCTGCTTTTGGACCAAGTTATCCTTTGCTATAAGTTATCTAAATAGAAATTTAGTTCATATGTTAGAAATTTGGACTTGAAAGCAACATTTTAGCTTCTGACGTTGATGACAAATCATACCATGTTTCCTGTCGAAAGACGAAAGGTGCAGCTGCAATTGTAGACTAATTAAGTTCTTGTTGAGATTTGGAAGAGTTGTAGATAATTGTGTACGCAGAGATTTCATTGTACACGCTTGCGCACGTGCGCGCGCACATTTGATGAATAACACAAGAAGCTCAAATTCTAGCTGCAGGAGAGAAATTCAATTTGAAATGGACTGAGATGTTCCAAGTAATTACAGTGTAATATATATAGCTAGCCACAAAAGCGACTTTCGAATCTCTCATTTGTGTTCGGATTAATTTTGCTCAGCAACAGTTACATGACAATACCGTAAACAGTTTAATCCATCCAATTTAATGGTGAGAATCATTGTTACGATTGCAACAAAATGCGTACAATTCAAAGGTTGCGGGACCAATTGCAACTACATTAAAAGGGTGAGGATTCTAAAACATGAACTCTAAATTACATTTCAAAACTAACATGTCTGGTCAAAATAGAATTCTGAGTTACATAGAGTGTATGATGCTATCAGAAAAATTTTGCGGCCCATTACATTAGATCCATGAGGAAGCTGCTTCTATGCCCACTAGTGCTTTTAAAACAAGCAGTCTTAGCCAGCATGCTTTAATCTTCAGACATGTCTCCAGACCTCAACTCCCTATGCATGTTGTCAAGGAAACCCTGTCAATAAACCATCAGAGATAAAACCTCATTAAATACTGCTGTTTTCAGTGAATTCCAAGAGCCTGTTATGCCTTTCTAGATCTAATGCAGGAGCGTTATTTACATAGAACTGTTTGAAGAAGCATTAACATCTTTCTCATTAAATTGCTCCCAACTGCTTACTGCAATAGAAGTAGAAGGCCCAAAAGCTCATTTTGGTTTTTGGAAGTAGATGAGTTATTCCAGAAGTTAGAACAAAAACGCACTTGAGTGACAAAAGAAAGTGTGAGTTTATACTGGTTAATTAATTGAATGTGAGAAGCCAAAATCATACATTAGAGAAGGATCAAAGTAAAGAGTTCTAACACAGAAACTTTAAGCAATCACCCAAAGTTACCTGGAGTATACCCACTGCAGCGAATTTGTCTAAGATTCTTTTGCTCAATACTGGGTCAAAGTTGAGAGGAGCTAAAAGGGCCTCCACACACTGAAACATAAATAAAATTAAGATAAAAAAAATTTCCCCTCGAGTTTGACCCTGTCACCCTGCTATATCCTTAGAATTTCAATAGATTGGTTACTAAAATTTGTCCTGTATGATGATTAAATCCTTCGGTTCATGAGGTTTCAATTTTAAAAGTGTTGAGGACGACTGATGTGGTGTTTTTTGCAGATAGTAATCTAACAGGAAGTACTTAATTGTTACTAACGAATTCCACCTACTAAATTGTTAAAATCTGAACTCCAATTAGAATCAAAAGTTCAGGGACTAAATTTGCAATCGACTTGTTCTAGAAAAATTAAAGCAGCAATCAACTTGATTGCCGATCACCTTTGACGTATAATTTTCATCCCAGTATGTGTAGCTGAGGCCTTCTAGCTTCCCTGTTTTGCGAAGATCTTCAATAAAAAGCTTTACTTGCGCAGCCTGCTCCGCCAGGGACAATAGCAATTAAGGACGAGTCACAGGGTTTAACAACAATTCACCAATATAATAACGAACCTCAAAATTAGCTTGACCCGGTAAAGTGAACGGGTAACCAACAACAAAGCCTGAGAGAGAAAACTGTGAAACCTATACACAGAAGCATGATATCGATTAATAGATTTCCAAGTCGAATAATCGTGAGGAGAACTAATAGAGGTTATTTACATTTTGAACATACCCAAGGGGAAAATGAAAAAAAAATGCAAGCAGTGAATCAGAGAGAGATTCTGTTTTGATAAGATATCCGCATTATTAGGATGTCCCCGTACACAAACTTATTAATTTCGTAGGTCATGAAGAGAGTTGTTTAACAAGTATAGAGCAGGGGAAAAAAATAATCATGTTTTACAAAATAAAACAATGAAGGAAAAGTCACTTAGTTGTAGTACTTGCAGAACACTCGATTATAGGTACATTCATACATAGATATGCATGCATATGACTGTGCGGCAGAAGCTATTGCCGTCCCTTTCTCCTTACTTGGCCTGGTCATCCTTCCGTTTTCTGTTTATAGTATTGAGTCTGTTGAAGAATGGACTTGAAGATCATTATTGAGGCGGGCTTGGCATTATATTTGGGCCCAAAGAGAAGGCAAAGTTGGTCCATTAGGATCAAGAAAAGTGATTTGGTAAAATTAGTATTAATGCTGGTTGTGACATGGCCCAAGCTCTTATTCGGTTTGTTTTCTGCTGAAAACGATTGAAAGAAGAACAATCGGAGGATAGAGGTGCACATAATTACGGTTCATAGCATGCACAAGCAATGAAAATGAAAATCTTGAGAAAAAATTAACCTTCAAGGGATGTAATCCATTTTGTATTTTAGAAATTCAGCATACCAGTGTTTTGAAGTGCTCGGTCATGTGGTCAATTTTTGTCTTCTTCCTAATCAAGACACTGCATCACATAATATTAACAACACGACTACGGAAAATTACAAGCAGTGAAATGCCACAAAAAGTATAGAATCCAAAGCTAACTAATAATCGGTAACTTTTTTAAAGCATTTCCATCAGATCAAAAGCCAAAGGTATATCGCTGTAACCACAAACAAGCAAACATCAGATTAGTGCCTTTTCTTGTTCAGTCATGTGTAATTTTACGGTGGGCTCCCATTTGACAGCACAGATCCTCCAAAAAATTCTTCAATCGTCATGACTGATCATGCTGAAACTTACAAGCTAAATTTGAAGGCATCTAATTCGATAATAAACTAACTTACGCAGCATGATTCCAGGTACCATTTTCTTGAGTTAAACATAACTTCTCGAATCTCAATACATGAAATGATAACCGATGATTCATACCTTACAGGTGATGCAATTTTGTTGCAAGCATCAGAAATGGCCAAACCGACATACTTATTTCCAACATCCAATCCAAGCAACCGACCTTGCTCCGCCGAACCAGACTTGTACACCTTTCGAAACAGCTCTTTTGGCTTCACCAACTTCATCTATAAACGCTATCACACGTTTAAACCACATATTATGAGCGAAAACAGTGTGAAAGATATGCTCGCCTACACAAAGAAGAGCTCATTTTTTTCAATATTTAAGAAATTCGGTTTTTCTAACCATCAACAAATGGACTGAAACAAATCATGGTAAGAAAGGTTATAAAACCTTAAAGAGGCAATTCATCGAACAAGTTAAGTGCATGGAAGAGATGCTATAGAAAATTGAACTAAGCCATTCTCTATTGTAAATAGTGAACATCTACACTAAAAATTTATTGTTGAACCTACTATGTAATCTCTCAATAATCAAAATTTTCGGTAATTTTTCTCGAATACACACACACATAAAAAAACATCTAAAAGAGAAACGTTAAGAGTACCTCTACATCAATGCTTCAAATGCTAGGTTTCAAACCCTAGAAACTGCACTCATTTAATAACAAAAAATTGTTAAAAATTATCAAATGTACTTTGTGTAGGAACATGGTAGAGGCAATAAAGCAAACAGATCAAGTGCAAGAGAAAAAAAAAAAAAAAAAAAAAAAGGAATAAAACAAACATCCTCAGTTTATTTGGTTCGTCGAGGGCAAAAACGGAGCGGAGCGATTTGGTGGTAGCGAGAGAAAGGGACGAAAGGGACGAAAGGGACTATAGTGTAAATAAGAAGAATTGCGGGGCTTATGCATAAAATTTAAGTACGGGATTAACCAATATGCAAAAAAATAAAAACAAAAATCATTTCTTTTTTATCTGAGCGTGGCTGGAGTCGGCAATTTTTAACTCAAGGCGACGTGTTTTTCGCTGTTGACTTCGGCGATCGCAGCTATTTCGTTGCCGACTCCAACTAAGTGTGCTATTTTTTTTTCTTTCATTTTTTACTTTTTAAATGCCAGAATTTGAGAGAGAGAGAGAGAGAGATCGATGTATTCAAAATTCACCAAACTGAATTACAAATAAAACTAAACAAGTTTTTATTATAGTGAGATGATATTCAAAGCAAAAATTTGAAGCTTCTCGGAGATTATTAGAAGTGCTTCTTCTTCGAACAGCTTAATCACAGTATTACTTTTGCAAAAGCTCCAGCTTTGCTAGATTAATCCTTTTTTACCAACATAGTAGCACTCTATTTTTCTAACCAAGATTATGATCATTACAACTGCTTAATTTAACCTCATTTTTATTTTTCGAACCAAGAATATGATCCTCCCAACAAGGAGATGAATACAATCTTTACAGGTAGCCAAATCCAAAAGAAGGTACATCGAATTTTGTACAATCCCTGATATATATAATTCGGCAAAATCAAAATAACAATCACCAATAATCTCCGCAAGAACAAGAACCCTCGCTAAAATGGTGGAACCGATTACGATCCCGCACGATAATCCTCCTCCCCACGATCTCCGATATCATCTTAAACGCCGAATGGCAATCCGAGCACACTCTGAGGTTCTTCACAATCTTGATCGTCGTCCCGGGCCGAGTACTGATCAACCCGAAAGCAACCGCGAGCTTCTCGCTGTGAACCGCGAGAGCCCTCTCCTTCTCGGCCTCCCCCAGATCATGCAATACCAGCTCAGTTTGGGGGGCATATCCGCGGGCTCTTAATAGCCCATTCATCTCCTCCAACATCTTATATATCTCCTTACTCTTAGGGTGACTTAAATCTCCGACGACGAATTCAAACGCCTTACTGCCGACTTCAATTGAGCTGCACCCAGGCTCCTTCTGAACTCCGCTCTCCTTCATCAGCGTCCGAATTCTCGCTACTTCCTCCCAATTCCCCACGGCCGCATAAATATTCGACAAGAGGATGTATGTACCGGAGTTTGCAAGCCCGTTGCTTAGTAGAAAGTTCGCGATCGTCTCCCCCAACGCCAAGTTCTTGTGCAGCCGACAAGCGGCAAGCAACGATCCCCACATGACTGTGTCAGGCTTGATCTTCATGCTACGAATGAGCTCGTACGCTTCTTCCACAAGTCCTGCGCGTATATAGGGGTTTAATATGGATCGAAAATGGATCAGACAACGGCTACCAAACCATATCAGTGATGCAGATATAAATATCAATTCAGTAATAGCTTACATAATCATATTTGCGCAATACGGATATGGATATGAATCGAATATATAATATGCTCATAATTTTTCTTTTTAAGTTTTATATTAGAGCATAGCAAGTATAGTATCCTAGAACAAGTAAGCATTTTGTTAAATTGCTATGAATATATGAATTTAATGACAAATATGGAGATCTAACCCAGTTTTCACCCTTACCTGCGCGGCCGAGGAGGTCGACCATGCACCCATAGTGTTCGATCTTGGGCTCGATGCTATAATCCTTCTCCATGGAGAAAAAGAATTCGCGGCCTTTGTCGACAAGCCCTGAGTGGCTGCACGCGTTCAAGACGCCGATGAAGGTGATATTGGTGGGCCGAAGGCCGTGGTCGCGCAAGCGGGAGAAAAGCTCGAGCGCGTCACGGCTGCGGCCGTGCATGGCGTAGCCGCCGATCATCGAGTTGTACATGACTACGTCTTTGTCGGTGATGGCGTCGAACACGGCGACGGCGTCCTCTAGGCTGCCGCATTTGGAGTACATGTCGATCAGAGCGGTGCCGACTTTGGGGCTGAGCCGGATCGACCTGTCGGACTTGATGTAGGAGTGGAGCCACTTGCCGGGGGCGGCGGAGCCCAGCTGGGCGACGGCGGAGAGGACGGAGACGACGGTGGCCTCGTTGGGGCCGGCGCCGGACGCGAGCATCCGGCGGAAGAGACGGAGGGACTCGCCGGGGCGGCCGTGGGCGGTGTAGCCGTCGATCATGGCGTTCCAGCAGACGCCGTCCTTGTGGGGCGTTTCGTCGAACAGTTGGCGGGCGCGGGTGAGGTCGCCCAACTTGGCGTAGCAGGTGATCATGGCGGTGGCGGAGACGAGGCAGCGGCGGGGCATGGAGTCGAAGAGGCGGCGGGAGGCGGCGGGGTCGGCGGCGCGGGCGTACATGTGGAGGAGGGCGGAGGCGACGTAGGGGTCGTGGGGGAGGAGGGAGAGCTTGAGGGCGAGGGCGTGGAGGGCGCGGCCGGGGTCGAGGGGGCAGGCGGTGAGGGCGGCGGAGAGGGCGAAGGCGTTAGGGGTGACGGAGAGGGAGAGCATGCGGGAGAAGAGGAGGAGGGCGTCGAGGGGGCGGCCATGGGAGGCTAGGGAGTGAATGGAGGAGGTGAAGAAGAAGACGTTGGGTTGTGGGGTGAGGCGGAGGAGGGAGAGGGAGCGGTCGAGGTCGAGGTCGTCGTCGGAGGAGGAGAGGGCGTAGGAGCGCTGGAGGCGGAAGTTGACGATGGGGTGGAGGTGGTGGCCCGAGCGGAGCGCCGCCGCGTGGAGCTCCCGGACGCGGCGGAGGGAGGTGGACTCTCTGATGAGGGCGGCGAGGTCGGCGGGGCGGACGGAGATGAGAGAGGGAGGCGGCGACGGCGGAGAAGTGTTGGGGGAGTGAGCGTTAGTGGTGGTGGTGGTGGAGAGGGAGAGGGAGGGGTTGGTCGAGTTGGAGAAGGTCGCGGAGGACATGAGCGCTTAATTAGTAGCAGTAAGGAGCTCTCTTATTATCTAAGTGAGGTGGTGCGTCAATCTCTCTCGTCTGCTGTTGGCGTACAATGTGCAAAATAGTATATCTTCCTGATGCTGTTGGCGTACAGTGTACGGAATAGACTTTTAATAACCTAATAAGAGATGTTATAGTTTGATCTCTTTCTCCAAATGATACAGATACATTTTACAACTCACTCGTTCAAAGTTGAAAGGCGTATAATTTACAATCGCCTTTTTACGTGTATCGCTCTAGTTTGCTCTTAAAGCATGTGAAAGCATTCTAAATACTGGAAGAAGAATCTGAGATAAATTTGAGATCCGCATCAGTTCTAGCAACAGTTTCAATTACCGCTCAACACTATCAAATTAAAAGTCAAGAAAATTCGGCTCCCATAAGTGAAATCCCTCACTAAGAAAGACGAAAAAAGAGTCCGAGATGTTTACAGTAACAGCAGGTGCCTACAAAATCCAAGTGTTAATACCTCTCAAGCTGCCTTTTGTTTAGCGGAGGTCGATGCGAGATAGGAAAGGGTTCTATGACCCACAAACACCAGAAAAGGTCCCAGGAATCCGAGAATCTTCAGAGTTGTGAAGAGATCCAACTGTTCCATTAAAAAAAGGGGGGGTTAATTATAAGTACCATATATAATATATTTAGTTTTTTAAGCATCATTCCCATTTTAATTAGGCACTCATAGTGCTCATATGACATTTTTCTTTTTCAGAAGAATGACTAACAGAAGGACAAAACTGTAATACTAAACAAACTTCAGGGACTCAATTCTTATATGGTAAAAATGCATGGAGACCATTATCGAGTTCACATGTTTTGAAGTAGACCCCCTTTTATTATTAGTTTTCCTAATACCCACTCAACTTTCGCTTGTTTTAGTAGAGTTCTTTCTGCCAGATTTAATTGGGGATTATATTAAATTAACAGCTCGATCAAGTAGTGGTCGTCAACTGTTAACAAAACCAGCAGTTTCATCAGTGTTTGAACAGAATCATCTTTATTGGAACCCCGATTCAACCGACAGAAATACATAAAAGTCAAAATAAGCAATAGTTCAAAGGGGTATTAATAATGAAAAAATAAAAAATAAGAGAGTTTCAGGCTCTGCTTCAAAATGGCCTACAGATGACAGTGCCTCAGCAAAATCTTTTCCTTCTTAAAATTAAACCTCTTTATCTAATTAAAAATGGGATCTCCAAAAGAATGGCTATAAGATTCATAGATAAAGCAAATTAGGGAGGGGACATTTACAAACCTTAAGCCAGAAGAGCGCGTACAGCAACAGAACTGCTGCAATGCCGGCATGGAAGAGGATGGAGAAAGCAGCAGGAACCGATGAAGAAGGGAAGCTCTTTAAGTTCACTCCTAATTTTGTCAGCTGCAAAATGAAAGAATCAGAGTTGATATAGGCACAGCAATAGTATAGGAATGCTACACCCCCCACAACAATACGATACAAATATTACACTGCCCACAACAATAAGATAGGAATATTACACGACCAAATATGTTTTTGGTGGAAGGGGTAAACACCCTAGCAGTTTAAAGCTTTGTTAAACTTTTAGGATTAAGGGTCTGTTTGCATGTATGAGCATTGCGTTCAGCATGTCTCTTTACCTTACTCAGGGCATGTGGTAATTGTTTAAGAGGGAGTACGGAGTAAATAACAGTATTACAGTTATCTGGTACAAACAGAATCTAGGTCAGTTTTCTTACGGTATGCTGTAATCACCTCTTAGGCGGAATGACCTATCCTGCACAACATGATCAGGAGGATCATGCAATGCATTAAAAATCAAACTGGTAGATTACAATCACAAATGAAAATCTTCATATATCATTAGTTATATCACCAGATAACTTATTCCGAACTTAATAGTTGGACTGCAATACAAAAATTGTGGAATATCTAAAATTCGTCTGCAACTAGCATTATGGATATAGTTGCAGTTGCTTGGAAAAAAAAAATAAACATACCCCGAATAGAAATCCAAAGAAAGGTAGGAGCGTAAGACCCAAAAAAGCAAGAGAGAGCTCCTTTGGGGGCCTCTTCTCAGGTGCCCGAAATATGTGCGATATCTCCTGCTTCGGCCCAAATTTTGATAAAGGATCGACAACTAGCGGAGGAGGGCGAGCCACCTTCTCCGATGGTTCAGGTAAGTCTAACTCAATGTGACCAAGGACTAGTATAAATGAATTCTCCTGTATGAATAATTACGGAAAAAAGTTTTCTGTTATGTCAGTATGATAAGCATATATTGACGAGAATAAATGGCCTAAAAAGGTGAAATACAAGCGCACCATTGCCGCATCACCAACTGTTAGTTCAAGTTCATACTTTCCAGAAAGGTAGTAAAATTTTCCCACCAGCCCTAGGAAATCCTACAAAGATAAAGCATGACATATAAGATACTTGAGAAAACACATGCTTTTGATATTATTACCCTCCAGAATTGAGCGAGTCAAAAGGAGAAGTTATGATGATATTACTAATCACAATACAAGCAAATAAAATAAGTGCAATCATTAATTTTGGATGTTACATGATGTATCAAAATGTTTCTTGATTATTAGCGATTTCAGAAAGTAATTGATATAAATCTATTTGACAGTTCAGTCACTCTAACGATAACAAATCACTTTAGCTGTTTTCTTCGGTAAAAGTATTTCCATTCGGAGAGCTTGGTACATTGATTTAGTTCCTTATACATGCTGGCCTTTTACATTCAAACTTCTTAGCCTGGCCGAAAATTTGTATAAGGTACATCCACATAGTAATGAGTTACAAGCTGTATCACTTAGAGAGAGAGAGAGGAGTAAGATCTCAGAAGTATCTACAGTGCTATCATACCAGTAGAAAATAACAACTAAAGATATAAGAGAATTCAAAGAAAGACCTATAAGATCAGGAACTTAACTAGGACAATTTTGTACTGCCTTGCACTACTCTCCAATATAAATATGTGCTCAACCTTTGTTTCATGCCTCAATTTAAGAAACACCTGCAAGCAATTTGTTCTCAAACAAATCAACAGGGAAAAAGAAGAAATTTACTTTCAACAATGTTTATCCTCAAATTTCATCATTAAAAAACCTGATGGGGCTTAAAGGTGTGCCCAAGTGGAGTGGTTAACACAAAAGATAGCCGCAACTTCTGTAAGTGGTTTGCTGACAGAGAAACTGAGTTATCATTTGAGAGATCTAGTCTGCAATGAGATTATTTAGAGAATGAGACCACATGAGAAACAAGTTAAACATTTAGAGAATTAGATGAGAAACAAGTTTAAAATTAGTACGGACGTACCAAACCAAGAGAAAAATATGCACTGTGGTGTAAATGAACAAATACATAACTGGAATGACACTGATGAAGTAGGTAATTTTATGCTTTTAGGTATTAAAGCAAATGCAAAATTTAAGTATAAGAAAACATCTTTCTCATCAATGGAGAAGTATTTGTTGAAGCAGGAAAAACAACTGCTTTAATGCTGCTGGTTGACAACTGCATAAATTAAATTAAAAAGGAACAGGCGAAAATTTCTTTCTTGGAAAAACTTACTTTTGTAGGGACTCCACACTCCCAGCATCACTGTCTAAAATTCCAATTTCAGCTTTGTCAACTTTGATCAATCCTGTGATAAACGCCCTTATGCTGTTCCATCCTCCGGTAGCATATATATTCACATTATCTGGGTCATGGAGAGTAACCTGCAAATGAAGCTCATCAAGATAAGTGATTTGTCAGCTGCTATAAAAAACAAAACTAACTAGACAAATAGCAACAAGTACCTCAAAGATGAAGGTATACTTCCCAACATCTAATTTCAGTGCTGTAATGTCCAAATAATGGACAGCATTTTCAGCGTCAAACTGAAGTTCCTGTGAACAAAAAAGAAATTAAAATAAATGGAAAAATCTAAACAGAAATTCACCTTAGAGTCCTGCATGAAGAAATGATAAAAACAGGGATTCGAGAATTTTTCAAAGCAGTGTTACCTTATTTGCAAGGGCAGGGACGTCTTTTGAATCCGAACTGAAAGCTTGCACCAAATTCACTGTGAGTGGAGGTGCAGCAGAACCAAACACTGTAGTCACCTCAACCTGAAATAAGTCAAATAATGTACTTCAGATGAATAAAACTGAATAAAGCCCTCTAATTGTTGCTTCGAACATTTCATGTCAAAACAGGAAACCTTATTTGATCATTAAATACACAATGCTGCTGTTACATTTAGAGAACAAACATGCACACCTTAATTTAAAAAAGTCAGAAGGGCTCGAATAAGAAGGTGTTCAGGCATTATGTAAAGGGTTGCCTTTTATTCGTGAAGTGAGCAATTTCAGCCCTTAACTCTAACAGGTAGGTATTGTATCAATAGTTAGACACAGATTGAACAGCAAAAAATGTTTGCACTGATTAGGTCTACTAAAGATGGGTGGCTCTTTATTAGCCTACTGCAAAGATTAAATAACCTCTTCTGGGGTCATGTTCTTTTAATCACAATGTTGAGACCCAAATTTTGGAAGGAATGCACCGGAAATCACCTTGAGTTGGTCTTTCAAAGTCAATGAAAGTACCGTTGCAGGAAGTGAGAGAATCAAAGGAATTGAAACCCTGTAAAGCCAAACAGACATCCATAAGATAAGCAATTGGAAATAGCAATGTCATGTTATGTTAGAATGTATAGGAAGTTCCTAGTTGAAGCTTAATCCAAAACAGATTAAAAGCAAAATCAGAATAAAGAGAAGTA
Source organism: Tillandsia fasciculata (assembly GCA_029168755.2). NCBI lineage: Eukaryota > Viridiplantae > Streptophyta > Magnoliopsida > Poales > Bromeliaceae > Tillandsia > Tillandsia fasciculata. The sequence goes on from CM054930.1 coordinate 29,423,002, forward strand.
CATGATCTGTTCATCCAAACGTCAGAGATGGTATACTAATAATGCTTACAAAATTATATTTTCAAGGAGTAAAATATCAAATAGAGAGGTACAGAAGTGGGTCATTTCTTATGATATAAATAATAAATAGAATAACACTGCAAGAGAACACTTGCCTGTTATTCTCCAAGCATGACAAGGAATCTATTTGGTTAAATAAATCTTTAGCGGTGCCAGGAACCCCTATGCTGAGAAAGAACTTAGCCAAGCCTAATATTTTATCGCCTGGAATCTGCAAATTCAGGCAAACGAATGAGATATAAAAGACAAATAATCAGAATTAATACAGGTATCGTATTCTCATGGAATTGCTTGACTCACATTCACTTCCCTGAAGCAGCTGCGGCAAAAGCAGTAACACCCCGCACTACCGAAGCAGAAGTTGTAAGTGGGCCCTTATATTCACTGCCATCAACATGCTTTTCGTCGAAGTACAAGGTTCCGTCATCTGAAATAACCCATGTAAAGTTCATCAGATACAAGAACTGAAAATATATTGTGCTCTGTAAAAATGTAAGACAAATCAAACACGTCTTTGTTTTGCTGTTCTTGCTTGATATCTAAACAAAGAGGCATAAAGAAGCAGAAGGGTACATGAAACTATTTGCCATCAACTAAAATTACTTCAAACAAGAAGCTAAAGATGCCACCAAAATTTAGTGACTTGCTCTAGATCTCTTAAAATTTCACTGTCTAGTTTAGCGTAAAGTATACTATTACTATTTTCTGGACAACATAAACATAGATTGGAGGTTTGATTGAATGTAACAGTCATGAAACATATCTAACAAGTGGAATATGTGAAAACCCATCAAAATCATCTCCTCTCTAGAAAGAACTTATTCTGCAGAATGTAATGCATGTTTCTGAAATGGCAACTATATCTGATTTCTTCTTTAATAATTTCTCATCACATTTTTGGGTGACGATGCCCCCAAGTCATATCTAACTATCCTCTGACGACCGACAATCAACCAACTATAGTCTTCTAAAGCAGCCGGCAGTGAAGGAAACATGCAAAGAAACAAGAACTTAGAACATTGAAAGTTAGAGAAGTATTACCAAAGCTTTTGATGCTCCCAAACAGTTTCACAATGTCATTTTTGACAACTCCAATCTGTCAAATTGTAGTTGAATCGATATCAATTAAAAAAGAAGAAATCAATCCAACCACTAGCTATATACTTCAATGTGTGAACTTTGGAAAATCATCAAGATACATAAAAACTTAAAAAGGGACAACAGCGGGAGCACTTAATAATTGAACTCACTATGGACACAGATACTCCAAAGTCTAGCAAACAATTTCCATAGAATTAAAATCTCAAAACATAATTGCTAATGCCAAGAGTATTTCCTCACATGAATCATGAAGATAATAAAAATTCCTCATTAATGCCCTAAGCAAACTATTGAAAGAAGTACAATTGAAGACCTCCATCTAATACCCAAATTGCACAAACGAACCACAAGAAATACAGAAGTATTTTCACTTAAAAAGCGTCGTAAAATTCAAATAGATATTACACTCAACAACAGAAAACAACAAAATGTTATGAATAACCACATACCATAGATTGGTCCACCTCTGAACCCGCCAATGAAATAACTCCTGCTAATGATTCAAGCGCTATCCCTGAAATAGCAGTAGATGTAACATATTAGTATAATGAACACATTATAATGACCAGCTTATTGTTTTTAGGCAAAAGAAATTACGCTACAAGTATTATAAAAATTGTTTAAGTCTTGTAGAAGATTAGATATATCAGAACCCCAAAGAAGAAACAATACCAGCAGCATTTGTACTAGATTCAGCACTATTGGTATCTAAACGCCATCTTCCATCACTCTGACTAAGAGCCTGCAGGAAGAAAGATATACTGAATTCAACAAAGAATCACATAACAGTAGTATCAATCACCTTTATTGCATGAAATGTACCATCAGCATCAGATAGAATAATATCATGACTGGAAATTGGATACAGATAATCAACAAAGAATCACATAACAGTAGTATCAATTACCTTTATCGCATGAAATGTACCATCAGCATCAGATAGAATAACATCATGCCCTTGGTCCTGATTGAGAGGGAAAAAAAAAGAAGGAACACACTTGAGTATCTTTGAGTGCTCACATTTCTGTCTTGCAAGAATATTGAAGAATCTAAATAACAATAAGATTAAGAAATACAATGCTAGAGCCTTGGAAAAGAAAAAAAGAAAACGAAGAAAGGTACTGTAATATCTTACCTTAACACTAAGCAAACCTCCTATAGAGTAATAGGATTCCAGCAATGAATTTGCATCCTTCAACACTGCTTGAAGTTTCGATGCAACTTCCTGAGAAAAAGAAAAGTATATAACAGAAGTCCTCTGATAAGTACCATCACATGTGAATCAACACTCTCACACATTATAAGAGAGATGAATAATGTACATCATAGGTGTCGGCATCAATCTGGCAACCCAAGATGCTGTTGATCCTTAGCGCATAGAACAAGTCCTTCGCCGGCGTTGACGAGGATCCAACTTTCTCAGCAACAGATAGGCAGGTTCCATGACTAAGCTCGGCAGTCTTTTCAACTCCGAGTGTCTGAAATGTCCTTAGTGCCTCATAAGTCTCTTCTAAACTGTAACATAACATGTAAATAATATCAGTTATATCACAAGCAGAATTTGACAATTCCACAAAAAGGTACAAAGTATTAATATCACTTACTTCCAGATCGCACATATTCCCGTATTAGTGGTTTCAGGATTTTCAGGTTTAATATTGGGATTTAGCTATTATAAGCATTTACAAAAATAAATAAATAAATAAACACAAGGGAACAGCCTGATAGATTGCTTACAATCTTTTTCGACTACTTTTAAAGGGATTAAAAATTAATTAAACGATGTGTTCTCAACTAATTTTACATGATGTTTCGTTTATGCTAAATTGCTTTTATTTATGTAAGTAAATTGTAAAATTAATGACATGACACAGTTCAAGCCAAATGTTTTATGTGTAATACCATTGAATCTAAGAGATCGTATAAGACAGATTCATATAATTATACCTCCCCCGATCACCATTTTATGATCACTCACAAGTTCAGAAATTCCCAACACCAAACAGTTCATATTAACTAAAATAATTAACCTATCAGATCCGGCAAAAAAACAGCAGGGATCAAGTCAAATCAAACCCATTTGAATCCATACTAGAAGGAAACAGAACAACGCACCGATCACTAGGGCAACTCCGATCTCAAACACTACAGAAACCTTAAAGCCGTAGTTATCAATCCATACCTCCCGTAGGATCCATCGATCGGGGCGAAGAGCTCCGCCGCGGCGGATCGGTGGGCGTCGGAGATCGGACGAATGGCGGCGGCGGAGGCGGGGGCGATGGAATGGAGAAGGAACGCACAGATCAGAGCGAGAAGCGCCACAGATCTGCGGTCCCTCGCCATGACTAAGGGACGAAGAAGAGATATAGAGAGCGAGATGGAGAAGGAGAGTGGAGTGATCGTAATCTAGGGTTCGACCCCTCGACGATCTCTTGGGTTTTCCACCGTGTTAGGGTTTATGTAGAGAGGGAGACGACTTCGTGGAGTAGAGGACGAAGCAGGTTCCCCGTATGGAGTACTCGTTTTTACGATTTTACCCCAGGGGCAAAATGTATGAATAGTCACTATTTTACTTCAATATTACAACCCGGTCCATATTTATGGTCCAAAATTTCTTTTAATATATTTGCATCAATCCAATGAAATATAAACTTTTTATGTTTGATTATTAAAATCTTAATATTGCATTTGATACATTGAACATAAAATTTTAAAATATACAGATATTAAAGCAGCTAATGTCATATCATATTGTACTGCACATCAGAATTTTTTATCTCAACAAGAAAAAATAATCTCTTCTTTTCATGATCGATTGATTCATTGAACAATGTGCTGCAGAGACAAGCAGATTCAACAAACTGATACAAATTGCCAGAGGAAACTAATAATAAGCTCTTTCAAATTACACAGCCTCTCAATTCTACTCCTGTAACTCTCCCCAATTTTCCTAATGTACAATGCATCCATGCATAGATGAAAATTCAAACAACTAATTTGATGCAGCTATTCCTGCAGAATTCCGAGTCAGGTGAAGCCTTTAAACTATCTTCTGTAGATATACTTGGACAGGGGAAAGTTAATGCTCCTCGAAACCTGCAACAACCAAAGTGCGTTTCCGAGTTAGCTTCCAGAAAAGAAATTTGAGAATAAGATGGAGCTTCTCCTGTGGGGAGATGCTAATTACCTAGGCAACAAGTAATCCCAAAAATCAATAGTTCGCCACATGAGAAAAGTTTTTTTTTTTAAATTCTAGCCACTTTAAGTGTTGTAAATCACATCCAACAGTTTGAAATTTCACTTTTAAAACCTCTAGAATCGAGTTTTAGAAGACTATGGTGAACTAGGGCCAGGCAAACATTTTCCCTGCTAAAGCCACTATTCATGGAATGAACAATGCTAAATTGAACAGCGACGGAATTCGGAGCAGAAGATGGATTTTCAGACCTTCAATGCAAAATCTTCGTCAATAGTGGAACGGTATCTTCCGGAACCATCCAAAGGGCAGCTTCCGCTTTTGCATAGAAAGTTAGCATTGCAGAGAGTAGATAGCTGCAATAAAACATCAGACATTAACCCAACAGTCGCATGCTCAATTCCCTTCCCATCCTTAAGCTGTTCTTCCTCGAGTACTTCTTCAGAGAGTGATGTTATGCATTGAAAAATAGCTAATAGACGCTCTAAGGGGAAAGTTCCCGGTCCCTTAATAAGAGTTTCTTCAGCCTTATGATCATTTTGGTCGATCGATGCCTGAGAGCTCCTGAAAATAAATCATAACAAAGGGCTAAATTACAAAACATGCCGACATATAGCCACATTTATCCATAATAGAAGCCACAAATGATAAAGAGAATGGCAGCAGCACAAAATTAACGGCGCATTTGTCAATATCCCCATATTAATGAATAATGATTCGGCGCATTATACAACCAATCAAAAGCTCGTGAACTACTCATGAATTTTTTCAGAACAAAATCAAAGCAAGTTGTGACTATGATTTCAACAATATAGAGCTTGAAAAGAAATCATAAATAACAAACAGAAATAACACCAAACAGTACTAATTTAGTACGCACTTTCTCTTACGCTTGCGACTACTGGATCCTCCAGTTGAATCAAAGAGAGCAGCATCAAGGGTAGCTGGATTCCTCGAAGCAAGGAATGCGGAAAGAAGAAGGTATTTTGCAGACACAGACATATGAAAATCCAATTCTGCTAACGAATCATTGCCACCTACGGTCTTCCTAATACTCCCCTTCTTAGTATAGTTTCCATCCTTAGTAGATTCAGACGAGCTTCTCACAGGAACATCAAATGTCTCATTCAGAGAAGCAGTTAGGTGCGGCTGAATGTAATCGAACAACCTTCTCTTCATGCGCTCGTCAGGAACCAGTTTCAAATCAGTTAAAGGCTCACAATATTTCCTAAATAGTGATTCAAAAGCAGTCGCCAATTCATCGACACGTTTAGTCACTCTGGAGAAGGGTTTCAGAACAACACTGCTTGCTCAAAATAATCACGACATAGTCAGAACACTGGCAAAAAGAATAAATTATATATGATAAATTACGTCACTAGTCACAGAACTTTTGGTGAAGAATAGCACGACTGCACTCGGGCAATCAAACATCAAATTTCTGCAATTGATGAGCTGAACTTCGAGTGCCGCTCAATTTCTCGTAATTGCGAGAATGAAGCAGCAACTCATTCCTGTTAGCAAAATTCAACAACACTTCACAGCTGGACTGGGCCCATCAGTGACTAATGATGTAATTTACCCAATTATATCCGATGAATGGAAAAAGCAATTCCTTTTAACCATATTTACCTTAAAAATGAGGAATAAAGCTTTGGATTCTCCTGGTTTCTCATAAAAATGCCATGAAGATCATTCAAAGTGTATTCTGGGAAGTGCACTGCATTCGGCTTGATCGAACCGGTCATTGAATAGTACGCGTCAGGCGTCGAACTACTGATATAGATCAAACCCAATTCGGGAATCTTCAAAATATCGAACAACCTAAACAGCAAGGAGAGAATAAGAGAACCCTTATCCCACGACCGGATGAGCTCGACATTGTCGAAAATCACATAAACCATCCCCCCATTCCCATATTTTTTGCCCCTTCTCTCTTTCAACTCGTTTATCACACGACTCAACGCGTCCCGAAAAGAGTTAACGAACTCCGACGCCCTCTCGCACCGCCTGGAGCTGGCGAAACCGCTGCTCCGGCTGCGCCTATGAAGAAGCAAGTGATTCAGCACCGATTCGAAGAGGATTCTAGGGGAATAGCAAGAGCGGCAGCTCGCGTAAACGAAGGGGCGGTTCAAATGCCGGAATACCTGCAAAATGGTGCTCGTTTTGCCCGCGGAGACGCCGCCGTAGAGGAGAATCGGTTGCGTCGGGGAATTTAGGGGCCCGATCAGGCGCAAAACCTCGAGGATTTGCGGGGTTCTTCCGGGGAGATTGGAGAGTAACTGGTGCAGTGTGATGGGTTGTGCGGAGAATAAGAGATCGGTGGGGAGAGAGGGGGGAGGGCTTGGGGGATTGAGCGAGGGTTTTGGAGGAGAAGAGAGGAAGTGGGAGAGGGAGGAGGAAGAGGACCTCGTGGTCCTTCGAGGGGTGGAGTCTAGGGTTTTGCTCTCCTCGTTGGCCATCGATTTGAGTCGGCGCCGGGAGGAATTTTCGCGGCGACGAGAGATCGGCGCCGAGTTCACTGGTTCCCGCCACTTCGATAGTAGAACCCTAGTAGAGATAGATCGTGAGAAAGAGGGAATGGTTTTGCTATTTTAAGTTATGGTGCGTCGGTCCGCATAATTTTTTCAAAAAATTTATTAAAAATATTTAATAAATAATTAGAATACTATTATATATATATATATATATATATATATATATATATATATATAATGTTTTCCATACGATTTGGATAAAAATTGTATGGTAACGTCTTCAAAATGATCCTCTAAATTTTACTTTTTTAATTGGTACTCTTTAAATTTATACTTTTTATTTGAATTATTTTACTTGGTTAAATTGATGATTTTCTTAAACTTTACAAGGATCTGACCATTTAAAGCAGTACTAAGTCCTAGTACAATCAAGTTACATAGCACATAAGACACTCAGGTATAATTATCCAACAAATTAGACTTTCAATAAAATGTGCTTGTTCAAACAAAGCTCTGCAGAACTGCCAAGCCACAGCAGTTGCTGCAGTTAGTTGAAAGCCCCCACTGCGAAACAACCGCCGTTCTCCAAAGCTAAGATTTGCATATAACTGAAAGAGCACGAGCGTAGATCCACACAAATAATTAGAAAGATCACATATCTCATTTGTTAATTCTAGCAAAGCTTCAATATCCTTTGCAGAATCAAGAAAAGCTCTAGTATAGTATAACATCAGTTAATCATCTATCAAAGCTCTACCCTGTACATGATTCACTCTGGAAAGAGAAAAGGGAAAGAAAAGAAGAAAAAGGGAAAACGAAGAGCGGCAACATGCCCTTCCAATGCTCCTTATTTCCTTATACTTCAGTTTTTATTCTTTACGTTAATTTTACAACAATCCATCGCATTAGGAGCCTGTTGTTTCCTTCCAACGAATTCCGACACGATGTTGGAGTCGAAGGGTTCGATATGAAAAGCACAACTCGGGGACCTTTTCTTCTACGGAAAAGGAAAATAGAATCCTACTCAAGTAGTGCTATGAATGATCTTTCCTGGTAATAGAAAAGATTGGGTGTATCGCAGCCGTAAAATCTTCATAGAACCTCTGCTCCGAGAACCTCCGAGCGCGCTTTCTTGCTGCAGCCGCCATTTCTAGCCTCTCTTCCTCTGACATCCTCAAAACTTTGAGGATGGCATCACAGTATTCTTCTTTGCTACAAGCTAGAAATCCAGTTTGATGCCCATCTTCTTCTAGAATGATGTCCATTCTCGGTCCAGCTGAATTATGGGCTGAGGAATAAAACAATCTAGTTATAAGTTATATCCAAAAGAGGCAGAGTTAAAATTATCTACTGACATATATACATATATTCCCTTTTTTTGAAATCTTTTTCTAATGTATAACCAACTTCCCCTGAAGAATTAAATGCCCCCGCCATTTATTTTCCGTAAGAAACTACACTTTCCAAAAGGGTAATATGTAAAATATTCAGATTTTACAGGTGTAAATATGTGAATAGACAATTTTGCAGGGATACATATGAGCAAAGTAGACGCTTTTTGAGGGTCCTAAATGTATGTAAATGTAGCAGGATGTATTGAATGAAGCATTTACTCACCAATTGGAATAGCTCCAGCTGCCATGTACTCGACGACACTAATTCCAAAGTGCTCATCAATCATGGAGTGAAGCCCCGCAACAGCTCCTCCTAGAAGTTGTACTAAATCCCTGTTAACACAATACGAAACTGAGTGAGAAGAAAATGATAGATGAATTCAAAAAAAAAAAATCCCTACTTGCACTGAATGCTTATTTAACATGAATGGAATTTCTCATTATGTCATGAGTGGCTGGAGCTTTTACATAAATGTTATGTGCTGTTCAAAATATCATTCTGAAAATAAACTATAAACAACTTCTGTCCTCTTGATTGATGCCTTCTTTACAGGAAAAGGTACTGAGTTTCAGTGAAAAAATGGAAAATAATAGAAGAGGAGCAAATACCTGTACATGACATCCTTGTGGAACTCTACATACTCGTCCATATTTAGTTCCCTAGTTCTTTCTTTAAGCCTTTGAAATCTATCTAAATCCTCTTTGTTTCGACAACTACCCACAAACTGGAGCTTTGGTCTATGAAATTCTGGCTCTAAGGTTTGTAAAGCCAGTGAAAATGCCTCCAACTGAAGAGTATGAGCCTGCAAAGTGAAAAAGGGCATGAATATAACAATCATGTATGTGATATGACCATGTGGTTCTCAATTTATACCACAATTTTGATTCCTAAACATACCTTTTCTGGACGAAACTGTGAGACAGATATAAAAACAGGAGGCTTTGTCGGTCTCTCCAGTGGAAGCATCTACTTCAACAATACAAATTGCTTTATAAGCGCTAATCAGAAAGCATCTCAAACTACTAACTGAATTTAGCATTAAAAAGATAAAAAGGATTCTAACAAAGAGAAGGATTAAAAAAAATCAGAAGAGAACGTATGTAAGAACTATCTATATATGACCAAAACAAAACACTAAGTTATAGTAAACCAAGAGCCTGTACGGCCTGGCTATTGGGATAGCTTCACTTCGCTAAGCACCAGCACTTAGGCATTTGGCATATCATAAGCATAAAGCTTTTGATGCGGGTAGGAAGCTGAGAAAAGTTTCCAGGTCATAAAAGAAGAATCTACTGTTCGAAGCTTAGTGTGGTACAAAGTAGTCGAAAGAACAAATTACTATGTTTTGTTTTTCAGGCTAACCTTTTTACTATGATCCTAAGAAGAAAATAGCAAGGTCATAGGTTCCATATTGGCAGAAACTACTAGATTAATGCCATAAGAAACCTTAGATCAACAAGGCATACCTGAAGAGAAGAGGTGTCACAGGGAGGGTATACTCTTTTAGTACGTTCTGGAATCTTCCATAGCTTATCAATGTGAGACTTTGTCCATGACGAGTTTACCATCGCAAGATGTGCACAAGAACCAACCAATCCATACAACCAACTTAACAATGTATAATACAGGATTTTGCATCGCGATAGCCAAACACTACAGCCAAAAGAAAAGGACACATTAGCTACTGAGCTGGTTCGTCGATAAGCATATGTTATCAAATTAAGGGTTCATCCAGAGAGTATCATTGTCAATGAAACTCCCTAATTTTGTTCATAAATAATCAAAATTTGCTTTCCTATAGGGTCATTAACTCATTACCATCATATGCTAAAAGAATGAAAAAAATAAACTAGAAACCATTAACTGCTTATAAATTGAGCTTCGTAAGTTGTCCTGTCAAAAGAATTGGCGCTGATGATCACAGGCCTGAATACTAAGTCCAAGCTTATAACCAATCTAGAGGCTTCTAGAGATAAAAGCAGACTAAATTGTTTTCATTCTTCGAAGGGCAATTAACAGAAAGATATAAACTTTTAAACTGCATACCTTTTGGCAATAAGAGCATTGTTGTTATACATAGAACTACGCTGGCGAACACGTGCGACCATATCTGAGCTGATAGTTGGATAGTGAGTGTAGCATATAACTTTGCAACCAAACAACCAAGCAAGAGGGTAAGTAAAGGCATAACCACTTGTATCGAAGTAAAATTGGGGTGTAAATTTACACAGAGCCTCCCATGCAAGATAAACCGAACCAAGACATTGTCCAATCATAGTAAAATGCGGATACGTGCGTTCCTCAATCCATTTCCTTCTATACAAGCGAATTACCTATAAATGAATGTAGTCAAGCTGATAAACAAGATAACTGACTTAAAAATAAATTTTACATTTGAATCATTTTTATAGAGTTCCAAAAAAAAAAATCTCTCTATATATAAAGCCCAAGTAGAAAAGAATAAACTCACAAATGAATCAAACAATTAATACATTGTGCAGCAATAAAGTAAGCAAATTTATTGCTTAACCCCCAAACTCAACAAATGCCGTAGTGTAGTATGATAGAATGAAACTGTAATTTAAATCCAACTGCATGCTAAATTCTAATTCAATAGGCCTGATTTGTAACACGACCATTAAAATTAAGACCCAAATGGTTCTTCCACTTGGTAAACAAAGAACAAATTGCACGGCACCAGCAAAGGCTAATGAACACAAAATTTACCCAACACACTACATGAGATAGTCCTAACTAGAATAAATATAAAATAAAATGGGGAAAGAAACGATTTTGACCCGAATTTTCCAGTAAACACTCTAACACAACTTTCACAGACATTGTGCAAGGCAATTTCTACAAATCCAACAACAAATTCTTCATATCGAAGAACCAAAATGGATTCAATCAAAGTGAACAAGAGAACGAAGAGATAAAAAAAAAATAAAATAAAAAAATTAAAAAAATTAAAAAAATAAAAAAAAAACAATTTTTAAGCCTAATTATGAGGAGATTGGGAACAACCTTGTGGGAACGAAGCAACTTTCACAAAATTTTCCAGCAAACACGATAGTACAATATTCACAAACATTTTACAACGCAATTTCCACAAAACCAACAACAAATTATTCGCATTGAACGCCCGAAACCGATTCAATCAACATGAGCAAGCGAAGTAAGAGATCAAAAAACCAAAGTCTAAACCGATTTATGAGGAGATTGTGGGGGGGGGGGGGAGGTCTAACCATGGGGGGGCGAAGCAGCTTCACGCCGAAGCGGTCGAGCGCGCGTGCGGCGAGGCTTTCCGGCGAGGCGTCGTCGCCAGTAAACACCGCGCACTCCAGATCGGGGCGCTCGTCCTGTACAGCACGGACGGCGCACCACAGCACGCGCTCGCCGCCGCCGCCATCGTTGGTGTAGGGGTGGAAGAACCCAGCCGCCGCCGCCGCCGCGCTCCTCCGCGTCCTCCTCACCGAGATCGCCGCCGCGGAGATCGAGAAGAGCGCTAGGGTTACGAGGGCGGACGCTAGGGTTTGTACTAAGATTCCGATCGCCATGGATGCTTGAAAAGGGGTGTGTGTGCGTGTGTGTGTGTGTGTGTGAGAGAGAGAGAGAGAGAGAGAGAGAGAGAGGAGACGTAGGCGTCGCTGGGACGAAAAATTGGGTGTGAAATCTACAGTCTCACTGTACTGTTCCAAAACTTCAACCCCGTCCTTGTACTTTTTGGTTTGAGATATAAAAAAAAAAATTAGTTGTATCAGAAATAAATATAAATTTTAAAATCAGCTAAAATTAATATAAATTTGTGTGTTTGAATTTTAATTTAATAATAGATATAAAAAAAATAGCGTTTGAAAATAATTGAAGAATAAGAGAAATAAAAAATTAACTTTTATGTTAAAAGACCAAAATATTATTTTTTTTAAATTTTTTTTTTAAATTTAAGCTTCAAAATTTATTCAAATTTTAATATTTATTAATTTTAATTTTTATAAAAATTTTAAGTAGGAGTAAAAAAAAAATTAATTTTTAAATTTTAAGTGAGAATAAAAATTTTATTTTTTAAATTCATATAAATTTTAAAAAAATTATATAAATTTTAAAATTTTAAAATTAATATTTTTTTATAAAAAAATAAAATAAAATATTTACATTTATTAAAATATAAAATTAAATGAATTAAAATTTATAAAATAAAAAATTTAAAATTTAAATATTTTTAAAAATTTAAAAATTCTAATTAAAAAAAAAAAAAAAAAAAAAAAAAAAAAAAAAAAAAGAGTGCCCCTTCCCAAGACACTCTGCCTTGGGAGAGTGCCTTGGGAAGGGGGCATAGAGAAGCCTGTTGGGGAGGTGGGGGAACACAAATCTCTCTGTTATCAGGTTGTTCCAGTTTTGACCGGAACAATTCGATAAGGGAGGGAATAGATATACCAACCTATTTCTCCTATTCCATTTATATTTGGGTACAAAAAGGAGATATCCACCTTTGCATCCAAACCAAAGGCTATCTTTAAGTTTAGTCCCTATTATTTTGTAAGTTTAAATATTTATTTCATTTATTTATTTGAGCTCTGATTTTAACACTAATATGTTGCATATAATTCTATAATAATTTTATGAGTATCTTAAAAAATAATAAAAAAAAATTAAAAGTCGGCGCTTCATCTTTCTCGTCGCCGACTCCAACGAACAAGTCGAAGTCTAGGTCGGGTTGTGTATTCGTTGCCGACTTCTAACAAAATGAAGCGAACAAATAAAATGTTAGAATCAGAGAAATTCTAGAACTTTCTCCTCCTCTCTCTTTTTTTTTTTTTTTCCTTCGATTATTTTTAATTATTAAAAATGGTCTCAAATATTCTCAGCCACTGTAAGAGCTCGTCCGTTTTGGTGCGTCCACGTGTCACTCATCCACCAAACCATCGTCTCTGCTTAATTAGCACAGCGCTTCGAGGATTCGACAATGGCGACCACTGCTTCTTCTCTCCTCAACACCGCGCTCTTCCCCAATTCCTCTTCTTTGGGAGGCCAAGCTCGTCCGTTTCTCGGCGAGTATCGTAAAAGTCTCGTTTTTGAGTCCAATCCCGTGCGGCGGCGGTGGCGCGGGGAAGCGGGGGCGTTGGTGGTGGCTTCCGCCGCCGCTCGCCGCGGCGGCGGCAGCGGTGGCGGTGGCGAGAGGTTCTACCTCAACTTCACCGGGTTCCCCTTCCCCCTCGGGCCCTTCCTCAATCGGCGCACGATTAGGTCCGAGGTGAGATTAGCTTCTTTTTTTTTTTAAAAAAAAAAATGATTTGGTTTAGTTTTGGTGCTAAATGAATTTTAGTTGCGTTGGGGGAACTATTGGGTGGGTTTTAATTTGATGTTTGCTGCTATACTCTGTCGAATCATGCGTGTAGAGTTGAATTTTAGATAACTTTGAATTTTGAGGTGAAAAAAATTAGGACTTTGTTGAATACAAATAGATAATATTTGAAGTAATATAGGAGGATGTTGTAGTGAATTACCAGAGAATTTTCCAAATTATTCGGTGAGCATCCGCCCCCAGGACTAAATCTTAACACTTCTGCAGACATGAATTAGTGACATTAAATGGCAGGTGTAGGAACTGAGCTCATAACCTTCTGAAACCGAGGTATCTTAGAACTGGTACTTAATGTCATGAATTATGCACACTCCATTGCACAAACTGTTCTCCATTATTGCAACTTATAATAGAACACCGCCTTTATGTATCCGCAAAGGCTGTGAGAGATTGTATATGGCTTTTCGAGCAAGAGCAAGCACTGGGTTTCAGCAGTGTCTCCACGAACATTCGGATGACCGTCATCAAGCTGAAATCTGGAGGATTATGGGTCCATGCGCCAATCGCTCCTACTAAGGAATGCGTTCAGGTAGTTCTCTTACCGACCTTTCTTCAACTTAGTTGTAGTCTTCATATATTCGCCATTTTTTATCCATCGTTCGACTATTAGACCTCCACAATTACTTAATTGGACTTGGTTTCGTCGTTAACCATTTTGTTCCGCTTTCTGCTATATTTAGCTATGATCATAACCAGTGAGCTTAGAGAAGCATGAGTGTGAATTGTGCATTTGTGGTATAACAGCTGTTGAAGGAGTTGGATGCACCTGTGGAATACATTATCCTACCGACTTTTGCTTATGAACATAAGATCTTTGTGGGCCCATTTTCAAGGAAGTTCCCAAGAGCGCAAATTTGGGTGGCCCCCAGGCAGTGGAGTTGGCCGATCAATTTGCCCCTTGAGTTTTTTGGAATTTTCCGTGCCAAGTCCTTGAAGGATGAGGATGATTCTACTCCTTGGGCAAATGAGATTGAACAAAAAGTCCTTAGCTCACCAGAAGTTGGTAGGGCTTCATACTTAAATTCTCCTTTTCTTTTGTTATTTTGCTCTAACATTTTTGTCGAAGGGCCACATATAACATACATTTTTTCCTATTAGAGTTATCTACATATATACTGCTGGAAAATTATTTAGTTACACACATATTCCTCCAAAATTTGAGTTTTTCCATAAATGCCCTTATATGAAAATTGCTTCTTCAATCGATATCCTTTTACTTACTGTCTATGAATTGGATGAGTTCCAACTTAAAACAAGGGCATTTTTATAGGCAATTGCACTTTCATCGATATATATATATATATATATGAATATTCGGTATGCGAACATGCTTGATATGAGCATACTGCAATCGCGCATTATTCTCAAAGCTAATAAAACCTTTTTATAACACTGATCAAAGATAATTTCACATTTCTCAGGAATTGGCCCTTATGTGGAGGTGGCATTCTACCATAAGCGCTCACGAACACTATTGGTGACAGATGCTGTGATCTTCGTTCCTGCAAAGCCGCCAGAATGTATTAGCAAAGAATCATTGTTGGCATCTGCTAAGAATGGTTTGGCTGTGAAACTTCTCAGTAAAGGAAAAGAAGTTCCTGATGAACCTGTTGTGGACAATAACGTCAATCGTCAAAAAGGTAATTAGCCTCCTATTGATTGTGTATCCTATGTGTTTGTTCTCTTCTCTTGGTTTTGCTTGGTAGTCGTAGAGTAGATTCAACAAAATAATGAGGCTTATTGTGAGAATCATCATTTGAATTTTTCCCTGGATTTGTGACATTTGTTCAAAATTTCTTTATATAACTAAAATATATAATTTTACTGGAATGTACTTTATTTCCCTTTTACCTTGTCAATGATGGATTAGCCTTTCTTTAGGTACCTTTCACACTTTAATGGAAATACATAGAACTTCTTGTTGATACATGAGCTTGAAATTTTTTGCCTTTTCTCTTGTATTATTAATAAGTCCCTGTGTTTTTCTCTTTGATTGTTAATAGGGTGGGAGAGAATGGTTCTGCAAATATTGTTCCTAGGGCCGTCGAATCTTTTGGAGCCCGCCGCAAGCTTTGCTCAGATGTCGCAGAAATTGATTGTGTCGCCAATTGTTAAAACATTAGTCTTCAGCAAAGTTCCAGAAAAGGTATGTAAATGCAAATTAAATGTCTTAGAACCTTCTCATCTCAACTATTTCTTTACTTTAATAGTCTGTAGAACCTTCTGTTTGCGCTCTAGGACAAATTAATGGCATAATTTTATGGCGAGTTTCTCTGATATACAGATGCTTCCCCTTCTCTGATTCCATAAAGTCCTTTTCTGAACTTAATTGTCTTTCATAGTACAGCCGTAAATTCTGTTTTTAAATATTTCAGGTGAGGGATTGGGTCGATGGAATTGCGAGAGACTGGCGATTCAAGAGGATAATTCCTGCCCATTTTGCCGCCCCAATAAACGGGAGCAGATCGGATTTCCTAGCAGCTTTTGGCTTCCTCGATGAGCTACTCGGCGAGCGATTCGTCACGCGGCCTTCTCTGTCCCTTTTATTTGCTTCTCTTATGGGGCGGGCGGCTAGTTACTTTCCCCCAGATGACATGAAGACATTGTCATCACTTGATCAGTTCCTAGTCTCAGTTGGTGCAGTTAAGAAAACTGCTTCAGGTAGAAAGCAGTGATAGTTGCCTCTCTCTCTCTCTCTCTCTCTCTCTCTCTCTCTCTCTCTCTTGTTAATGTAAAGAATGTATATTGGAAGGGCATAATGTCTGGCCTACTTTTGTCACTGTATAGTTATTGATTTTATAGATGTTATAGATCATGAATGTAAGGTTTTTTAATTGCTGAAAATAGTTGTCATTGATGAGTTTTTTTATTAAGAGATTAGCTATGCCTTAAACCATTTGTGATCATGCAGCTGATGAGGCAACTAAATTATGTCAAGTGAAAATTTCAATATTCTATCTCACACTCAAGCAGTGTCATACTACAACAAGAATTTGGTATGTTATCGCATATGGAAGCATATGTTTATACATGTATAACAGCAACAAGATGTATAGTGTAAACAGACTTGGCAACATGAGCCAATCCAAAATTATATCAAAATGATTTCACAACAGATCAGATCATCAGAAAACTGTCTCACCAAAATCAGAAAAGATATACTTCAGCATGCATGAATGTTTGCATTATCTATTTCCCAAGCAGATGTCGTGCCCGAACATTTGCTCCTCTCACTCCGAAGTTTAGTTCGTCGATATCGGTCTCCATATCGCCCAGAGCTGCAGTTTGCCTGGAATCACCAAACAAGAAAATTTTGTAAGCTTATTTTGTGCTGTTTTGTCCTCAAGTTGTAATACTATTTTGTCCTGATTCAGAAACATTTGGTGTGAAACTGCTGATTAAAACATTAGAACTTAGAAGAAACTAATCTATGTGATGATAAAGAAAGAAAGAAAGAAAAAGTTTATAATAATGAGAGAGAGAGAGAGAGAGAGAATAAACCTCTCCATCTCGGAACCCATGTCGATAGCCATGCCTTTCAGCTCGACTAATATATTACTCAGATCTGAAAGAGCATCATCCTGCTTCGCCTTCTCTATCTGTCCAAGCAAACGAATAAACACCAGAATTAGAAATGACAGATACCCATAATGCATATTCAGAGTGATGATTTTGCAGGGCAGTATCTGTAAACATTTATTTGATTTATACCTCGACTTTCTCAAGTGCAGATGCAGATTCAGTCGCCGAACGTCGAGGATTCGATCGAGGCAAAGGATCGGTTAATCCCAACCTCTGTCTCTGCTCCAAATGACTACCCTTTCGTATAAAAGAATCATCTGCAAAAATTCAGTTCACAGCATCAAGAGAAAGAACAAAAAGGAGTATCACTGTCGCGCAATCTCTTTTACGGTAATTTTACCTCTTGATAGAAAAGGCCCCTTTATCTCGCGATTTTTCTTCGGCTTCCATTTCTTAGAGAAAATCCCTCCAAGACTCCCCAAAAGCTTTTCACTCTGAAAAGAACAAGATGAATAAACATGAAATGTCCACCTAATTCATTTTAAATCCGTCGTAACTTTTTCATCGTCTTTTTCTGATTCTAATAAGAAAATCAACAAAGAAATACGGTGACGCCACAGTCGGAAGGCATTAGACTTAACAAGATCTTAAGATGCAAAAGAGGACTCATAATTTGTGAAAAAGTGTTTGTCAGATCACATTTTTTTTCATATAGCTTTACACAATTTGATCACACCGAATAAATGTGAATAGCTTTCTCGCACAGCAGTAATATGCTAAAAGAAAAGTATAAAAGTGGATAAATTTCGCGTATGAATCAATCATACCCTGGTAAGATGATGATCAATATCAACTGCATCCATGTGTGTCCTTGTAATCTGCTGACCCTGCTGGTGTAATGTCACAAGAGTCCTCGAAGCGCCTTCTCTCATCTCCTCAGCAATCCTCAAACACCCATTCACTTTCTCCGTAGTCTCCTCGGCCTTATACGCCGCGTAGCCCTCGAGCTCCTGCACGGACTGGTTCTCTATGCCACCGTCGTCGCGAAAGTCGTTCTTGTATTTGATTCTCGCAGAAGGGAAGCCCGAGTAGATTGATGAAGTAGAAGTGCTTCTTCCTTCATGTACATTAACCGAAGCAACAGAGGAAGCTCGTGCCAACTTAGTATAACTGAGATCGAGTTCTGAGTCGGAATCGAAGGGGTTGGCGGTGAAGGAAGTGGTGTCCGCAGATCGTTGTTTTAGAGTTTTGTTGCTAGAAGTTTTTGTTTTGCTCATTTTTGATATTTCTGTAGCTTTAATTGATGGTGGAAAGTTGACAGAAATGTCGACAGCGCCTACGAAAACAGAAGAATTCTCTGATCAGAACACTACACAGCAGTTAAGTAGATGAGGAAGAACAAATTGGAAATAATTTGAAGGACTAAAGGCCATGATCTTTATCTGATAAAGACTAAAAAATTTAGTTGGTTTATAAAATTCATGTATAAATGAATAGCAAAGGAGAAAAAGGAACTTTATCCATGCAGAAAAATCAGAACAAAATGAAAAATCAAGAAATTGGTAGAACAAAGCAAAAAAAAAAAAAAAAAAAAAAAATTACAAAAATAAGCTAAAATTACCTAGAAAAAGTTAACTTGACCTGAACTATTGCACAGCAAACACAACTTGGAGCAAAGTAAATATGATTTACAGCTAAAACCCAGCAAGAAGAGATCACAACAATCAAACCCAACAAGCAAAAATGAGTTCAAATTAATTACCTGCAATTTCTTAAATTTGAGCAGAACTATGGCATAGAGAACACAAGTTGAGCAAATTACTATGGATTACTGCTGAAACCAACATGAATAGATCACAAGGATCAAAACCCAACAGCCAAAAACAAGCTGAAAATTGCCTGGAAAATCTTAACTTGACCAAAACTACTGCATAAAAAACACAACTTGGAGCAAAGTAAATATGGATTACGGATCAAGCTTTTAAAATAAGCAAAAATTGCTTTAAAAAAATCCAAAATTGACAATAACTACTGCATGAAAAACACAACTTAGAGCGAAGTACAAAAACAAGGTAAAATTACCCACAAAATCTTACCTTTTACAAAAACTACTGCACAAAAATCACAACGTAGAGCAACCCAACAAAGAATAGGCCACAACAATCAAAACCAAAAGGCAAAAATAAGCTAAAATTACCTCAAAAAAAGGAGAGAAAAATCTGTAACTTGTTGAGAACTATTGCAAGGAGAGAATTGAAGAGGAAGAGGAAGAAGAAAAGGAATGGTATAAAAAGGAGCCACCTTTCTCCACGCGGGGGATTGGGTCAAACCAAATGGGGTAGTATTATTATTATTAATTAACTATTAAGAAAACGAGTCAGGGAGAAAACTCCTCTCTTTTGTTTTCAACCATTTTTATCATTTTTTTTTAAAAAAATAAAAATTTAATTTTTTTTTCACTCTTTGAATGGAATGGTTCAAGCCACGCTCCAGGGAAAACGATTTTGCCTAGACCTGATTCATCTAAACCAAAACTTGAAATATACTTTTTACAAAGTTTACAATTTTTTATGTATGAAATGAAATAACTTACCTGTGATTTTTTGTACATAATTTAATAATAAATTTTACTGTTATATAGATTTTTAAAAAGGATGATACAAGATATTAGAAATTTTTAGAACTTATACTCTATTTTGTAGTTTTTTTTATTTTTATTTTTCCTACAAGTCTATGTCACCTAAGCTATGTAACTTAGTTCGTCATTTTTATAAATAAGATAAAAAAATTTATAGATCAAGTATAATGCTTCTGTTTTTTTTTTTTCTTATTTGCTTGTAGGTCTATGTCCCGAATCTTTTTGAATTATATGTTATTATAATCAGAGTGGTGAATCATTTATTTTATTTTTTTTTTGGGAAGTATACTTTTATTACTAAATTTAATGTTGCTAAGAATGAAAAGTATGGAGTGGTTTTTGGCCAATTTGTTGACCAGGTTCAGGCAATAATTAGACCGTTGGACTGGGTCCAAATTTCTGATTGGTGTGTGACTCGCATATGTGGGTCCCACGTTATCAGAGTATCAGATAATCAGACCCGTTTTACCGTGTGTGTAACCGTTGCATGGTGCCGTATCGGGCGGACAGGAAAATATTGCAAGATCCGTCCCGTAAAATTTAATAAAATCAGTTGATGGTACGGTTAATTTTTAATTGGATCCAATAACCCAATAGCCGGAAGCAAAACTGATATAATTTCTCAAGGTTAATCAATGAATCTAGCACTTTTGAATGCATAGTAAATTTTATAATTATTTGATATTATTTACTAAGTGATGAAACACAAACAAAAACTAATTTAAATAAATTGAATTATAATAAAAAATAATATAATTTTTATAAAATATACTAATTAAATATATAAAAATAAACGATATATTCAAATTTTAAAGTTAAAAAATTATTAACTGATTCAAATCAAACAAATTAAAATATTAATAATAAAATTAAAATTTTAAAATATTAATTAGCCAAATTAAATTTATTCATTCATAATTCTGATAATATCTATCTATAAGTTTTTACTGAAAAGAAAAATTATGGATATTGGGAATTAGAAATGTGCTGTGGTGTTTTAGTTGGTTAGAGAGGTTCTGAATATGGTTGGAATCTAGAAGAGTTGGAACAAGTCAAAGAACCAAACCAATATATATATATATATATATATATATATATATATATATATTGAGCCCGACCCGACCCGACCCCACCAGGGATTGTTTCAAACCCGATATACAAATGGATATGATCCGTGCTCAAATACATTTTGCTCACTTATCGAATTTTATTTGGCCATTCCTTAAACAACCAATGATTTAAAGTCAACTAAATAGAAAAAAAAAAAAAAAAAAAAAAAGTAAAATAGCACAAATTTTAATATAAATTTAATAATAAAAAATTTATAAATATAATTAAATTTATACATTTAAAAATATATAAACTCTATATATATATATATATATATATATATATATATATATATATATATATATATATATATATATATATATATATAATTAAACTTTTATATTTCTAAAAGTACTAGGTCCTTGCTGCTTATTAATCGTTAGTTCTTGAATAAAAAAAAAATATACAATTAGAATAATAGTGACCAAATAGTATAATTTAAAATATAAAATTAATTAAAAAAATAAATTTATCGGTAAAAAAGCTTACAAGCACCTATATATATATATATATATATATATATATATATATATAGTTGAAGAGAAACTCCCGAGAAGAAGGTTCGTATACTCCCGCGAAGCTGAAGAAGCGACAAAACCAGCAATCAAAGTCCTCACCAGCAATCAAAGCCCTTCTGCGAAACCCTCTCACGAAGCCTCCAAGCCAGCTGCGTGTCACGGACTTCTTCTAAGTCCCTAACACTCGGCACCTTGAGAAAGAAGTGAGAAAAAGAGGGCAGCGAAGTAACCATAACAATAGTAAGATTGAATTAGTTTTTATAAATAAAGAAGAAGATAATCATTCAAAATTATTGTTTGAACTTTTAGAGAAACAAATATTTTTGTGACTGACAGAATTAATTGATATTTTATTCATCTTTCATTCAAAAATAAACAATAAATTAATAATAATAATACATCAGAAATATAAATATTTACTATACTGAACTTTCTTTTTTCTCTCTAAGCAAGGAATTGGTAAACATGCACATTGTACATTCATTCTTCAATGTATTTATCAGACAAGACCTATGGTGATGATGACAAAACAAGGAATGTATTTATCTTATTCTTCAATGTATTATCAGTCAAATGTTTGAATGATGATCATTCCAAAAGGCCTGACCAAAAAAGGCACAACATTATGTCTCTGTTGGTACAGGAACCCATTCAACTCAAACCATAGGCCCTGTTTCACTTGGCAATTTGAAGCTTTTTTTAAAAAAAAAACTCACAAGCTCATTTTAATCTTTTTAACCACAACATAAACAACAAACTTTTCATTGGCTGAACACCCAGTTGATTTTGGAAGCAAGCAGAGAAAGTTGTTTCAGAAGCCGGAGCAAATAGCAAACAAACACTAATTTACACTAATTTAAAGATTATGTGTAGGGCTGGCTAATATAATTGGAAAAAAGTACAGACACAAAGAATCACTTGTTCACAAGAAAACACAAACAGTTACAAAGTCCTGGTGAGAAATAACAAAGGATCAGAACAGATGTGAAAATAATTTCCCAAAGAGGCATTATGGGCAAGCAGATTTCAGTCAATTAAGTGGCGAATATTACACTGAAAAACTAAAAGAGAGATAGTTTTAAAACTCGTAATTTTAGGCAAAGCGCCACTGAATTTACAATCCCCCGACATAAAATTAAATAGATTATGCTTCTTCCGGCACCACAAAGGGAGATTCAATAATCCTATGCTGAATGAAAACTTAATTGTTTAAGCCTGGCACGTGAATAATATTTTAACCGGAAACAGTAAAGAAAAAAAAACAGAGCCAAGAAGCAACTCACATTACCATCCACACCTGACTAATTTAACTAGTCGTTGTCTGCTGTTGCTTCTTTATCATCGCAATGTGCTTCTTTCCCGCGATATGGAAGTCGAACACGCCTTGGCTATTACAAACAACATTGCAAAGAGTGCAAACCTTGACCGAATCAGTAGTAGTCCCTCCTACCAGAATCTTCCTTTTCTTGGCTTCCAAATCCTCCTCCTTAGCTTTTCTCTTCGCCTCATCGCTTACATCGTTTCCTTTATTGGCAGCAGATGCGTCAGATGTGTTAGCATTTGAGGGCTTAGGCGCCATCGATTGGTTTAGTTTCTCTACATTTTTCTTGTGTTTCTTCCCCATTTTGTGGCTATTATAAACTTCTTGGCTGTTACAATAAAGCTTACAAACATCACAATAGACTGGCAGAACAACCTGGGTAATATCCTTTAATTTCTTCTTTAAGCTTTTAGCTACTGGATTTTTCACCTTTTTGACAACATAAGTGGGTTTTAAAAGGTTATGGACTGTCGGGGCCGCACCTACTGAAGGTCTCCCTAGGACCTGCGAAAATGAGAGATAATGAACTTGATTATAAGATACTCTACTAGTAGTGAGAGAAATGATACCCAAATGTCCAAGGGTAACTGTGAAAATTCAACATGTATTTCATTTTAAAGAATAATTTTGCAAAAAAAAAGAGGGGCATATTTTAAACTGGATACTGAGCACCACAAAAATGAAAACATTGGTAATTTTTTAGCATTTTGTAATTGGTTGTAGAGAAGAAGTGTTTAAAGAAAACCCTGCAAATGTTCTAAAGAAAGTGAAACTCGATCCCAATTATAAAATCCTCAAATTCTGAATGCATTTCTAGCAAATTCTACACAGGAAGTAACATGTAAATACGAATCACACTTTAGAGTAGGTAATTGAAGTATCTGTTATACCTTCAGAACATGCTTTGTCCCAGCAAGATGAGAAGCAAAAACTGTCTCACTATTGCAGACAACGTTACATATGGCACAAACTTTAACAGAAGTAACGGCAGCACCTCCTAGGATAACCTTCTGCTTCTTTAGCTCCAAATCTGCAACTGTTGCCTTACCGGGCTTGATTTTTTTCCTCCTCTAACAACAGAAAGGGGTAATAACAGATCATTGCTTACATTAGCAACTTGAACAAAATATTTTCCCCAAATAAATTTAATGGCCATGTTGCGGATTTAAGTGTGTAAACGTCACTATTCAATCTGGAGCAATTTTGAGCATCCATATGCATGAACTAAGTACAGAAGAAAGAAGGAAATATACCTGTGTTATACATGTATTATATTATATGGGCTATATATAAAGGAATTTCTTATACACCTTCGCAGAGAATATATACATGCCAACCCAAGAAACTATCATGCATATGATAGTCACAAGATTGCAACAAGACATGCATTAGTGATAAAGTAATGCCATATTACAGTAAATACAAATTGAAAAAAGTAAATATAAGCACTCCAACTTTAAGTTGCATCGTGAAATTAATTCTTAAAAACATACATCTTCACACCATTAGCCAAGCCTAGATATATTGTCATCCCCACCATAGGGAAGGAAGAGTAATTTGAGTGTTGCGTATTAAGTCGGTCTACAGTGATAAATATTCAAAGGAAGCATCAAATCATTCATAGTGATTGGAAAAATATTGCAAGTATTAATAAGACATTTTGGAAAACTTACTTCATTTCTTTTGTTTTAACAAATCTAGGGGAAAAAAAATTAACAACAGTGGAAGAATTATTTGCTTATATGCCCTTCCAGAAATAATTGAGGAATTGCCCAAGAAAGTAGTAGTAAGTGAAAGAGAAGAAGAACTAGCCTCAGCGGAACTGACTCCTACAGCTGAGCATTACAACAGCACCATAAAGAGTCCGACAATTGAACAACCATTTGTTTTTTTAGCTTCCTAAACTTCAAGTTTCATGAAAATGAGAACAAAAACTTTCGTAAATGGGTAAATGAGAATGTTAAGAGAAGAAGTTGACAAAGGAACTTGACATGTTACACGTCGACATCTACAAGTGGGCAACCTACTAAACAAAATCTCCACCGTCGAAACCTCTCTTCTCAATGAGACCATATTTGGAAATACAGTTAGTATACTTGTACAATATTTGTTGCGCAATAGTAAAGCGTAATTTTCTTGTCGCTGAGGTTAGATAAACGGTACAAATTGCCTGAAGACCAAGAAACTATCCCACAGATTACCGAAATATGAAAATGACACGGTTTCCATTCCATGGCAGTAAATCCTACAATTAATTGACTTAATTCAATTATGTTCGGCACTACATAAAGATGAGCCAGTTTTGACAGAAAAAGTAGACACTCTATAATATCACACCCATTTGAACACTCTGCTCGAATCAAACTAAAAAAATCAACTATGTATTCTTGAACACAAGAGTTTACACCATTAGCATCAGAAAACATAATTTATCTCTGCAGTTTGTGAGAGGGAATCAAATTTGACACAAAGTCACAACAATTCAATCATAATTTAACCATTTGATGAAGATTAAATAAGTTAGTTGTTTGCACATGATGGGGATCATCTTGCATTTGAGATAATTGGTTCTATTAATGTTTCATACAAAATTGAAATCTAGGCACCGGGATTGATCAGAAAATTAGTATATTTTTTTGCACCATTCATCTCATTATCTTCTCTTTTTCCATCTACGCTACGAATCTTGGAGTCTGAAAATTTGGTACAAAATTGCCGGAAATGCTAAAAAAGCTCTGAGAAATTTAGCTTCGAATCCAAGAATTGTGGATGGAGATCACTCACATTTGAACCGACCGCACCGTGCGCCCCAGCCGAGTTCCCTCCCACGGCCGCGTAGTACGAAGCGAGACCCACCCCCGTCGCCGGCGCCACCGCCGGAGCCGCCACGGGCGCCGCCGCGTACGGGTAAGAGGCGGCGTAGAGCCCATCGTACGCCGCGGCAGCGGCGGCGGAGTAGGGGTCCGCCGCTGCGTCGGAGGGGGGGATCGGAACGTTGTAGGAGGCGATGAAATTAGGGTTAGGGTTAGGGTTAGGGTAAGGGTTAGGGTTTGAGAGGTAGGAGAAGGGAGGGGTGGAATACGGCGGCGGCACGGCGCCGAGGTGGGTGGTCGGCGGTGCGGCTCGAAAATCCATCACACAACATCGACTGAAGCTGCGAGTTGGGAAAGAGAGAGATTTTATTTTAATTCTTCTTTAAAAATTAAATAAAAACAATATTATTCATACACTTTATTTAGCTTTATAATATAATTAATATTTTATTTATTTATAAATAACGATTTTTTTACTGATCAGATTAATATGATTAAAAAAATTATTTTAATTTAAAATAAATAATAGATTGAATATAAAATATAAATTTAATTTAAAATATATAAATAATAATTTTTTAAAATAAAATTATCAAAATGAGTTTAGAAAGATAATATTTTAAATTTAAAATAAAATAAATTTAAACTATTTTTAAGTACACTATACAATATCTCAAAATTTTAATTTTATTATTTAATTTTATAATACTATTTGTACTATTTGAATATTTTCTAAAATAAAATAACCACCTCCCCTCCATTGCGCCCACGTGAATCGATTAGGGCAAAGGTGAAGCGAGGTGGCCTCACACCCACCTCCTTCTTCGTTGTCTTAGTCGCGCTCTTCTCTATCTCCACCTTCATCGCCCACGTAAATAAATATAATAAAAAAAAAAATATAATATTTATTTAAAGAGCATAATTTTTAATTGAACAGAATAACTCTCAACTTAAAAAGTATAATTTTATTTTAAATAATACAAAAAAAAAAACTATCTATTCTAAAGAAATCTTAATTATTTTTTAAAATATTTTAATTTTTATTCAAATGCAAAATTAACTAAATTTCTTACTATTATATAATTTACACCTATTTTAGGAATAAAAAAGAATATTTTTTTCTCGGTACACAAAATATGTCGAGACTTGAGATATGAACCGTGCCGTGCCAGGTCATGGGCTAGAGCCTGGGCCGGGCATGGCCCAAGCACAGTACGTATGGGCCTTTTTGTGCCGAGCCAACGAGTCAAGGACTATAATACACATATTCAAAACCTCAATTAATTCATTCTCTTCAAAACTCTTACTCAAAAAATTAATTAATAAAAGAACTGAACAAACGAAATAATCATACAATATATAAAACCTCTACCCCTCCACCAAAAAAAAAAAAAAAAAAAGAAAAAAAAAAAGAAAAAAGAAAAAAGAAAAAAAAAGACTCTAGTTTATCCTCCTTGCTGCTGCTACTGCTGATCGTTGGCATTGCCATCCTGCTCCTTCTTGAGGTCTGCCGGCGGCAGGAAGTAGTCGGCAGTCAGCCCCCAGACGTCGAAGTCGACCTCCTCGATCGTCCAAGTCTCCTCCATCTTTCGTTTATGGTTGACGGATCCCTCGCCGTACCGGAACAGCGTGATGTTCGTGAGCCCGGCATGCGCGATGTTCACGCCCCCGACGTAGCGGTAGTCCTGGATCGTCGACTCCATGGATGTCTCCCAGAAGATGCTCTCGCCGCGGCGGCGGTGCCCCGACTTCATGCGGAGGAGGTGCGAGTCCTCCAGCTGGATCAGCAGCCCCGTGCGCTGGCTGAAGTAGCCCCATATGGTGTGTTTTATGATATCGAAGGCCGCCGCACTCCGCGCCATGAGGGTCGCCGCGTTCGCCTCCAGCTTCAGGATGAAGCACTCCTCCTCGTTCTTTATCCGCTCCCCGATGCACACTGCGTCCGAGAAAAGATTGGCCGTCGAACGCGGATCCAACCCCTGCTCGGACCAGTATTGTCATGTTAAATTATATGAAACAATTCTTCTTAAATTTTTTTTTTTTTTTTTTTTTTTTTTTTTTGAGAAAAGATAGCATGCTATCGCTTCATTCAAAAGAAAAATGAACTTAGCTACAGAACAGAGGCCGACAGGCCTCAACCCAAGAAGTCACAGAAAAGCACAGAAAGTGAAAGAAAACCAGAAGAAAAGAAAAACCAAATGGACGACAACGTGAACCTTATTACAGAACATTGTGGTATATATATATATATACACACATGCACACCTGGAGGGAGCGTCGGAGGGGGCGGGGAGGGCCGCGAGAGGCGTGTGATTGCTCCAAGGCGGACTGCCGCCAGGCGACCTTGCCGTCGCAGCCGGCGCTCATCTTGTACCCGGCCATGATCAGCTCGAAGTACCACAGCTCGGGGCTCTTCTGCCACAGCACGTAGCCGCCGATCTCGCTGCCGCCCGGCTTGCTGGTGGCTTTCGGCAGCGGCTGCGGCGCGTTCTCGTTGCCGACGTGGAACTCCGACGCCGACATCCGCACCTTCCCCACCGCGTACATGCTGGTAGCCGACTGCAGCGCCGCCTGGCCGCCCGTCGCCGCGATGTACTGCTGGATTATGTACTTCGCCGTCGATGCTTGCTTTCGCGATCCAAAAAAAAAAATAATAATAAAAAAAAATGTTGAAAACTAAGACGGTTGTAATAATTGATCAGTGCGCATATGTGGATACGAGGAATAACAAATTAAGACTTACGATGGAGCTGTCGCGGATGGAATGGCTGAAGGCGCGGTCGTGGGGGACGGGGCACGGAATGAGCGGCGAGCCCACGACGTTGAGTAGCAGCTGCAGCTCGGCCGTGCGGCCTGAGATCTGGGCACCGTTGCCTCCGCCGCCGCCGTCGGCGACAGTGGCCCTGTCGAACGCCTGCGCCTTGAGCCACGCCCTCAGATTCTGCAACGACCGGGCGCCACCACCTCCGGAGGCGGCGGCGGCGGCAAACATTTCATCTGGGATGGGGACCTCGAGGACGGTGTCGAGACCATCCTCTCGGTCGAAGTTGGGACATAGCTTCCTCATAAAATGAAAGAGTAATGGCGAGAGGAGGACGGATTGGGACCTACCACCACCCCCTCGTCCCTTCCATGCTCGCGATCTCTCTCTCTCTCTCTCTCTCAGAATGAGGGAAATTTGGGTGGTGCATGCGAACTCGAAATGACTCTCTCTCTCTCTCTCTCTCCTTGCATGTAGGCGTATCGAGGGCTAATTTTACGTGCCTTGATTTTGACCAAGATTATCCACCATGCATGCTATTGTAGATTATTAGGAATTAAAAATGTAAAAATGTAAAAATGTAAAAATATGTTTAAAAAGTAATTTTTATAAAATTATTTTATAGATAGAAAATTTAAAAAATAAGAATACTGTATTTTAAATTTTTAAAAATAAACAGATGAAAAATATTTTTTAATTAGAAAATTATTTTTAGTGGTTTAAAATTGATTTTAATTCTTTATCTATTATATTAAGACGCTAGTTTGAAAGAAAATTTTGATATCCTAATTTTTAAATTTGATTCTATTTTAAGAGTTTTTACAAACAATTCATTCTTTAATTAGTAATTATAGAAATTTGATAACTCCCTGCCCGAACTAATTATCAATTTTTTTTAAAAAAGTATTTTTGATGTTTTTTTAAATTAAATTTAACGGTGGCTTGCCCTGCAGTGGGCAACCAGCTACGTAAAAACGGCAGTTTGTTCTGGGTCGTCACCGACTTCCTAAGCTACTAAATCATCAAATTCGGTATATTCTGCGTTTCGCCACCGAATACAATATAAAATGCTTGTAAATAAGTCGGCAGTACAAGCTATGTCGTCACCGACTCCACCCAAAGTCGGCTAAATCCTGCCTTTCGCCACCGTATATAATGGTAAATGCTCGTGCCGTTCTCCCCGTAGCGCCTCTCTCTCTCTCTCTCTCTCTCTCTCTCTCTCTCTCTCTCCTCGCCGCGATCCATGGCGACTTCCTCCTCGTCCTCTGCGGGGCGATCCCTCCTCCAAACCCTAAAGAGGTTCCTGAAGAAGCCGTGGGAGATCACGGGGCCGTGTGCCGATCCCGAGTACCGGAGCGCGCTCCCCCTCGCCACGGAGTACCGCCGCTTCTGCCCTGCGACGGAGCCGGCGAAGGCCATCGTCCCCACCTCCGACCCCGAGACCGTCTTCGATATCAAGTACTACACCCGCGACCGCCGCCGCAACCACCCCCCCGTGCGCCGCACCGTCCTCCGCAAGGCCTACGTTGAGCGTATCATGGCCGAGAAGAGCTTCGACGAGTTCCCTAGGGTTTACCTCACCGCCACGGTGGAGGAGGACTACAACGCCCGGGGCGGAGGGTACCAGAAGTGAGGTGCGTATCGACCCCCCGATCATGTGAGTGGATCTTGGTTTAGGGTTAGGGTTTGCGTTTTCTTTGTCATCTGAGATCTAATTAAGATGGTTCTTTTCACTGTTGCACATCAAAATCTCTTCTTGCCTCTTTTATTATCCATAAAAATTTCGTGAATCGATGAGCACACGCATTAGGGTTTCGGGATATAATGATTATTTCTTTGAATGGAGTCTAAAATTAGGGTTTTGAAGGTTTCTTTACTGTCTCGAAAGGGAAATTTTCTCAATGCTTAAATGATTTTCTCTTGTGTTGTAATGTGGAAACAAATTAAGGGGTGGGACATTAATACGGTAATGCGATTAGATTCTTGCGATATTGAAGTCGCGATATTTAGCTGGCTGTTTTAGTCAGGGGAAAGCATTTTCTTGTTGATAATATGATTCGCTTTTCTTACTATTCTGATATTTGATCCTTATTGCTAAATGAATTCTTGATTGGAAATTTTACTTATTGGGGAGTACCAATACAGCTGAATGAAGCATGAGTTACTTCTTTTAGGCAAAACATATCCTTTAATGGTACTCTATTTTGGTACTTCAAGCAAAGTGGACGAGCTCCTGATTGTTTAGATCCATCCTTGAATGTTGATACTGAAATCATGAGCCATTGAGTATATTAAAACTAGTAATAAGTACTATGGTGAAAGGTCGTTTGGTGAAACAGCTTTATAGGCTAGGGCTCTTAGAAAACAGCTTTACAGGTTAGAAACTGAGATTGGCTTGCAACCATTATCCAATGCGGTGATTAAGGAGCTAAGATGCTTGATCTTTCTCATTCTAAAGATTATATGATGAAGGGCTATAAATAGAGGATATTGATGAGTAGTATTAAGGATATTGGCAAAATTTGTGTGACAAACATTTTTTTTGTTTTGTAAGCAAGTTTGATAAGCTAACAAAATTTCATGTTTGATCGTGTAATTCTGGATTACCGATCAACTTTCGACTTGCGGACTGCTTTTTCTAGTTTCAATGTTTGTCAGAATGTAATAGTCTTTAACTAACTTACGAGATTTGATTTGGATTATAATGGATTGAATAAATTTGATTTAGGTTGTTTCCACAATGTTTGTCAGCCTATACTGTGCCCTCTGTTTGACCAAAATACTTGGAATTTGACTGGCTGAGCTGTGACTAAATGTGATTTTTTATGATGTATGTTTCAGATTAGAGTAGCAGACATCAACTGGGGACGTGTTAAGAGCTCTTCTTTCCGTTTAACGTTGTAAGCCCACATCCGTATAGGTTCTTTTGTCTTAAAAATACTAGAGATACTCTGTTTTCATTTTAGGCTGTAGAGTTTGGGCATCAGAATTGAAGAAAATACCTTCAGCTGGTTAGCCATTGAAGTACTGCTGTTTTATTTGGTTTCTTAACCAATAGTTGGCAACACTGAGGGCTACTAACTTTGGTTTCTAGGTTTATTGTGTGAGGGTATTTGAGAAAATCTAGTCAGCCTTTCTTGGAATGATTTGCTTATCATTTTTATTAATGATAACCGAGAACACTCACCAACTTATGACAAACTATAAAACATATTCATGGTTCTAGTGATTGAAGAAGGACATTTTCAACTTGTGAGAGGAGAATATCCATTTATGGATATAAGTGGTAAGAATTCATATGCTAGAAGTGGATTTTGAAGTTAACTATAGAGTGCATACATATTGGATGGTCATTATGCATATAACAACTATTATGTATTTATTTCATGTTATCGATGATTGAATGGAATAATCTCCTAGAGGAGGTCCGGTTGTTGCCCTGGAAGTTATTTTACGTATAACTTGTCTTTCGATTTCTGTTCGTACGTCAGCTTGTTTCATTGTGTTAGTGGGTTATACATAGACACTAGTTGAAATTTACTATTTCTGTATGCCTATTCAACACTTAAGTTTTGCCCTCTATCCTAGGCCTTGCATCTACCTCCCTGGGGCTCTAAAGAAGTGCAAAATAGACAATATTTGTTAGTCTATAGTTATATGCATATTTACAAGATCTAACAATATCTTAGATGTTGTAGAGCTTCACAATGCGGCCTCTGGTATGAACCTAATTGATGATGGAGTTTCGTTCTCTAATTTTGTAGAATATAATAAGATGAGAAATTGGCAGTGCATAATTAAAATCATTTGTTGCAGATTGGCAATGATTACAATGTTGGTGCAGGAGATATTCTTATTGAATTTAACGAATTCTCTCAACCCCTCAACCAGTAGGAGATTATATCAACTTAGTGGATGACAATGGAATACAACTTTTACTAGGCAAATATATATAAGAGGGTATAGCTACTTATGAAGAACTTTTAGCATAGCTTCATTTTGATTCCTGAATTTCTAAATGTCTGCATCAGACACCATAAACTTTTTGTATTGATCCGTATTAGTCCCTCTTGTCATTGTTAGTTTGAGGAGAACATATGGCAGCGTACTACCCCATTCGCCAGCCCTCCAACCAATCTCATATGTCAGTTCTGTTCGCATTGGGTTGGGGCCTTTCGTTATATAAAAATTGGATGCTTGGGTTTAAAGTAGGAGATGGGATGGAGGGTTGTTTTGGCTCTAGACCCATTTATATATTTTGTCTGTTGCTTTTCCTGCAGTGGACAGTAATTAATGTTGTGGTTCTTCTGAGTATTCAGTAATCATCTGCAGCAAAGTTATTGAATCATTATTCATCTATTGTATCTGCAAGAAAACAAACACTAATTTTAAAGTTTTACTTGTATATCAGGTCAGTTGCAGGATGGTAGTACCTGTAGCTGTTGGATGCTTTACTGGTGATTTTGCATCAGGAGCTGTGTGTCTTTCTTTTCTGGTTGGCTTTGATTATATCCCTTAAACATTTCTATTTATTCCTCTCACACTACATGGTTGTTGCATCAACAAATTAACTGTTGGTAAAATAAAGCTTGTGTGTGTATGGAAGTTGTAGTGGAACCCTATTGTATCTAAGCAAGCTCAAGACTAATTATTTTTTTATTGGAGTAAATTACATCGTAGTTTGCTGAACTTATCACAACATTTTATTTAAGCTGTGGAACATCAATTGTTGCAATTGAGTCTCTAAACTGTAATTTCTGTTTCAATTGGGTTGCGCCGTCAAAATCTTTTTAGTTTTACTAGTAGATAGAGATGTAGCTGCTAATTCAGCTGCCAAATCGTATCCAATAAACGATGCAGCAAAGGTGTGGCAACTAATCTAGCGGTACATTATCTCATGACTAATGTAATTCAACTATAATGTCATCTTCTGTGACGCCCCCAATAGTCCCACATCGGATGTGGATGGAATTGTGATTGGGTTTATAAGAGACATGGACACTAATAATACTAGCTGGGCTTAAGCATTTTGGGCTGTCGTTTGGGTCCAACGAGTTATTATTGCTAGTGGGTCGGGTCGTTATATTTGGTATCAGAGCCATTCACTAGTCGGAAATGTGAGATGAGTCTCGGCTGAGCCAGGGTTATTTAGTGGGTAGAGCGAGGCTCCCCGGCTAATAACCGCTGTGGGAGGAGTGCAGCTCCCCACAAGGTCGGCTAAGGCTGAATTTGGATTAGTCCTATATATAAATGATATAATAGGACTAAATCTCTTAATCCGGCTATAGCATTTTGGGTGGTAGCAAGATCCAAGAGATTAAGAGAGTTAAGCGTGCTAGAGCTAGAGTAGTTCAAGGATGGGTGACCCTCTGGGAAGTTGGGGCGTCACAATTGGTATCAGAGCCAATAATCAGCCGGAAGTGTGTGGCGAGTCTCGGCTGAGCCTGGGTCTAGATGACAGGGTTAGCGAGACGAGTCTCACATCGCCTGGTGATCTTGGGCTGCTGTGTGTGTGTTTGGGCTGACGAGGACGACAGGCCTAAACGGGGGGGGTCTATGACGCCCCCAATAGTCCCACATCGGATGTGGATGGAATTGTAATTGAGTTTATAAGAGACATGGACACTAGTAATAATAAATGGGCTTAAGCATTTTGGGCTGTGGTTTGGGTCCAACGAATTATTATTGTTAGTGGGCTGGATCGTTATATCTTCATGGGAGGATGGGGCAGCTGAATTAGCTTCCACGTCACCAGCATCGTCTCCATCGGTAATATGACAATGAATAGCTAGTATATCATTCCTCTGTAAAAATTTGAAGGCTGATTTGTTCAAAAGTTCGGCGACTCGGCTGCAGCAAATTTTAATTCAGTGTCCTAAATAAGATTTTGTGATATAAGTTAAGCGGCCAACGATGTTGCTTTACCATTCTTTCTGTAGCATGCTGTTCTTTATCTTGTTCGCCACTCTTTCCTTGGCGTGAGGATTGCAGTTATTGTGGAGGTCAAAGTGCATGGGTAGTCCCTAACTTTCGACAAACTGTAGTTTCATCTCTCTAGTTTTTCATTTTAAGCAGATGAGTTTTTGAGCTCGACATCTCATGATGTCATTTCTGAGTTTATTTACCGAGTCTTCGCAGATGTTATAGATTTTAAAAGCATGTTTTTTTGTGTGTGTGTGTGTGTTGCTTTAGGGTTGATTTGTAGCTTGTCATGTGGCAAAGCATTTTTGTTGAATGACCTACATGATAAAGGTTATGCTTGCATATCTCATGTCCATTACCACCAAGATGACCGCATTTGCCTTCTTTCCATCTTTTCTCTGGAATGATGATGGTTCCATGGGGGTACAAGGGCCTGGCGACAAGCTGCAATATCATGGTCTCTCTCTCTCTCTCTCTCTCTCTCTCTCTCTCACTCTCAGATGAACAGTGCATTTCATGCGATGTTCAGGGAAATAATGCTATTATTATAAGCCCTTTTTAAATAAGCCCTGCAGTGTTTTTATGGGTGTTTATTCCATTTCCTCTTTGTTTTGCCTCTCTCTCCACTTTGCATGTTATATAATGTGATTGGCTTTTGGATATTGCATTTGAGTTTCCTACTACGTTTTACTTGTGTGATGATTGTGCTTTAATTTGTTACCTCAATTACTTACTCTCCCTTTCTCTCTGGTGGTTGGTTTGGTGCCTCATGTGTGTGTAATTAAAAGAGTAATGTAGAATGACTTCCCTGCCATGTAGGTGGTGGAACAAAAACGAATCTAGTAAACACAATAAATGATTTACAGCGTTCAGAACATGCCGAATCATCTGAGCCTCTGCACGTTGCGGTGGCCCCCAAGATGTACATTTTTATCAAATTATACTGTTCATGGGGACAAGGTATTAGACCAATTTTAGAATTTAAAGTTTGCAAAAATTACTGGGAGGTCGAGATAAAAACTACCAATAATAATAATGAGACGCCTCCCATTCAATGGTTAAGTGTCGGATTGTGTAAACTTGTCTGATTCATTGATGACTTGTTAGTATGTACAGATCTTTTGCTTTTTCTTTTTCTTTCTGAGAAATGATCGGGTACTGAAAATAATTTCACTGGGGCACCACCCAGGCTCAAAAAGGACACTGTGGACCTTAATTGTGTGCTCTAAGCCTTTAATATTCCACCAGGAGCTGCTCAAGGGACCACTTCTATTGCCGTTGCACCTGCTGCTCAGACTGCTTACAATTTCTAGGGTTTTGGGCTACCAGAACTAGTGTGCTCCTATCTGTTCAAAAGAGGTAGCATACTTTTTTTCATTCAACAGAGACCCCCCATAACTTGCTTGAGCAGAGAAATCTAGAAACAGAAATTCATATTTTTAGGGTTTAGGGTAAGAACGTACGGAACTTAATTATCTAAATTACGAACCATTTTGAGTTTGCCTACGCATTTTTCGAAAATTTTGATTTTACTATCCATCCTTTTAATTTGTTTGATTTAAATTAGTCAATGACGCTTTGATTTCAAAACTTGAAAGCGTCGTTTATTTTTACAGTTTTAGTTTAGTTTACTTCATGTGATTATCCTAACTATAAATTTGTTAAAATAAGTAAGTGGCTAAAATTCTGAAGTCAAATTCATCAAGGTTGGATGGTAAAATCAAAATTTTGAAAAATTGGATAGCCGATTCAAAATAATTTATAGTTCACATAAGTCATGTAAGTTTTTATCACCTAAAAAAAGAAAAAGAAGAAGAAGTGGAAGCCTCTTGAAAATATTTGGAACATTTTCATGCAAGATGGGTGCACATTTTACTGTTTTTTGATGTACAAAGCAATTTGGATCAAAGAGCATAGAACATGCTTCTTAATTAGGACATGATGCACACCAAAGTAAAGAGGCAACTTTGTCACTATGTTGTCAGTGCTCATTGCTTCTGGGTGGTATATCAGTTGCAGTGCTGCAGATGGACCCAAGAAAGAAGGGCAAGAATATTCCTCATCAAGTAAAAAATGTGCATACTATTTGCCTTCTGGGGAAGATTTCTTCATACTCCATATAGTAGCTTTGTACTGTACTGTATTGATCAGTATATACTCATAGCACTCAAGATGAATGGCTACTTTCCACTTTCTCTTTTTAGATGTTGAACACTCCAAAGTGAAGCAAATAATAGCATCCTCAACAGGCTACCTTTGTAGATACAAATGGGCTCACCTTATTTGTCTCTGATTCAGCAGATAAGGCTCAAGAACGACTCGACGACAAAGCTTTCCATTTTGCGGTCTGCGGTGCAGTTGCCCTTTGATTAAACAGAGCTCTTGCATTGTTTAGATGAATTGGATAAGATCACAAGATCACTCAAAATTCACTCTTGTTTCGAGTAAATGACAAAAGGATAATGAAAGAGAAACTTTATCATTAGCCTCAGCAATGATGAAATAGTTCTCAACTTCGTACAGCGCCGAATGCGATCAATTTCTAAGGTGCTTGCTTACCATTTTCCCCAAGTAAAACTGAGTCACCAAGCAAGGATACAAAGTGGTGTGGTCCTTCTATATACCAGTGGTGGAGGGTTTAAAGGAGCTTACATTGGTCCCTGGCCTATGCAGTAGCTTCCTAGGGTTTTAAAGTTGGTGGATTGAAAAGCCTGCAATATATGTAGTGTATGGGAAGTCTAATTCAAATAACTACATAAATGTGTTTGAGCCAATTGAATCTTGAATTTCCTGGTACAATTTACGACTAATTAAGTCTATACTTTTGCAGCATTCATGAGTTCTCTGCATAATAATTGACTCATAACATCTCATCCTTCCTATATTTTCAACAAAAAATTTGTTACATCAACCAATACTGAGGTGTACGAACTTCGAAAGACCTGCACCCTGAGAATACTTACATCTTTAGTCGAGTAACTCATCGAGAATTTGATGGGCCATATATGGCTGTAACCGTCACCTCACGGCCATCCTTTGCGTCGATTTGTGTATATTTCTGTCGCTTTCTACTAGTTGTTGTCAACTATCCTTTTCTATTTTTTCTCAAGGTAGAGGTAGGGAGATGCTTCAGTAGCCAATTCTTCCGATATTTATCACCATAGTTGGTAAGTACTGAGTTATATTCTTGGAAAGGCTAAGACCAACTTACCCTTTTGCCAGTTGCAGCGGCAACGCGGAGCTCATGATAGTAAAAAGGGTGAAAGATGGTGGCAGTTTTGTCCTTTTGATTGCCGAAATATGCGCCACATGTTTGCAAGTGCTCGGAACCTTTTTTTTTCGTTTTTGTAGGGTCTTCACAAATGAAGCATCTTTCCTTTCTGAAGTTGCATTGATCGACCATTTCGATCAGCTCCTACAAAATCTTGTCTTCTTCAGGTCTTGTTCAGAAGGCGTAGAAGTATCAAGTGAATTCAGAGGCTTTTTTTTTTTTTCTTTTCTTAGTTTCAGCTCCTCAGTCTTCTTTCTGACAACTTGATTGCCTGCTCAGAATTGATTCAAGACCACCATGATTCAATACTGCTGATCAACTGAAGGGCTGCACATCTTGGAAATCGCAGGTGCTCTTGTCCGGGTTCTCATCAATTTGATTTTTCAGAAAAGTGCTCATAAGCTTCATAGAGTTCGTTTCTATCCGAAAGAGATCTCTTTTCTATTTCTTATGGAATTAGACCTAGCGAGCTTATTTGCTGTATTTTTATTCTTTTCGATTATCTCTCTAAATTAACAAAATTTTCTTCCATGCAAGATAAAGTGAAGTTAATTCATTCTCTGAAGGGAATCCTCTTACCAATTTTCACAATCTCATAAGGTGATTTAGTAAGTAGGCTCCTAGCTTCAGTAAAATAGTTGCAGTTCCTGAAGCATATTGAATTAATCTGCAGGAAGAAATTACACTCTCTGAATCTTTTTGTACCTTTTCTTTCTGATCTTAAATGTTACTACGCATTTTGCCGATATTCTTGTATTTTCTCTATCAATCTTTCTATCAGATGTGCCTATTGATTTTAACAGCTGCCATAAAATAATTTAATGTTGCGGGACAGAAATCATGATTTGCGAAGTGAAATATATATTCCTTCTGATTCATTTAGTTGCTTAGGTGTGATGATGAAAGCCTCAAGATGCTAAAGGATCCAAGAGAAAATGAGTTTCTAACTAAAGAAGAAGGAGACACTACCGATGATCGTAAACCTACAACAAGCTTAAGACAATGGTCAGGACTGAAGGATCCAAGAATTGTTCGCGTGTCGCGCGCGTTTGGAGGGAAAGATCGACACAGTAAGGTGAAAACAGTAAGAGGATTACGGGACAGGCGTGTTCGGCTTTCGGTCCCAACTGCAATCCAATTGTATGATCTTCAAGAAAAATTGGGACTTAACCAACCAAGCAAGGTGGTGGACTGGTTGCTTAATGCTGCTCAGCAAGAAATCGATAAGCTTCCTCCGCTGCAGTTGCCACCTCACTTTGATATTCATTTCCCTCACTCGATGCTGCTCTCGCATGAAGAAACTTCGTTGCGGGCTCCCTTTGGTGCTCAAACTGCTGAGAACTTGGAGCATAAGAGAAGCAACGGTCCGCGGCCTTTATCCTTATTCAGTAAGGCAAATGAGGATGGTTTTGGCACTCAAGTTCCTCCTGAAAATCTAGAAACCATGCAAAGATCCTTATTTTGGACTCTGGATGGTCAACAAAGAGCGCGACAAAGAATAATCATGGAAAATCAAGATGCTGGCAACAATTATGCGCAATTTTCCCCAGGATTGATCAGCAATGCAATGCAATACACTTCTCACTTCCCTAGTGACCCATCAAATGCACATTTGGTCCATTCATCTTCAGAAGTTTCACATTCTTCGGTTCCATCATTGCTTTCGCTGAACACACCAGGATCTCAGATGGTATTCTACCCACCAGCATCTTTCGCACCATATGTCGCCAACTCAAGCGGCTTCGACGGAAAAGAAGGCGGCCATTTTCCTCTCGAAAGCTTCAGTTCTCAAAACCTTTCATTGAATTCTATGAGAACTTTCCTTCACTCAGACAACCAACAGTGAGGATTTCCTGGGCATTTCTACAATGCCTAAAATTTAGAGAAATGAAGATAAGTTAATTTGTTGCTGCAACGGCAAAAATCTCCAGGGTTTGAAGCTACTTATGGATTTATATATGCTGCTTTGTTCTTCCCTATAAAAATTTGTGATTTGATGAAAACTTAATAGTGATTAGTCTTATTTTACCTCTATGATCTCCGCATATTATGTGTACATCAATTAATTTGTTTCTTCTTAAGGGATTGATGATTTTTGCTTGTATAAGAATGTTTTCATTTTAGTGTCTGAGCATACTTTGGCATTACTAGTAAAGAGTGGTTCTGAGTTTTATTGATGTAATGGACATTTCATTACTTATATTATTGTATTTTACTAGTTGGCCTAAGATTATTTTGTTATATAACTTAAATTTTATGAAAATCCCCTCTATCAAAAAATAGGAAATTACAAAATGACTAATAATTTTCCTTTTGTACTTAAAATAGTTAAAGCTTAATGATTTGAGGTTATTAATCTTCTCTCTCTTCTTTTTTTTTTTTTTTTTTTTTTTTTTCCGCAGTTGTTGTTAATGTTGTCATTATTCTCACTGCATGAGTTTTTAAGACATTTCAATGAAATGTTTTATTCTCATTCTTAGTATTTAATAGGAGAAAGTATAAGTTTCTATAGAAGAAACAACGGAACGTAAATTGTTATACGGTTGTTGATCGAGTAAGAAAAAGAACGAGTTTAAACCAGCATAAAACTTGTATATGTTTAGCTTATTTACATTCTACGCAAAAATGATATACCACAAACACTTCTGTTGTCGAGGGAGAAGTGTCGAATAAATCTACGCTCTTCTGAATTACGTAATCATTCTAATCGGAAAAACTTATTTGTCCAACAACACTTCTATGTTCGTGGGTATAGCACTACTCACATTCGAACTCCGCGAATCGTT
Source organism: Tillandsia fasciculata (assembly GCA_029168755.2). Classification (NCBI taxonomy): domain Eukaryota; kingdom Viridiplantae; phylum Streptophyta; class Magnoliopsida; order Poales; family Bromeliaceae; genus Tillandsia; species Tillandsia fasciculata. The sequence goes on from CM054930.1 coordinate 29,463,255, forward strand.
AAATTATTCTCCTCTCTCTCTCTCTCTCTCTCTCTCTCTCTCTCTCTCTCTCTCTGTGTGTGTGTTTGTGTGTGTGTGCGCTTATTGCTTAATTAGCAACAAAAGACTTAAACTTAAGTAGTATTAAGTAGTTGGATTCTGTAAAGACCACATTTCACTTATGTTGAAAATGTTTGCTCTAATGAGATAAATTAAGGAAGATTAATACACTAATAACTGCGTGAGATCCAAGGAATTGCTTCATAAAAAGAGCCCTAGGGCCTGAAAAATATGGTCTTTTTCTAGCTTCTTTATGAGCATGGCACCAAAAGGAGGCAGATTTTTGCAGAGGCAAGGACGTGGTCCCTTGGCAAAAGCATGCACATATATATATATGTGCATATTGTCATGCATGCTTGCATGGGCCTGTGCCATGTTAGGGTTTTGTTTGCATGAGATGTGGTTTTCTTTTGCTACCGTAAATGGACCAACCTCTTACATGCATGCATGGCCCTACATGGGCCATGCTTGTATTGTTAGTTTTGTTGGTTTAAAGAGCCACCATCTTGCCTTGTAGTAGGAGGTTAAATTTGGTTGAGTCACGTTTGGAATGACGTAAGTCTGAGTTAGGACGAATCACGTTTGAAATAACGTGAGGTTGATTAGACTGAATTACAATCGAGATCCGTTGACACTCTATTTATATGCTTTTAAGTGATCTGATTGTATCTTTTTAATAGCTCCAGATTTTGTAATTAATGGTTAACGCAAGTGATGCAACAAGTTTTAGAAATGACGATAAATTTAGAGATTTAAATAAAAATCAGAATGAGCCACTTTTATTGTTGTTATTTAATTTGAGCACCTTTAACTTTGATTTGTGTTATAGGAGTAATTGAATTCTCTCAAAATGACTCTCCTTATAAAGGTGAGAATCAACTTTAAATTAAATAAAGAAACAAATAATATTCAGAAGGTAAAGTTGTATAAAATGTTTCTGAACTATGAACTATTTTAAATTAATTATTCAATCTTTCAAAATTTTAAATTTATTTTTTAGCCTATCAATTTATTTGATTTGAGTCAGTCAACACTATTTTGATTTTAAATTTTAAGCTGAATACTTACTCTAATAAAATTATAGTTATAAAAATTATATAAAGTATATTAGCTAAATCATTAAAGATCAACGACATATTAAATTTAATTGTTAAAATTAAAGTATCATTAACTGACTCAATCAAAGTAAAATTAGAATAGTCCATATTTGGGTAAGTCCTATACATTTTTGCCTATCCAGAATGAAAGCCATTTAGAAGGCTGATTTTATGGGGCAAAAATCTCAAAGTAGTTGATTTTAACTTGAAATCGGTGGCAATATATATATCTATAATTGATCTAAATCAAACAAATTGAAAGATCCAACAGTAAGATTAAAATAGTACATAGTTTGGATAAGTTTTATACGTTTTATACGTTTTTATCTATTCAGAATATAAGATGTTCAAAAAGGCAGATTTTAAGGACCAAAACTCTTGAAGTATTTGATTTTAACTTGAAGTTAGTGATAATATATCTGTGACTGAATCAAATCAAATAAATTAAAAAATTAAATACTAAAGTCAAAATAGTTTATAGTTCCGATAAGTTTTATACGTTTTTACCTATCGGGAATAAAAGCTGTTCAAAAATGCTAATCTCAAAGTAGCTGATTTTAACTTGGAAGTCGGTGGCAATATCTGTGAAGATTCAACATGAACTCGGTGGCGAGAGGCTAAATATTGTAGGCTCTAAGGCTCCGTTTAGTAATGATACAGCAATGAGAATAAGGAGGATATTCCTTTTGTCCTTTCAAACACATCAGAGACTAATCGGTATAGTTTATTCCAATACTACTAGAATAAATAGGATCAACAGTTTCTATTCTACAAATCCACACTTTGACTTTTTCCATTGGATATCTCTAGCTCACTTTCCCAAGCATCCTCTCTCCCTTCTCTTTCTTATTTTTTTTTTTTTTTTTTTGTTTTTTTTTTTATTTTTTTTTTTGTATTCTTTGAATCAGCTTCCGAGGCAACCTTGTACTCTTCTTTTACTTTTTGTTTTTTTATTTTTTTTAAATTAAAATTTTTAAATTTTAAAAGGTATTTAAATTTATAAATTTAATTTTTTAAAAAATTTTATAAATTTTAAAATTTTTAATTTTACTTTTTAATAAATCTAAAAATTTTATTTTATTTTATTTTTGTAAAAAAATATTAATTTTAAAATTTAGACAATTTTTTTTATAAAATTTTTAAATTTTATATAAATTTAAAAATTAAATTTTTTGCTCCCGCTTAAAATTTAAAAATTAACTTTTTTTCTTCCACTTAAAATTTTTATAAAAATTAAAATTAATAAAAATTAATATTTAAACAAATTTTTAAAACTTTAATTTTTAAGAAAAAAATTAAAAAGGGAAGGGTATTTTAGTCTTTTAATATAAAAAGTAAACTCTCTATTCCTCTTCTTCTTCAATCACTTCCAAGCAAACACAAATTTATAATATATATATATTATTTTAGTCTTTTAATATATATATTATTTTTATTATTATTTTTTTTTATATCCGGTAGACCGGTACTAACCTAAAATTCAACCAAACGCAAATTTATAATAGTTTTAGTTTGCTTCAAAAATTATATTTATCCCTGATGCTACTATTTCTCTCTTATACTTTAAGTTAACCAAACGAAACCTAATGAACTTTTAGGTTGCTTGAGTTTAGGTTGATTCAGCGGCGCAAGCATAGAAAATGCCGAATCTAACATGAATTCGATGGAATGAGTGGCCGAGTTCATATTTGAATTTGTAATACGTAGTTGGCCGTAAAATTCAGTGAAAATTTAAAAGCTTGTTTGATTCTGCTTCTGCTTTTATTTTTCGCATAGTAAGAATAAAAATTTAAATTTTTATTGTAATAAAAAATAGAAATGAAATTTTTGATGAAAAAGAAGTTATATAGGTGAACCAAATAGGAGTTAAGGACGAGGATTTTTATAAGATGGCCCTTATAATATGGCCAGAGAAACTTCATTAATGGGCCGGCCCATGAAGAATGAAACTCCGTCCATGGGCCGGACCATTTTCATCCATCCTTTGGGAGAGAAGGATTTGTCACATTGGTGCACCGGGTCCACCAGGCATGCGTGTCGTGCACGCCGTTCTCTTCCGAATTGTGGACCCGAGACGACGCTCCCACTGGATCCGGTCCACCACGTCATCCGTGAACCGCACTCACCAGTTGCCCCTGTTCCGCGACGAAGCTACGTATCCCGACCAACAACCAGCAGCCACGTGTGCGTTGCCGGATAAGCTTACGCTGCGCCTCCACCTCGTAGATCGCGAACTCTCGTCGCCCGAACCCTCTCCGCCTCTCTATAAATATCTCCATCCTCCCTCCCCATTTTCAACTCGATCCACTCTCTCTCTCTCTCTCTCTCTCTCTCTCTCTCTCTATATATCTCTCTCTCTCTAAAGCTTTAATTAGGGTTTTGAGGATTTTTTAGATTCCCCCCAATTCAAAACCCTAACGGTCGACCAAACCCTGGATTCTTCCTCTTCCTACCCCGTGCGCCACAAACCCTAGCTTTTTTTGCCCTTCTAGGGTTCAATTGATCGATGACTCTCTTTGATCCGCGCGGTCTTGGAGCTCCAGCTGCGGAGATCCATGGGGGGTTCCATTTCTTCGCTGAGAGCTCAACGGTGAGTAGCCGAGCTTCTCTCAGCTCCCTTTTGTAATGCTATTGGAATCTAGGGTTTTTTCGAAACGAGTACTGTGCGAACAGTTTGTTCTGATCGAGCTCAATCCGGAACGGTGGAGTCGTTGGGGTAAGCTTTTCTGAAGCTCTGATGAGGGGATTGTGGGTGGTGAAGGTGGTGAAGAGTTGAATTTGGGCGCACCGATGATATGATTTTAGTTGAATATGAGCGATCGAGGTCGGGAGAGCGGCAGGGACAACCAGAACAATTCGAGGAAGACCAAGCCTTTTGTTAGCGATGAGTTCGGCCGTTCAATCTCCAAGATCGCCGTCGCCCAAATCTTGGAGTCGATTGGATTCCACAGCTCCCATGCTTCAGCTCTAGATGCCCTAGCTGATGTTGCTATCAGGTACATTCGCGATTTAGGGAAAGCCGCGACCTTTAATGCTAATCTATCAGGAAGGACGGATTGCGATGTGTCTGATGTCATTCAGGGTCTGGAGGATCTGAATTCGTCGCAGGGGTTTTCCGGTGCTTCGGATGCTTACCATTGCTTGGTGAGTTCTGGTGTAGTACGAGATCTCGCTAGCTTTGTTAGTACAAAGGAGGAAATCCCATTTGCCTGGCCTGTACCAAAATTTCCTATTGTTCCGAAGCCAAAACTGATGCCTAGTTCTGCTGATGTTGGGAAGGAACCGAAGGAGCAAAACATACCAGAGTGGCTCCCGGAATTCCCTGATCCACATACTTATGTCCACACAGCTGTATGGAATGAAAGAACAACCGAGCCGCAAGCGGCTAAGGTTGAGCAAGTGAGGCAGAGGAGGAAGGCGGAGAGGTCTTTGTTAAGCTTGCATAAGAGGCTTGCTTTCAGTGGCGCTTCGGGGTTTACCCCTGTTGGTGATGTTGAAATGGATAAGGGGAAGCAAGTGGTTGGAAACAATCCGTTTCTTTCCCTGCCCGTGCCATTTGGGGAGAAGGAAGTGTCGGAGATCGCTATTCCTAGTGAAGCTCCTACTAATAAGAGGTTGTCGGTGATGGAGACTTTTGCACCTGCTATTGAAGCAGTGCAGAGTGGGAGAGTTGATGGTGGAGTTGACGAGAAAAGGGTTCTACCGACAAATAGGCCTACAGTGCATTTCAAGATAGGAGTTGATAAGAAATCTTTGGTGGTGCCACTGTCTTTGGGTGCTTTGGATGCTAAAAGGGATTCATGGTTTTTGAAGGATGATGAGAAGGATGACAAGAAGCGGAGAGCAGGGATGATCCTCAAGGAGGCCATGGAGAACCCACATGAACTAGCTCAGTCGCTAAAATCTTTGTAGATTTGCTTTTCCCAATACGGACTTGTACCACAGTTGTCACAGTGTATTGAGATTGGTGATATTGCTAACCTCCCCTGATGGACAAATTTCATAGTAGGATGAGGTATGTCGAAATGTTCCTGTCGGGTAATGATCTTAGTGCGGTGAATTCTTGTAATTTCTCGTTCAAAGAGTGAAGAGTAATTTCATCTTTAACCATAATGTAGTGAGTGGTAGACATTTTTTTATGGAATTAAGTTCTTTTAATTGTAAATTATATACTTAACATAGTAAGAACATCTCTACTTTCTCTTATGGTGTCAAGATTATTAGTATATGTTTGTATGAACCATATGGACTACAAGACCTAGCTTCTACTGAAGAAGTGTATATACTCGAAATCCCTTTTTGCCATCATATATTCACCTTTAGTTGTATATAGAACAATGGAGACGTGAGCTAAGAATAGCCTTAGACAATTAGGAAGAACAGAATAGACGTGGAACATGAATTAGGGACAATTCTAAAAGGTTGAAGGCAACTAATTCTATGAGGTATTAGCTATAAGGGAGTGCTTTTGCATTTAGATTGGAATGTTTGACGTGTCAAGTGGAAGAAATCAAGTGTGCAATATTTGTTGAAGAGTAGAACTAATGCTTTTTCAAAACATGTTTTCGCACAGTGAGAATGCAGATATAATGTGCACATTTTTTTTTAAGAACGTACAAGTCTTAACATCCCTTGCCATCAGAGCATGAAAGGTTACCTTGGACATCCTCTATCTACAATCTTTGTATGTGACAAACTCTTTTGTCGGTACTTCACTGTTACATTGGTTTAAAGAGCAATCAATAATGTTGACAACATCTAATCAGTGAGCAGCGTAACTGCTCGAGGTGTCATACAAGCTTCTTCCTAGCCTGATTTCACTTTCGTCTGTAATCCAATGGCAATATTAGAGGTCAGTGTTAGGCAATGTTTGGCTTGGGGAACTTCACCTCTAGGAAAGTGAAAAGTATCTCGAATGAGGATCTGACTTATATTGTTATCCCCATTCTGTTTAGCTAGGGATATTCTGAACTAGTTGGGATAAAGGAAGGATTAGCTATCGGCATAGTGCAATTCCACCACACCTCATGAAATTGTATCCATCGAGATGAACTTGCTAGGGGGATATCTTTCCCACACAGTTCCAAGTGGAGATGGTAATTGTATGCTACCATAGTGTTTGGAGGGATAGCAGGGTTTTTATAACTGTTCCCACTCTTATTCTCTAAGCGAGCAGTGCAGTGCCTTAGATTGACGATCATATAGAACTTTGTAAATCTTATGTGGATCTTTATAATGTTGGGCGCGGGCTTCAATTATTACCGAAGTGATAATAAAGCTCTAAAATAGCTGTGGTTTCTAGTGAAAACGGTTGGCTCTTTTACTACGCCATTTGTTTGGAATGTTAATCAACCATCCTGAGTTCCTAACAAGGATGGTCTTATATTTGGTCCTTCTGAGTTATGATTGGTTCAAGTTTGTTCCGGAATTTATCGAACTGTATGAAGCTTTAGCGTTAGTATTTGAATCGAAGCTTGTTCAAGAGTGCGCCAAACTCATGTCTAGTATTTTATGTTATTTTATGTGATTTACTGTTTTCCATATATCATGCAGAATAATCTTCTGAAACTCGGACCTCGCTGATCCTACTGTACCGTTCCAGCACTGAATTACGTACCTGTTTGGCCGCGCAGTTTGGGCCGCGTTTACAAGAAAGTGGAAATTTGAGAAAGCTCCGAATCAGAGCTTTCTCAAATTTGGAACCTGTGTTTTACAATTGAGCTACTTGATTAAATCAAAATCTTTAGAAAATGATTATATGAATATGTTATATTTTTTACCATATTGGAGATGAGAATTAAACTGCACCAGCTGGTCTTTAACTTTTCATTATACACCCTTTTGTTTTTCTTTTTGATCTGTTTCTTCTTGATTCACCAGTTGATGTACTGTGCCACTCTTTTAGGCAATCGACGATCCCCAAGATCGCGATTATGATGTCGACGCGAGCCCCAAACTATGCAGCCGTTTGTTGTAGGTCTGTAACTCTGCATCAGTAGTTCATAGATTGTAAAGTTGAGAAAATTGTAATAAGCTAGTTTGTTGATTGTTCATAGATTGTTGAAGTTATTTTCTCAGCCATGCATACATCTCTTACACTGTTGTTATACTCAAAGAACTTTTGTGTGGATATATGGTTAATTGTTTGTTTCCAAATGTTATTGTTATCAACAATAATTATATACTCAACAAGGAGATAATGCAATACTAAATTTGGTCATTATTTACTAACATTTATTATATTTAGTTTGGTCATTGTAGGAAATATTTTGGGGTAAAATTTGAGATAAGGATATGCCTAATTATGGCAGAAAAATTTTGAGAAGTAGCGTATAATTTGCATATAAATAGATTAAAGTTAATTTTTTTTTTTTGTTTATAAACTGACCGTTCTTTACTTTGATAAATTTCTTTGTAGTTATATTTTAAATTATTTATCATTTTTTGTTCTCGTTTTTTTTATATCATTATACGTTAATTATAAATTATAAATTATAAAAATAAAATCTGTAACTTTCAAACTTCGTATGGATGCATCTGATTACATATTGAAAAAAAATAATAATAAATAACCCATCAAAATTATAAGAAACTCGGACAAATTAACTCATCAGAATGAGGCATTCAGTAAGAAGGAAAAATTTGTGCTAAACTTTGTCAATCATTTCTTGATACAACATCAGATTCTCGAAAAACCATTTTCAAATAAAAGTTAAACATTTCTCAGAATAATAAATATAAATGTCTCTGAATTCTACAATTTGGCACCGTTGCTACTCTACAGTTTAGTTTAATGCTGCAAAACAAATAAACAAAAATTATGGATAACAAGTGTACTTTACAAAACTGAAACAAAAGTGATACTGCTACAAAATAACTAGCTTTTGTTACAACAACATTGCGATTTTGTCGATAGGAGGCGCCGGAAACTCTGAGGGACATAATAATAGCTAGCTCTTCAAAATGAACAGATTGATAAAAAGAGCTTTCACCAAAAGTTATTATTATTCTTCTTAATCAAACTTAATATGCTTACCATCTATCACTGTACAAAATCTATGAGTACTAAAAAGGCTTTTTTCTATATCTAGAAGACTAAGGTGAAATATGACAAGACCAAAATCACAAGGCTGAAGCTGACATATTCTCCATTTTATCGATAACTTGGAGGTAAAATTTCCAAGATGGATCGGAATCGGATATAGCGGGCTGGCCGAATGGGTGTTCTTGAACAAAACATCGAACATCATCGCACACAGCTAATTTTTCCAAATAGACACGAAGATCTCCTCCTTTCCCTGCTTGCAAGCATAATAAGCACATTAGCACACAATAATAAAGGAATACATAATTTGGTTTAGCTTGATATGAAAGACTTACCCAAAGAATTATCATTTCGATCGCTGAAGTAATAGGGGCGAGGAAAAATAGCAGTATGCGGCTGCATGGCATCAGAAGATATCAAGGAAATGATCAAAGACTATCATAACTAGGTTATAAAAATTCATTAAAGGAGAGCCAAATATGAAAAAAGAGGCGAACTAATTACTGGATTGCACAGAGCCTTGTAAGGAGAATCATCCACGAGTAAGGTGTTTGATTCCGAGTACTCTCCCTTCTCCCATGGAAGATCTGGCTCATCTTTGTTCCATAGTTTTTTCAGTTCCTTCAAAACCAATGGCTTATGCACGTTTTCGATGGTCCTAAACCCAGTAAGAGTGCATTTCGATTGGTCCTGTCCAAAGCATAACAGGCAAACCGAAACCGTCAGCCAAAAAATTGCTTACGAATAAGCCCAATAACTCAAAAACATTTAAAGACTGTACCCAAGGACAATAGACGTAAAATTAAGCCTATGTCAACTAATCTATTTAGTCCAATGCAGATAAGATAAGAGGACTCGGGGAACAAATCCCATTCTACTATGCAGCATGACCTCTTAGGGAGTTAGGGGGTGTGGTTCGTCAGAAAAGCGTGGAAAAAAGTTTTCCGAGAAAAAGTTTTCCAGAAAAAACCGCTTTTTCAGTTTTCCGTCCGTTTGGTTTAAAGGATAAACTAGCTTTTTTGAAAATTTGTTTTCCAAATTTCATGGCAGATTAATGTTTTTGTTTTCCGGATTTTTTAGGAAAATGAAAATGCTAGTTTTCCATAAAATTTGGAAAGAAGATTCCCAAAAATGCTCTATTTTTTTTGGAATTGAACAGACGGAAAATTGAAAAAGGGCTTTTCCATGGAAAACTTTTTTCTTGGAAAACTTATATCCATGCTTTTCCGAGGAACCAAACAACCCCTTATTAGATGGGGAACTCTAGAAAGACAGAAGAAAAAAATAATAATACAGTAAACATAACCAGATGCTTTGGCTAACCCGCATCATTGAAAGACGAAAAAAGCTCAAGAATTCGTGTTGTTGTGCGAAGGCGTCAAGAGCTCAAGCTTCGCGTACATTATACAAGAAAGATGGCTCTTATCTACTACAGGTTTACTCAATCCGTTGGACCTCAATCCACAACAAAAAAAAAGAAAAAAAAAAGTTCAAGGCCCCCTCAGCAGACTATAAGTAATATATATTTCTAAGAGTCTACAAAACCTTGAAAATTTACCAAAAACTAAAATAAAATTAGAAGTAGATTTTAAAAGCCCATATGTTACTTCCTAGGCCTGTCAATAATCATTCGCCTCTGTTTCAACCCATCTTTACCACACAAAAAAAAAAGAAAAAAAACAGACAAGGTGTCTTAAGGAAGGAAAAATAAGGGAATATCCGCATGCCGCCTCGAGAAGCAAAATCATGATTCAGTTTTTTTGCAGACATTTAACAAAACTAGCAGATGATAGTAGCATAATTGTGCTTTCTTGGGAAAGAAATGGGAAATGGCAATTATTTTGTTACAAGATGATGGTGTGACAGGGACAAACTAAGCTAATACACACCATTAAATTTTAAAACTTCCAGAGAACAAGTAATTTCCATTTGATATGCCTCTTCCTTAGTATTCAAATATCTATCTTTTGTTCAATTTCCATTATTGACATGAACTGTAGAAGTGAAAGGCCAAGGGTTAGACTAAAAAAACTTTTACTAGATCGTTCAACAGGACATCTTAAGCAATCCATGCCACAAACTTTGGAATATGTATGATACGGTTACAAGTGATGCATGCACCACATTGAAGAAAATCCATTGTATAACATTTCTGCAAGAAATGAACAAACAACTCATCAAGTGTAAATGAAATCTAGGAAAAATATACCTTCGCAATACAATGTCGAAAAAGTAGAGGCAATAAAGAGACAGTTACTAATCAAGGATTATATTATGCATTAACAAAAGAAAGAATAAAGTGAGGCACATCATGGTCAATTAGAGTTCTGGTACTACTCACCCAACAAAATAATAATTTATCTGTCAAACTTCCCATAAGAAAATCAACAATGTAGTTGACATTGTACCTGCAAAAAATTTAATAAGTTCATCCATCATTAAGTTTAAAATTTCACTGCCATAAAGAAATTTTGCAATGACTAAATATGTATATCCTGGATTGTGGAATGTGATACTAGAGAAATATCAGTTGATAGGAGAAAATAATGAATCAGAAATAAGTGAAGAAATGATGAGCTGAATTGATGTAGACATACATTTTCCTTGATGACCAGACACCTATCTTGAAGTTCCGAAAGCAAAAATCCAAAAACTCATCACAAAAAGGCCTCTTAAAAACTGATTGATAAAGGAGAAAAAAAAAGCATTAGCACTACCTAAATCAATGCATTTAACAGAGAAATATTTGTTCTAGGCCAAAGTTCAGCATTACATATTACCTAATTTGCCGTTAACCTTCCTATCTGCTTTATGAGCATTGCGGTAGTCCTGGTTGATGTCAGCAAGCAAACCATTAAGATCAAGAACAAGGAGCTTTTTCCGATGACTTAGTATTGATTCTTTGGGCGACAAAGAAATTGCCTTAAGCTTCTTATCTTGCTCCTCAATTTCATCTGCAGAAGTAGAATTCTTACGAGCAAGGTTAGTCAGTGACAAATCCATTCCCTTCTGACTTTCATTTGTATTATCCTGAATGCATGCACAAATTTGAGAAGTATCTCTGCTTCTTGATTTGTATGTCTCAACAACATCTTTCACAGTTAAGTCATCCGTGAGAATGCCACCTCCTATTTGGAAAGAGAAATTAACACTTTCCTCATTAGAAGCCAAATTATTGTTCTTGTTTACTGGTACACATAAAGAGGAAGAATCATCTATGACACCTCTAATAGGCGAAGGAGGCAAACTTACTCCCTCCTTGCGGTCAATTGTGTCAATTTTAGTGTTTTCCTCTGCAGAATTACTGAATCCTTCAGAAGTCTCAGAATTTGACACCATGTTGTCATTTATGGATACATCCACGTTACTCCTTTTGTCTATCAGTTTCACATCTTCTAATGAGGACAATATTGCAGCGGATGAAGCATTCTGATCAACTTCCGAACTATTTTTGCCAATAACCTTTTTCTTTCCCTTGTTTTTCTTTCTTTCACATCCTGAGAAATAATTTTGACCAATCTCAGCTGTTGAAATTAAGCTACTGGTTTCCCTTTCTAAGGCAGATTTTGACTCATTCAAAACAGATGCTTCACTGTTAGAGGACTTACTCCTTTTTCCTCTTCGTCTGTACTTCTTAACTTGCCTAGAATTAGTACTTCTAACCTCATGAGAGTTTTGAGGAGCATCAAGCTCTGATTTGGTTATCTCCACCTTCTCATCATCAGCAGTTGTCGATGAATTTTCTTTATTTGTTGAGAGGCTTAGATTGCTACTCATGGGTGCTTCTTCATTATAACTCCTGTACACTACGCCAACATTTGCAGCTTCCAGCGGAGGAGAGCTATCAACATTTTCAGAAACATGAGAAGAGGTCTTTTGTTTCCCCTTCTCGGTGCCCCTGTTGTTTTCAGAAACATGAGATGAGGTCTTTTGTTTCCCCTTCCCGGTGGCCCTGTTGTTTCTCTTTTTATATGTCAATGTAACGCTTTTAGAGGCTGAATTGGTGTTTACTCCTTTGACATTAACTTCTTTCTCGCCAACTAATGGATTTGGACTGTTGGAATCAGAAGATTTGCTGTTTTTATTCAACGCTTCCATATCTTCAAGATTTGGTAAAGATTGAGTATCAGTGGCTGCAGAATTTGTCGCTTTCTCAATTAGTGGCATTAAAACTTCACTCGCTGATGCTTCTTTTACAGTTTCTGAAACCAACATGGCCTCTTTCAAATTAGATGGACTAAAGTCATCAATTTCAGTTTTATGATCTTTATTCTGCATCACACGTACTTCTTTATCATCACCAGACACTTTTGACTGCCTCCTTTGCTTTCTCTTCTTCCCTTGAACTGGCCAAACTCCTGCACTATAAATTAATATAATATCAATTATTTTCCATAAATTAGTAAACTATAAGTTCTTTTCATATTTCATACTGAAGAAAAGAAAACCTTATGGAGCATGCCCTAGACAAGAGTAGAACATTAAGAATAATAATTTGTTGCCCTTTATCAATCTTATCGTCAAATATACTGTAACAAAGTCGGTCAAAAATTGTCGCCATGTAAGTTCAAACAGGTTTCGTATCAACTAGTGGAATTTTACAATGCCTTATCATGGTTCCCCCTTAGTATCTGACTATCTTCTGGGTTAGAATAAAACGATCAGCTAAATTTGGTGTTATATGCATCATAGAATTTTGACGAATTAAAATCATGAAGCTATTGATACTTCTGCTTTAACATTGTTCCAAGCTTTTTCTTCACATTTTCTCACTTTGCGGAAGATAAAAATGGCTGAGATGGTTGGGATCCAAATAGATCAGCAGAGCATTTAGAATAAACTATGCATGTTAACATAAATCATACTTTCATACAGTTCATAATATGATGATCAAAGTTGAAAACAAAAAAAAAAATCCAAGAGGAAAAAGAAATTAGTTAGCAAGTAAATGCTAGATAAGAAGAAACATGCATGTAGAGAGATAGAACATACATATACATACAGAACATACACATGCTGATACATGAGCAAAGATCGAAGGTGAAAATAATTTCCCGCACATAAATTGGATTCCGGAAAAACTTCTTAACAAGTAAAGGCCAGATAATAGAAACGTATATGTAAAGCATATAAACATTCATATAAAGCAAATACATTCGTTGATGCGCACACATGTTTTTATAGGCATTGATGAAAAACATGCATACATGCAGATTATAAAAAGTACCCTTACATGCAGTTGAGTGCATCAGAGTGTCTCTGTGCATGTGCGCACATGCATAGATACACATATGCAGGTGATAAAAAGTATGCATACATGCGACTGCGTGCATCAGAGGGTGTGTGCACGCGTGTGCGTGTGTGCATGGTATGCTTGTGTGTGCGTGCGTAAGTATGCATGCATGCTGGTGATAAAAAGTATGAATACGTGCAGAAGTGTGTGTCAATGACTCAATGTGCATGCGTCTTCACGCGCGTGTGCATCAGAATGTGTGTGTGTGTGTGTGTGTGCGTGTGTGTGTGTGTGTGTGTGTGTGTGTGTATGCAAGGCATGTGCGTGCCTGAGTGCCTGTGTGCATGTGTGTGTGTATGTTTACGCACATGTGCATCACAGTGTGTGTACAAGCCTGTGCATGCCTGAGTGCATGTGTGCACCCGCACGTGTGCGTGCACGTACCTGTCTAATCCTATAAAAAGACTATCTTTTCTTTTATGAACTTTTTTACTTAAATCATTTAAGTGGTCCGAATGCAACCACACACCCTAGGATATAAATATTTTTTTAAAAGTGCACCCACGCCTGCGCACGCGCACTCACGCACACACAGAGACACAGAGTGATATAGACATCCTTTGAGAAACAGATTTGAAAGATCTTAGACAAGTGTGCCAATCAACACTTGGTTCATATTAGAAGAGTGCAAAAATCTGATGTGATGAGAAGTCAAACCAATCGTCAATATAGGATCATAAGGGAATATAATTGGGTGATATCAGTAAGAAGTTGAAATGCGTGCACGAGCGTGTATGGTCTCTCCCGGTAACATAGAGATAAATAGATCATTAAAGTACAGAAGCAAAAGGATGAATTAAGTAAATAATCTCAAGAAAGGTTAGAAAAACAACAGAGTTTCAGGCAAACTGGTCTCAAACTTGAAAAGAGTATAAACTGTACACACAGAGTTTACATAATAACCTCTTTCACATTGTGCATTTAAACAAAGATTACACCATCAAGTGTCATCAAAAGCGCCAACTAGGAAACTAAGTGTGTCCACTAAGATGGTTTTTCCAGTGGGGGCACCTTGCCTTGCCCGACTAGTCGGCTACTGCAAAAATCAAAATTTTAACCATATGTATAATCTTATTTCCAATTGTAGCTAGTGCAAAATAGGCGCAATGCCAGAAGTTCTACTTTAGTATACCACATCGTTTAGTATGGCTCTATTTGACTCAAATGTCCTGATTAATTACAAACATATTCTATTCTTGGGAACGAGGCAGGACGCACGCTCGATCACTCACCACTTGGCATCTGAAAATTCATGTTAGAACTTCCATTTACGGAATCACTTCTCAATTCAGATACTCATTTTTTTCCCCCCAACTCAAACTAAAGTCGTTACATTCAAACTAAGACTAGACTCATAGAACACTTCATTACAGTAGCTCCACAATACCCACATAAATAAAAACCCTAAATTCTACAATGTCTACACACTCAACTAATCTCTTTCTAAAAGAAAATGTAATAGAAAAAGTAAGCCTTTAATCATCATGAGTTGAAAAACTTTCAAAAAAGAAAAAAATCAATCCAACAAAAGCAAACACTTCATAGCCCTAAAGCAACATAAAGCATCTCAACTCGACTAAAAACAAGCGAATTATCATCTCAAATAAAAAATTTCAGTTCCAAACAAACTTCAACTTGTAAAAAAAAAAAAAAGAAAAAAAAAAAAAAAAAAAGGCAAGAACTTTACTCCGCATCATCTAAACCGAAGCACTCGCTCAAAATTAAATCAAATAAAAACATACATTACAAAAGGAAATAACATACAAAGAAGATCCAATAAAGAACGAGATCTCAGCGGATCCCATTCAATTCAACGCCCTGGGCACCAAATTATCAGCTTAAACACTCAAAATCAGTAGCATTCGTCAACACTTGGATTCAAAACCAACTTGTAACAGAGATCTACCGATAAAAATTCGAATCCGAGGGGAAGGACACCGAATCGGGATCTAAGAGACCCGAGCGAGATGATTGCGGTATAAACCCTAGTTGGGGAGGTGGTGGTGAATTCGAAGCTTGTTGGGGAAGGAGAGAGCGAGAGAGAGAGAGAATGGTAACGCACCTGACGCTAGGGTTTTGCGCTTCGTCATGATCCACGCTCCTACTCGCGGTCGTGTTCGTCTTCGTCCTCACTCTCTCTTTTCTTTCTTTTTTTTCTTTTTTTTTTCTTTTCCTTTTTTTGCGCCTTCGACGAAACCCCACGAATCTAACGTGCGCCGCTTCGCGTTACCCAGAACCTATCTTAGTATAATGCGGAAAGTTATCGATGGACCTGGTTCACCGTGCACCGCATACTTATTATTTATAGTGATTGGCAAAATTCGTGTGGCACTCTCAATAACATGCATGGGCCATTTAATTACGAGGAATGCTACTTGTACATCCAATCATGGACGTATATCTTACACCCTCATTCATTCAAGGATGAGGACTTTTTTATCCATCACATTAAGTGATGGATGAAATTCATTCCATCCTTTAATAGATGAGATGTAAGATATATATTATTTTTTAGGTGTATAGTTACTTTTTTTTTTTTTTTTTTTTATTTACCTTCATAATTAATAATAATAATATAGAATAAGAACTAGATCTACCTACGATAGTATAACAAAAAAAAGAAATTTATTATATGGACTCAGTGCACCGTATCTCCAAGTACTCATCATGCAAAAGGGTATATATAAATGTACACTCCATAAATGGTGTACATCCTACACCCCACCCCATCCTAAGGTGAGATGAATTTTACCAGTCGCTCGATGTGACGAGTGGAATGAATATCCATTTCAGGATGAAGTGAGGTGTAGGATATACATCCTTATGGGGTGTACACCTTGCATCATCCAAATTTGCCTTGTACCAAATTTAGAAAAACTCGCAATTGCTGCCATATGATTGAAAGAATTTAATAATTATTGTCTAGTGCGGTTGTTCTTATTATGTTGTTCTAATTTCCGAGTTTCTGACATGGAAGATCAAATTCCGCACGCAGTTATAGGCAAATTTACATAGTTTGATTCCTCATCCTTTCCCCTGGTGCTAAATGCTAATAGCAGGGTAGTTTGAACAGGATTGTGGAACTATATAACTTTTTAAGTTGAAAAGGAAAAAATTAATTGAAAAACCTTTTTCATTCTACACTATTGAAAACGACACCGATTTAGAAAATTTAATATAATACACTATTGAATTTAGTAATATTTTTTCAACCACACTTTTGCTCTGTTTCAAGTATTACTATACAAAAGAGATTTTCTCACAAAGAGCATATAATTTTGTGCTGATGGATGATTGCATGGTGTAGACAGGAAAAAAAAAATTCCGTTGATGCGTTGGATTTTTACAGTACAACTCGACTCAGCAAAAGCTCTATCATCTCCCCACCAACAACCAGAGTTCACTTCAATGCATGAGATACACAGAAAGATCAATAGATCAACACTATTTGTTTATTTATTTTTCAGAAGTAAAGAGGGGGGGGGGGGGCGCTCCAATTTGTTGCTTGATAATTAGTATTGTTTCCAGAGTTACGAGAATTTTTTGACAAAAAAGAAAGAGGGTGAAAAGAGTTTTTGATGATCGGTTGGTGATTAGAACCAGCCTTTTCTAATTCTAGCCCATGCAAGAGCAGCAACAAAAGCACCCCCTAAATGAGCTGAACCTGAAACATGGCCTTGCCCCTGAAACCAAAAAAAAAAAAAGGCAAAAAAAAAGAAAGAACATGAACAATACGGTCCAATTTCACTAATAAGCTGGAATCGTAAAAGCTTCTAAACCAAAGAAAAAAAAAGTGCAAATGTAGAAATGTTCTTTCTTTCAGGTTTGGAAATCTTTTACCCATGCTTGCTAAGATTGTTGTATTTATTCCGACAAAGGTAAAAATAAAGGTAGGGTTTAATCCCTGCAACTATAAACCATGAAATAGATTACTGAACTTTTCTGATTCAAGCCCTCAACTAACTGTTTTTTTTTACTATTGGAGTAGAGTCGGTCGGATTACTCAAGAACTAAAATGGTTTTCGTTAGAAAGGTAGAAATATTCTGCCGACTAGTAGAAATTGTCCCAAAATAATATCAGAAACAGCCATGAGCCAACAAGCTTCAGAGAAGATTAAGTTGTAGTGTAATTTTTGAAAAATAAAACATTGTTTTAGTTGAGGGTTCAAATCAAACTTGATTGAGCTTTCAGGGCCTCTTCTTTCTAGACGAACCTATAGTTGGCGGTGTCAATACATTTTCAAAGTTATTTATATATAATAAGCTAGGTAAAAGTGCTATTTCCCATACCATCTTAATCCTCCACAAATCAGATCCAATCAACAAAGCACCCTGAAATGAGATAAAGTAAATATGCCCCGCAGTGAGTAAAATAATCTAATGAGTAATATAATTCTGTACACAAGGAAGATAAGCTCACCACTAGCATTGCAGGTACAGGTACAACAAAATAGAGATAGACTAATCTCCTTGGGAACAAAAACACCTCAAGAAGAATAATTGCATTGACAGCCGCACTTGCACCCTGAATTACATGAAGTACAAAGATCACAATCGGCCCTTGGGCCCAAAACAAATGCCATCTCTTCTTTTCAATATACCCGTACACTTGAACCCCTTTCTAGACTATGCAGTGCTAGTTCTGTCAGTTTTCAGGTCAAATAAATTTGGTGTCTCTGCCTGAACTATAGCGCATTTTGAAATGTATATTGGTACGATTTTAAATGCTTTGATTGCAGTACATAATTTTTTATTGTATAGTTATATCAATACCAATCCGTCAGACCTTAATGAAGCTTGTCAAGTTTTTGCTAGAATATTCTATTACCTTATGGTGTATTCTATTACATAACAGAAAATAATTTTACACAAAACCATCAAGTTCGGAAAGAACTCGATAAACTAGTACTGTAAGTCAGTATTGAAATAAAAACTTAAATGCTCAAGGTACCCATCTCAAAATGGGTTATAATTCAGGCAGGGTCGATTTTGTTTATACCCATAAATTTAATTCTTTGTGCAAATAGTAGGAATACAGTTTAAATGCGTGCAAACTTATATGGAAATAGTTGGCTCGAGAAACATGTACCAGTGCAGGCACTCTTGAATCATCCCATCCTCGATAACTCTGAAATTACATGGAAAGATGCAGTAATAAGTCGCCATCTTGACAGTTGCCATAAGAATAAGTACTCACAGTGGATATCATTGTTAAAAGAAGCTGTTGAACAAAAATATAGACAATTTTAAAGTGATTCTTAAGAAACTCTTACTGCTTTAGGGGATAAATTGTTAAAAGAAGCTGTTGAACAAAAATATAGACAATTTAAAAGTGATTTTTAAAAAAGTCTTACTGCTTTAGGTGGGACTAGAAAAGCCTTGTGCACCAAGAAAAAGACAGATCCAGTGAGTGCCCCTGCCAGGTACAACTTAAGCAGGAACTGAGGCCCAAAGAGATTTGCAATCTGATAGTCAAGAAAGATGAAAACAAGTTCAAAATATCCAACACTTCAGGTGTCAGATGGTAGAAACAAAGTAAAAAAGAACCACGCCCAAAAAAAAAAAAAAAAAAAAAAAAAAAAAAAAAAAAGAAAAGAAAAGAAAAGAAAAAAAAGAACCAGCAACAGATGAAACAGATTGGAGAACAACATAGGCAGATCAATTCACAATATTAACTGAAATTATGTATTTGGACAATCATAACAAGCACTTTTGGCTAGTCTTGGTAAGAATAAGCTATGCTCGTAATATGTAAACTCAAACATCTAACTTGGATGAAAATGAGCAGGCGATTTGTAAATACATGCAAATCAAGCAATTCCAGCAAATAATTGGCTTTGCAGCTGATAAAACTTGCATTCTTGAATAAAGAAGAGATGCATTCATCATAAAAAACAAACATGAGGGACAACAGAGGAAACAAGAAAAGCATCATCAGCATACCAACTGCATTAATCAACCCCCTTATCTTCCCAGAGTATCTAATCCCTTTCAAACTTCTATATACAAAGCTAACATCAAAAGTTCATAGGCTTCGATTATTTAATTTAATATGTTGCCCATCACCACTTGCAAGTTTCAATCTTGTCAATAGAACAGTAAGAAGGTCACAATCTCTCTCCTACCAAATAGAAAGAAAAAAAAAAAAAAAAACCTCCATAGTCCAATATCCAAAAAAAAATTGATTGAAAAGTCACAGTAACTTGATTGAAGTGCGAGAAAATTGGCACGTAAAAGAAAAGATATTGTAACAATCCTATATCCAAAATCTTGAACTAATCTAACATTGTGCAGTGATGATAAAGATGCAATGGAAAACAAAGATATCATGAACATCCTCTCTTTCTTCAAATGTTGAGTAGATCTAGCATGAGAATACAACTTTAGAAGCAAGGGAAGAAAAAAGTTTCAGCATGAAAGATATGCCATCGAAGGAAAGATCTTACATTTAAGCCGAAGAAGTAAAGACCAATCATGTTAGTCACAAGATGGTCGAGATCAGAATGACTAAAAGCACTAGTCAGCAACGTGTGCAGGCGCCCACTTCTGAAATTATCTAGTGAAATCTGCTCATCAATTATCAAGAGGTCAGTGCACAAGCACATATAGAAGAGCAACATCAAAAAAACTGTACAGGCCGGGCAAAATGGACTACTATTATTGAATAAAATCACTGAATAAGTAAACATATAAAAGTGATAAATAGACAGCACTAAAGCTATCGTTGAGAAGCTGACCATAAAATGGTTCCTCATAAACAATGGATCGGCAATCTTCCACAAGAAGAAGACAGCAATATTTGTTCCTATCAGAAATCGAACTACCCCATCAGGCGACTGAATCCAATATGTCCTGCAAAACAGAAGAAGTAGCCAACATATATCTCGGCCGAATAAAGAAATATTACCAACAACCAATCGAATTAAGAACCTAGCACATCCAAAATGAGAAAGAAAAGCAATTAATGAAATGGCTACGGGCATTGTTGATCTCTATCAGATGTTTCATTTTTCTATCGAATTATGTTCTTATAGCCAAAAATTATCATCCATTAACAATGCCCAATAATTATGAGCTCGTTCGTGATCCAGAATTGAATTGGATAAGATGGAAGAGAGATGAAATATGACATGGAATTTCGAATCCAATCTCATTCCCAACATATGATGATCACCCCTGAGACCTCCAGATTGCTAAACCTTTTCTGTACCTCAGCATTGCTCTCAAGTTGTATCTCATCCAATCCAAAATTGGATACCAAAAACAGGCAAAGAAACTATTATTGAAAAAGAAAAATTACGAGCCATCTTTAATGGAAACATAGCAAACAAGATGCTTTTCTTCCATTTCACGTTACTTCTTTTTCCAAATTAAACTAATTCACAAAGAGAACCGTACAATAGACGCAACGCAAGAACCGCGAAAGAGAGAGATCACCACGATCGCCGGATCGAAGAGAAGTAGTGGTCCGCGCCGTTCCTCCGCTGCAGGGAGACGAAGAGGGAGCGTATCTCGCGCCACGCCGAAGAGCGGCACACGGCGCTCCTCTCCGCCGCCGCCGTCGCCGCTACGGCGGCGCGGTTGAAGAGGATGGTTCCGGAGAGGAAGCCTAGGGTTCCGGTTTGGGGGACGAGGCGGCCGGGGTGGTGTCTCGGCTGTCGCCATGAGTGGAAGCGGCGGAGGAGGAGGTGGTGGTGGTGGGGAGGAGGGGCGGAGAAGGCGAAGAGGGCTAGGGTTTCGGCGCCGCCGAGGGTTTGGTTGATTCGGCGTGAGAGGTTGGAGTGGAGAAGCTTCCACATCCCCTCTCAAGCTCTAGAAGCTTCGCGTCTCTTCTATTCGTCTCTCTCTCTCTCTCTCTCTCTCTCTAAGCGTGCTCGGTCTCGGACCAAGTACGCTCTCTCAATTCATTTCTTCTTCAGCTAAATTAATAATAACATCGCGGGTAAAATTTATAATAAAAGTTTATGAATTAATTAAATAAATAAAAATATATATAAAAAAAACTAGTAAAAAATTAATCTTGATTGATTAATAATATAAAAAATATATTAAATTTTCTTTTAAAATAATAATACAATCTAGTGGAGAATAAAGGAAAAATAAATAAATAAATAAATAACTGCATGTGAATAAAAGTTGTTGCATAGATATTTGAAAAAAAAATTGATATCTTGTGAGAAAAAAAATAACAAATAAAGAAGAATAAATTAAATATCAAATTCATATTTAACTAATTATATAAAAAATTAATATGTTCTATTTTCTTTTCTTATCCAAATCAAATTTCTCTTCAAAGTCAATGAGTAACATCAAAGTTGTTATATTATAACAAAATTAGCATAGAATGCAAAAAAAAAAAATTGAAAAAAAAAAAGTATGAATATAATATACAATAGTCATATAGAAAAATTTGAAAGTAACCTAGTTAGTTTCAGCTATTTGCTTTTATTATTTTAATAAGAAATTTTTTTTGCAAATGATCCTTTAAAAATTTGTATTTTTGAAAACGATCCTACAAAATTTGATATCAGAGCCGATCATTATATTTGGTAATAGAATCAATCATTAGTCGGAAATGTGTGACGAGTCTTGACTGAATCTGAATCTAAATGACAGGACTAGTAAGGCAGTCTCACATCGCCTAATGATCTTGAATTTTGTGTATTTCTGTATTGATAACAAAGAGGATTTTAGTACCTGTCATATACAAAAATGATAAAACACAATATGTGTACAACTCTCATTAGCTACCACAGATAACTGCACAAACTCATCTGAAAGGTGAGCAAAATTTTTTTCTTGTTTAATGAATTACTTGAAAGTGATACAATCAACTTCTCTATTGATACAACTGCTACAACATTTCAGCCTCTGTTTCTACAATTATTTTTAATGACAACTGAAACTTGAAAGTGATTTATGTAGAAGTGAATAATGTAATGGTCTAGCAGGTAGATTTTGATCAGCTAACAAGTTCTTGCACTGTCCGGTATTCTCTCTCCGTCGTGGATCTCGCCATCTCATGCTGTGAAGATGCGACTTCGAGCCCTTCTTTTGGAGGGAAGCCGCAAACTCGGGCGAGCAGCCATTGGTCAATCACACCGCAATCGATGGCGTACTTGATCATATGCTCCAAGTAACCCTTATCCGTAATTAGATGGGGCTGGACTGTTAACATCCTCATGAGAGCTGAAGCATGAATAGTGTTACTTTCAGATGAAGACACAGCAAAAATATGTGACTAAACTAAATTATGTAAAGCACGCGAAATTTGTAAGTGTTAGTTACGATAAGTATGATCGTAAAATCTACATTGAAATCATAAAACCCTGCCAAATTTTTCCATAATGAACTTTTGATCCATTAACTTTAATTTGGTGCTAAAAAGATCAACAAATGTTTTGCAGTTTGAGCTGCAAAGTTTTATCTAGATGGTGTGTGTGGCACCCAATCAGATTTTATGCACCCAATTCAATACAAAAAGTATGAAAAAACTTCTAGGAATTTATTTTTCGGGAGTGAACTAAAGTTAGTAAGGTCAAATCACAATTAGCATAAACAGAGTTGGTTTTACGGTTAACATCTCCACATGGTTATGAACTAATATACTCACAATTCCTTAAAGGTCGAGCCACTGAAACAGTAAAAATTCAACTTAAAAGTCTCGTACCTGCAACAACGGCATCCCCTGAAACCGACATGTCGCAAGTAAACGGAGTAATAGGTGGGTCCTCCATTCCACGAACCCATCCATCATGCTTCTCCGTGTAATAGTGTATTTTAGAAGTCCCGTTTGTCACAAAGAGGAGCTTGAGATTATCATGCCACAAGTGCTTAATCTGTTCTGGCTTGTGGTGAATGAATTTAGACTTGTCGTTATCTTTGGTATCAAATTTCTCCAAAGATTTGATGCCGCAGAGAAACTCGAGTTCTTGTTTGGTGACTTCGATTACATCGGCGGCATTCCATGCTTCCTTGATGAATAACATGGTTTCTTCGCTTGCCTCCCACAATGGCAGTGGAAGGTTAGGATCAAAGAATATGACGCCTCCAAATTTCTTGGAAATTTTGATTGCTTCCATTAATGTCGATCTCATGTTTGAATCGCGCAAGACTGATGAATTGAAATAGAACATCTTCGCCTGCATCCCGAAAACAACAAAATAAATCGGCACGCCGAATTAAAAAATGTAGTGTAGGTGGAAAATATTCTAAGGATTCAAGTCATCTTTAAGCTTCTAAATGAGTAAAACGAGAAAGCAACTCCATCAAACATTAAGATGAGTAGAATCATGCTTAATGCTTCCCAATCTAATGAAATTTCCCACGTTTTCGCACCTTTCAGTTCTTCACTAGATTCGCAAAAGAGTGATTCACTAATATGTAAATGCATACTCTAACATAGAAGCTAGTGCGATCTTGATAATATGTTTCTACATAAGTTGTCATATTAGCATCACTAATAAGTAATAACCAAACTTTTCTGCTAACTGCCAATATACATGTCATAGATATAGTATTCTACAGGAGTAGAGAAAAAGGAAAAATCACCGCCTCCATGCATAGAGTTTCTTTCGGGAAAATATATTTCACCTCTTTTAAAACATCAATATTGATCTCGGAAGCCAAAAGACAATCTTCAGCACAAGGTTTATTGCAGCTCATCCTTAAACCACCTCTTCTCGTAATCTTCATGTAAGACGAGGCAGTAGGCTTCGAACTGTCAAGCACGATTGATCGAGTTTGTACATTGTTTAAATTCAAATAATATAGCATATTTTGACCAAAATCGTCATCACCAAGCTTTCCCATGAATGCAACCCGGCCACCTAGAGCTGCAAGAGCTACTGCAACACTCGATGCAGGCCCTCCAGGCGCTCTTATGAATTTATCAGGGGCCCAAAACATGCCCTTCATTGAATCATGAATGTTATGGTCTATCAATCGATTAGCCGGCCTTCCTGAAGGTATGAATGAATACTGGGCTGATCCAAAGCAGCAAACCAGAGGTGGCCAACTGTAGGTAAAACTAATATCCTCCCCATCGCCTTGTTTTAACTGTAACTCCTTTTCGCTGTCAAGAACATTTGTGGATGCAGGTTTCTCAAGAGTGACAAGTACTTCACTACCGGTTAGGTCCTTTCCGATATCAACTGTTTTTTTCCTGCTCCTCCTCTTAGAAGCTTTTGGTTGAACGCTCTCCTCTTCTGAGCTCGATATACTTGTAGCTGCAAATCAAAGAAAAGCTATGAAAAGATGTAGTGCATGCTCAAGTTACTTAGATTGTTCATAAAGTATGACTTGGCTTTTGAAATAACTTCTCAACTTGCTAAAGCAAAAGCTTCTAGAAACTAACCATTTGGCTAACAAATATTTTGAATCTTCTACCGTTGTCAGAAGCTAAAATGAGCTTTGAAGCCCCACATGTAGAAGTTCCAATATAAAGCTTCTGCTTGTGCTGCAGCAAGAAACTGTAGCGAAAGTACTAATACTTCTTTAAGCAACTATACTCAAATAGCGCATTTGCAAAAGCTCTAGCCAGGCCAAACAAGCGCTAATTATATGAAGGCGGCGTTTACCTTTCTTTCGAGCTCTCCTTGAAACTTTTTTTGCTTCCTCAGCAGATACTGATTGTGCGCTCGTTTCCTCTTCAATCACTGTACTGACAGTTTCCATAGAACTCCTATATGACGTCTCTGCAGCAACTTTCTTTCTACTGCGTCTGGGAGCTCGTTCAGCTTTTTTAGAAGACTTAACGCTACTTTCCTCGTTACTTGGACTCTCTACTACAAGTTGTGAAGCACTTTTCTTTGAAACGGCTCTAATGTACCACTTACGCGGTCTAAGATCACTAGGACAAATCATATTTAGCGAAAGACTCGATGGACAAAGAAGCTGCCCCCTGCACAATTTAATCATCAAGTGACGATACGACGAATTGAAGTTTCTTCACGACTATAATGCGATACCGACATATCTTATAGTAGTCAAACAAGATTATGAATAAGAAAGAGTAAGAACCCTTTCCTTGAAATAATTTTCTGTTTTTAATACATTGCCAAGATGACAGGACAAGCCAAAATCAGCAAATAATAAACATAAAGAAAACTAAATAGATGGTCATCTTTTTTATCTAGATTCATGAAATAGTGCAAGAAAAACCTCTCCAATTTCAGGAATATTAAAGAAACTTTAGTACAATCAACTAATGTTTCCTGTGCATCAATCATTGTATACCAGTGCCCATTTAGAATTGAAGTTCTATAATTAAAATTGAACAACACACTTTTCTAAAAACTTTATCACTCCAAAAGACACAGTTTTTTTTAGTATTCAAAAAGAAAAAGAGTTACCAAACACAAAATGCATCCATGATATAATTGGAAAACAAAATTCCTACTTTAAATAGTTCCAAGAGTACATAATGATCGAGAAATTTACGAAAACCCACAAAAAAAAAAATTAAAAAAAAAAAAAATCCATTCATGAGCTTAAGATATTGGAGAAAACACCACCTATAGAACACTTTACTCAAATAAATTACTTTAAAAGAGTGGTTCTTAAGGTAAATAGAGTAAAGGAGGGACCTTGGAAAAGGGAGAGGGCATGTGAATGGGAGAGAGGCCATGATTCGCTCCACAAGCTTCTTCTTCTTTGGAGTTTTAGAGAAAGGAGCTTCTCCCAACCGCCATTAATGAGCTCCTGACCTTGGAAAAGGGAGAGGGCATGTGAATGGTAAAGAGGCCATGATTCGCTCCACAAGCTTCTTCTTCTTTGGAGTTTTAGAGAAAGGAGCTTCTCCCAACCGCCATTAATGAGCTCCTCCGAGAACCTAAAAGCTTGTGAGGAGATTGGCTTGGAGCACAATTACTCTTTTGCCCCTTCTTCAAATAATTTTTTCTCAAAAAATATTTTATATTTTTGTAGTGTTTGATTTGTACAAAAAAAAATCATCCATATTTATTTAATTTTAAATAATATATATTTATTTGATTTGATGAAAAAATTAAATAAAAAAGAAAATTACAGGTGGAATTTTTATTTTTCGTCGAAAATTGACAAAAAAAAATAAAAATACTTTATTTTTTTTAAATCCATAAAAATATTTTTTTAAAAAAAAAAAATTATGGTTAAACAAACATACGAAAAAAAAAATTAAGCCAAAAAATAATTTTAGGTATGTTTTACAGCCAATTAAAAGCTAATCAGAACGACACATATATATTTTTTAGGATATAAATTTATATTTAATTTTTTACATTATAAATATAATTGAATTTTTTTTTCATTTATGTTGTATATGTGTTCATAAATTATTCAAAAAATTAATAAGATGATGATATATATTCTCAAGAGTTGAGAATTTGAGACATGTGTTATTGGTAATTAATTCCTAAATACTCTCGGTCGATGGATCATGATCCACTGAAATTGGTGCACAAGTTGATTTTCTTTTAGGGTAGGCGAGACTCGAGTCAACAATATGGGAACACTGGAGCGAAGATGGAGATAGTTGTTGTAGAACAAGCGTACCAAGCGTGACCAACATGAGAAGTCACTTGGATGTCTACTCACTCGTCAGTGACTTACTCGATGTTGCAGTAGTGTGATTGATTCTTTAACCTGCAGTGTCTCGGCTATTCACAATAGGGTTATTATAGTTTAATTGTACATATACTTGGTCTTTGCGGTGCATGTTTGCTACAGTAGATTCGTTGTAGGAATTGGATGTTCACCTATATGAAATCTATCGTCCTTAATTGAAAAGAGTGTTAGTTCTATATGTTTTATGAGACCGAGTTTAGAAGACCTTGGATAGGACAAAGTAAATAACGGAAAAGATTTCTAATATTAGAAATTCGAGTCGAATAAATTTGACATATGATAGATGGTGAGATTTGACGAGCAATTTCATGACCTCCGTCTAGCCGGAACTCTTAATAGAAGAACTGTATCACACGTTAATTACACATAGAGATTCAGTATTCTATTCTATTAGAATGTCACTATATACTGCTAGGCGTCACTAGTAGATTGTGGGACTCATGAGAATTATCTGGATGATCGATAATTCTTATCGAACTGAGTTGGAATTATTCTGACCTACTGAAAATGGTGAGGTGACATATGACCCACTGAAAATTGTTTTGACATCGATAAATTTGACATATGACAAATGGTGAGATTTGATGAGCAATTTCATGACCTTCATCTAACCGGGACTCTTAATAGAAGGACTGTATCATACGTTAACTGCACTTAGAGATTTAGTATTCTATTCTATTGGAATGCCACTATATACTACTAGGCGTCACTAGTGGATTGTGGAACTCACGAAAATTATCTGGATGATCGATAATTCTTATTGAATTGAGTTGGAATTGTTCTGACCCACTGAAAATGGTGAGGTACGACTCACTGAAAATTGTTCTGATCCACTAATCGATAAATTAGACATATGACAGATGGTGAGGTTTGACGAGCAATTTCATGACCTCCGTCTAGTCGGGACTCATAATAGAAGGACTGTATCACACGTTTACTATACCTAGAGATTCAGTATTCTATTCTATTAGAATGTTACTATATGCTGCTAGGCGTCACTAGTGGATTGTGGGACTCACGAAAATTATCTGGATGATCGATAATTATTATTGAATTGAGTTGGAAAAGAGGTTATGACTGATCTGATAGCTTGATCGCAATTTTTGAATCGCTTAAGAACTTAATTATCTTGATAATTAGACTAATTTATAATTATTATAAATTATGAATATTAAAGTGTAAATATTGCAAGAGAGGACTTACTAATAGTTAGTGAGTTGTAAAAGAGGATTTAAGTACAAATATTACATTATTGATTTGATCAAATTAGAATTGAGTTCAAGTTGAATTAAATTAAGATTTAACCGATTGAATCGATTAGAAATAAGATAAACTTAAATCTAATTTAATTTTTATTTTTAATAATTATAAAAGGAAATATATATATAGAGAGAGAGAGTTTTGAGAAAACTCTAATCATCATATATTTCATCATCTTCCTCTTTTCTAAATATATATCTACAATCAAATAAAGATTTTCTTTGTAAGATAGTTAGTACTTCGGTGAGATTCTTTGTAAGATAGTTAGTACTTCGGTGAGAATTATCCGCAACCTCGTGTAGATACCCGTAGAGACCGGCTAGTACTCAGGTGAGAATTCGGTGAGAATTATCTGCAACCTCGGGTATCTTCGGTGAGAATTATCTGCAACCTCGGATATCTAACCTCGTGTAGATACCCGTAGACCGGCTAGTACTTCGGTGAGAATTTCGATGAGATCCGCAAATTCGTGTGGATATCCGTAGAGGCCGAACGCGTGTACGGCTTTAAAAGGACTAAATTTCACAATCATCACATTGCGGTATAGATTGCGCAAAGGTGAAGATTAGATTTTTTTTTATTTTTAATATTAAATACATAATGATCCTATTTTGCTTTATTTTTTTTTGTATCGAATCTTAAGTTTTGAAATTTAGTTTTATTTTATTTTCTTTTTCGCTACATTTTATTTTGCGTAAGTATGATGAAAAAATATACTGTTTGTTTTGAAATTACATAATATCGTATTTCTCATAATAGATCGGTTATTATATATTTTCTATGATATTATAAAAAAAACGTAGAAACATCCTTATTTACTTAATAAAATTATTTTTAAAATTATAAATTAAATAGGATTATTTATAGAAAAAAATTTAAAAAATTGATAGCACTTATTATTTTCAAATTAAATATTTATAAATAAATAATTGTCTCCCAAATAAAATAAATCAAATCGAACCAAATCTAACCAAACAAAAACCGAGAAGATAAAGGGTAAAATGGTAATTAAATATCTTGGCCATTAAATCCTTTTCTCCGAATTCCCAATTCTCATTCCGCCTCTTCAAAATTACTTCAAAATTGCACAAAAAAGGTAATTTTTTTTTTTGGCTGTATTAATTTCATTAATACTCGCTCTCCAATCTCTTTCCGAGTAAAATTTACGATTTTTGTTGCTATCTTTTTCGAATCGTACTTGATTATTATTTCCTGGCGCAAAGAAGTAATTTTGGTTCTAAAATTAGTTTTCTTTTTTTTTTCCTTGTAAGATTTGATATTTTCTCATTATAAGTGTTCTTTTTCAAGAATTTATTATTGTGATTTTGTGTTCTTGTTCAGATCACCTGTTCATTCATGTAGTAGCTCTTTAGTTTCAGGATCCCCCAAATTCTCATCATATTAGGATTTAGATCAACTTATAAGGAGATTTGTGCAGTAATGTGATTAAATTTGTATATATATATATATATCATGTTCTGCATCAAGGAAAGAGTTAAGCAGATGCTTCCTATTACCAAGCAAAAAATAAGGATTCCCCTTTGCATGTTCTGCATCAAAGGATTCCCCTTTGCAATTACTTCAAAAGGTGCTATTTTTCACCCTCCTTCATCAAGTTTATGCAAAAAAAAATGATAAAAAATAGGCCCGGCTTTTATCGATTCGGCTTTTCATATTGCAGGATCGAACCAAAGCCCCTCCCTTTATTCCTCGGCCAATTCGGCCGTGAATTTCTCGTGTATTCGTTCATTTTCGGCATCGGTTCATTCTCCTGAGCAGGAGGTGGTGATTGCTCTAGGGAGCAATGTGGGCGACAGAATCCGAAATTTCAATAATGCCCTAAATTTGGTGAAGAAATCAGGGGTGAAAATTACTAGACACAGCTTGTTATATGAGACCGCGCCTGCGTATGTTACCGATCAACCTCTATTTCTAAACTCCGCCGTTAGAGGGACGACGAAACTCGGGCCCCATGAATTGCTTAATGTTCTGAAGCAAGTTGAGAAGGATTTGGGGCGAACCGATGGGATTAGGTATGGGCCTAGACCGATCGACCTAGACATTCTCTTCTACGGAGAGTCGAAGATCGAATCGGAGTCTCTTACGATCCCGCACGAACGAATTTGGGAGAGACCGTTTGTAGTTGCTCCGCTTGTTGACCTAATTGGGTCATCTGTTGGCAATGGAATTGAATCAAGTTGGCATTCATTTTCGGGATGCAAAGGAGGGATATTTGAAATGTGGGAGAAACTTGGGGGCGAGTCCTCGATCGGAAAGGAAGGATTAAGAAGGGTCTTACCGGTGAAAAATTGTTTATGGGACTGGTCGAAGAAAACCCACGTGATGGGCATTCTCAATCTCACGCCCGATAGCTTTAGCGATGGAGGGAAATTTCAACGGTTAGAAGATGCGGTTTGTCGCGTTAAGTTGTTGATATCAGAAGGGGCGGACATCATCGACTTCGGAGCTCAATCGACTCGGCCTTTTGCAAGTAGGCTATCTCCTGCTGAAGAACTTGAGAGATTAATTCCTGTTCTGGATGCAGTTATGCAAATTCCTGAGATCGAAGGAAAGTTGTTATCGGTCGATACTTTCTACTCCGAAGTTGCTTTCGAAGCAGTCAATAGAGGAGTCCATATCGTTAACGATGTTTCTGGGGGAAAAATAGACCCCAAAATTCTTAGAGTTGTTGGGGACCTTGAGGTCCCTTATGTTATTATGCACATGAGAGGAGATCCATTAACTATGCAAAGTAAGCAAAATTTGCAGTATGAAGATGTTTGCAAGGAAGTAGCTTGCGAGTTACACTCACGGGTGATTGAAGCTGAGCTGGCGGGAATTCCCTTGTGGAGAGTAATTATCGATCCAGGTGTCGGATTTTCTAAGAAATTGGAGCATAATCTCAAAATTCTTACGGGATTGCCTTCTATTAGAAGAGAAATTGGAGAAAGAAGTGTGGGTGGTTCGCATTTACCGATCCTGGTTGGACCATCTAGGAAAAGATTTTTAGGTGAGATATGTAATCGAACTGATCCAGTTGAGAGAGATCCTGCAACCGTTGCAGCTGTTACGGCGGGGATTTTGGGTGGTGCTAATGCTATAAGAGTGCATAATGTGGGTTATGGTTTGGATGCTGCGAAGGTTTGCGATGCATTGCTGAAGCAAAGAAAAGCAACGGAAAATGTGTGACAGGCGTAAAAATAATGGCCAATTTTTTATCAAGCGGCAAATTCTAATAAAAAAGGGACAATCCAAGACCATCAATTTGAAGATGCAAATGAAGTTTAATTCAAGGAATGGCATCAAATTTTTTAAATTTTGGTTCGGAGGTTAGGTTTTCTTGCAAATTGCTCAGCTTTCTCAGTAATGTGGTTTCGACAACTGGCGAGGACAAAGAAGCAGAGTGGCTGAAGTTGCTCTCGTATTTATCCTTTTTCGTCTCATTTCATTCTATTCTTTCGTGGAACTATTTATAAAAACTTTGTGAGTGGTGGCTGAAGATAACCTCCTCATAGTTCGTAGTTCTTGGGCTCTCTCTTCCCATTAGGGAGATTGAGACGGCAAAAATGACCAGTCTCAGGATGAGTCTTTTTTGGCCAGAAGATTTTGTTGAAATAAGAAGAAAATAATAGCTCTTGCCTTACACAACAAAGATTGGAAAATGCCTTTTCCAGCTTTTCTCGGAACATTTGGAATTCTTGCAATAAAATTGTCACTGAAGGTAAAAAATTGATTCCCTCTTATCAAAAGGAGCAGGAAATTTCAAGGGTATGCAACATGTCATCTTTTGTTTTACCTTTATGAGAAATTAAGTTGTCGAACTCCATGCAAAATGTAAGCATCTGTCATAATTCAATATGATATTTATTATGCCTTCGGATATGAAGAACTGCAGGTCTTTGCTTTCCTTATGTCTTGTAATTCTGAGTGAGTGCATTAAATCCTTTTATTTCTTTGTCCCTAATCACTTTATGAGTCCTATACTTTCCTCTGTGTACATCCTTGTGGTTCTTTGCTATTGTTTTGTCGGTCCCTAATCACTCGAGATTCCTATCTAAATCCTATTATTTTATTATGCTAAAACCCTCTTTGGTTCTTTGTATACACATAAGTAATTGAAAATACATTCTTAGGCTAACTCTTGATGCAAACTTTCATGAAAGGGCCATATCTGCTTGTGCGCCAACTCATTGAAAATGGACTCAATTGTTATTATCTGTTTCTTCATCGTTATAAATGTGTCTCTTTCTATTTATATGATTTTCTTCAAATATGCTGTAGTTGTGTTAATTGTTCCCACACAATGGCACAGAGTAGCAAATTGCCTCTTAGTGAGCATGTTACATTATCGAGTACTGTGAATTGTAGGATTTTCCTGATTATTTACTCAAATTTAGGCATGTGAAGGTGATAGTAACACTCGATTGTCAAATGATAACACCGACAAACTTTTAATCAGATTTACTATATGACCAAGATTAGACATGATTTCTAGGAAAGAATCACATAATATGCAGAAAATGACAACTGAGCAAATATAGAAGGAAAAAAGGAAGCTCTTCTAAGATGCAAATCCAACTATGGTAGTTCCTTCATTAAATCTCTCCATATTTGTACTCCTGAAAACCGGCAAGCTGCTCGATGGAGCGCCAAGATTGTAGTTGTCGAGCTCAAAGAGATCCGAGCTCGAATCACTCTCCCACCCTTCACCATCACCTTCTCTACTGCAGTTTATGCTCTTCTTGTCCCTCTCCATGAACTCATTGATCAAAATCCAATCTTTTTCCGGATATCTATCACTTGTCTTATTTGGCATCCACTTGTTCCCCACATACCCATCTCTTCCCTTAAACTCGATTCCGTAGAGCCTTTGATCACATCTTCCATTAAAAGTGTTTACTTTGCTTTGTTGTAAAGAAGTTTCAGCTTTTGGTTCCTTATTCTGTTTACTGATACAGTATCTACTTTTCTCCTTCTGGACCATTGGTGTTGAGGAATCATTAAAAACAGGAGTTGAAAAGCTGCTGCTCTGATACGTGCTCTGATACGTATACAAGGACTGCGAATCGCAGCTTCGAAGGCTCCTCAAACGGCTACTGCTGATCCTCCTCCACTCTGTAAGGCTTCTGGTGTCTTTATAATCATCGTCTATGTTCGTTGTGGCGTTGAATGACTTCTGCTTTTTTGCAGAAGCCGCTTGGTGGAAGAAGAGGGAGTTGAGAAAGCTAGCAAGCTTGATACCGGCTGGCGAGCCGGGCTGTTGCTTCTTCCACCTGCTCTCTCTTTTGATATCTTTGATGACGGGCGCGTTCGCCGTCTCTTTCTTCATGCTACTGCATATTTCTTGTTGTTCCGTCGTGTTTGTTGCTTTCATAGAAGCGTCGAGGAGGATGTTGTCCATGGCACCCGAGAAGTAGCGCTTGGCGTCAAACACCTCGAGCTCGAAGGAGTTATTACGAGGGAGAGAGAACTTCTTAGGGAAGTCGGTTATCGTCATGGCGGAGGGGAGAGGATGAGGGGATTGAGATGTGTATGCGCGGACGTCGTGCATGGGGGGGAGTTCTTAGTTTGTGGTTCTTGGAAAGGAGTAGATGAGCAATGGTGGTGGTGGTGGTGGTGGTAGGGAGTAATTGTGATAGAAAGGGAGGCTTCACTTTTCTAACTATATGGGTATTAGTAAACAAATCCTAGAAGAAACTTTTGCCTGAACCAGGTGCGCCATGTCATTTCAATTTCATGCACCACCCCGCAGGTCATTCCATCTCATATTTCAATCCTCTTCATCTTAGTTAGTGACATGCTTTTTTATTTGAAATTTTGAAGTGAGTGAAGTTACATATATAATTAATGAATGGTTCTCAGTGTGTAGTGCGTTGTTTACACTGATAGGTAGCTAGGTTCACATGCATGGATAGGTAGGTTTGTTTGTCGTGACTATTACTTTTTATGAAAATATTATCCGAATAGAATTGTTTCAAAGAAACATGAATGGCTTCTTCTTTTTCTTTTTCTTTTTTTTTTATCTTAATTAAGATCTATTAACAATATCTAACTAT
The DNA here is from genome assembly GCA_029168755.2 of Tillandsia fasciculata. Lineage (NCBI taxonomy): Eukaryota > Viridiplantae > Streptophyta > Magnoliopsida > Poales > Bromeliaceae > Tillandsia > Tillandsia fasciculata. The sequence goes on from CM054930.1 coordinate 29,497,650, forward strand.
TGTAGAAGTTGAGCTTTTGTTTGGGATTGCTGATATAATGCATATAATATATATTATTTTGGTAAGTAATAATTTCTACACTTTATGTATCATCAGCCTTCGTTTTAACTTTTCATATATCAAAAATTGAAGAGGGATATTCTTGGTCATCACCATTCTCCAATATCAGGGGATGAATCAAGTTGACATCCATCTTTTTCGAGTTACAGTTCCCTCCTCAGCATGCAAGCATGGCACATCTGTACGCAAGGCCAAATGCATGCATGCATGCATGCATGCATGCAAGTGATGAATGATGGCTACTAGTTAAGTGGGACATGATCTGAACATGCTTATCCTCTACAGTGTCAAAAAGCACATGCCTTGTTTGGTGCTAGTTGTGTGTTGAATCTTAGTACATGCACACTTGTTTTGCTTCCACATATTTGTTGTGTTTGTATACCCTTATTATGTTCTAGTACATGCACAACTTTATATATAATGTTGTTTATATAATTTTAAAGCAAATTCAAACATCGTCGGTGTTCATTAAATATGCTTCACATTTTGAATTAAATGTTGTCATCCATAATGAAGAATATAAAAACAATATATAATTTTTTTAATACTGATTGTATCTGGTGCAATTGGTTTAAGATTTTAATGATTGGTACTTGAGTTTTTAAGTTGTAACTTCTAAAAAATTTAAACATTATGTTTTCTTATAGTACAAAATCTTATGTATTTTACGTAAAAGAGTTTTAATTTCGATCGGTGTTATTTTGAATATTGATAACTTAAATTTTTAAAGAATAATAATTATATAATGTTTACAAGAATAAATTTGTGAAAAATAGTATTAAAGTTAAAAATCTTACCAACATATATACTGTTAGATTCCTCAAAAAATTACACTCTATGTAAACTTTTAAAGAAAAAAACTAAAAATAAAATTTATACAAGAGACTAAAAAATTAATTCAGTTTTATAACTATATATATTTTGCGGAGTTAAAACCCACTGTATAAATTTCTCGTCGAAAGAAAAATATAAAATAATTAAATTTTAAATTTAAATTTTAAATTTTAAAATACTAACTATTAAATTTAAAATTTCATACTTCTTACTGATTTATTAAAAAAAATATTAAATCACCACTGGCATTAAAAATAGTGGATAATCCACTACATAAATTATGGACAATAATTAGGTAGAGCTTTAAATATTGTGCCATTGTAACTTTGTTTTTTTCTCTCTTAAAATTTATTAGTAGCCACTATATATAATATCTAGCTACTATTACTAACTTTTATGAAATTTTACCCTTTTTTTTTTTTAACAATGGCACACAGCTGTTACCATAATAATAACTATCTCCACATGAAAGTTTCAAAAGTGTAGCTAAAATGAAAATAATAGTGTGGTAATGGATTGAATGTTTCTAATGTAAATAATAAAATTTTTAATAATTAATATTTAAAATTTAATTATTTTATATTTTTAATTAAATTTATTTTTTTCAAAAAATAAATAAAGTAAATAGTATATTATCTTCCTTTTAAAAAAAAAAAAAAAAAAAAAATAGTGTGGTAATGGACCTTTCTAAAAGGCTACTTAAAAAAGGTTAAAAGGTTAGGCAAGCCATGTGTAGGGGTAGGCTGAGTCAGGGAGACCAACATGACATTGGGACCATGATTAGTGGCCATGTTGCCAGGTGTGGTGTGGACAAGCACTTATCTTGGTGCCTTTCTTTGGTTGCAAATTTTAGATGGGTATATATAAGTGTACACCCTAAATAATATGTATATTTTATCTATCTAAGGATAGAGTGAATTTTATCGGTCATTTCGAAATGATCGATGGATAAATCTCCATCTTTGGATGGGATGGGGTGTATGATGTACACCCTTTTCGGAGTGTATATGTAGCATCCCTCGTTTTAGATTGGCTTGGGACCTATCTAGAAATGTCTATCGGGTCGAATTTGGAACAAATTTTTAAAATTTAGATAATTAAATTTAAAATTATAATATAAATTTGAACATGAATTAGAATCTTATGAATTTCAAAAAATTGTATCCAAAATCGAATCCGATCAAAAATTTAAAACTCAAGCTCAAAATAGCATTTTTATTTTATTTTATTTTAAAATATATTATATTAAAATTTAAATTTTTTAAATATAAATTTAACTATACCATCAATTCGATCAGAAATAGTATGATCTAAGAGAAAAAAATGATTATAGAGATAGATTTTATGGTGGAAAATTATGTAGTACCAAGTATTTGGTTGTTTTGGTAGCATAGTAGCCAAACTCTCTCTCTCTCTCTCTCTCTCTAGATCTCTCTCTCTCTATAGTTTATATATTTTTGAAAGTATAAACTCATCCATACTTATAAATTTTTTATCATAAAATTTATATTAAAATATGTGTTATTGTAGACATATTTAAAAAGAGAGAGAAAGAAATTAGAATGGTATAAATTTCAATACAAATTTTATGATAAAAAATTTATAAAAATAAATAAATTTATATGTTTGAAAGTATATAAACTCTATGATGATGTGAAACCAATTCGAGTTCCCATTTATATTGGGTAATGACAAAATCATTACATGAATCTAAATTCTACAGCGAATTTTTATTTTTTATACCCAAATCAGAGACCAATAAATTTAGTACTAGACTCCAATAAAATTTTGAATATATGTAGCATTGACATTTCTAGATCCATCTCTCCAAAATTTATTTTTCTGTGCGGTAGAGAACAAAATCATTGATGCTACCTAACTTGATAATACTAATCACTTGATGCTATCGATACTATTCCAGTCAAATTCTCTCTTTCTCTCTCTCTCTCTCTCTATATATATATTGAGAAAAAGATAGTAAATTATTCATGTCTTTTATTTTTAAAATAAATTTAGTTAGATTTGAAAGCAACTGCATTTGGATATTTTATTTTTTTGGCTTGAATTTTTTTTATTTTATTTGTCGGGCGTGTGAAAAATTTTAATTTTTTTTTTTATAAATACTCTACTGAATATATTTATATATACTATTAAAATAAAAAAGTAAAAATAGAATCAAATAGATTCGCAGAGAATTACTGTATATGTGCTAAATTTCATATAAAGGTTAATTAGATAATAGAGGGCGTTTGATTTAAAAAATGTGTCCCAAACCTTCATTTATATATATTTTTTTCCAAGAAATTAGAGGAGCTCGAACCCTTTTTTTTTTTTCTTTTTTTTTTTTAATGCACACGTGGGGATTTATATTCCGGGCACTTAATAATAAAGTATATTTTGATATTACACAAGCTTTTTTTATTTTTTTTAATATTTTTTTAAATAATATATAAAAATATAAAATAATTAAATTTCAAACTTAAAAATTAATAATCTAAAATATTTTATTATTAATTCTAAAATTTATATCCATGTAGCTCAATTGGGTCAAGTTAAGATTTGGCACTTGTACCTATAATTTTACTGTCGGATCGTCAGCGCTAACTATTAATCCCAAAAATTTGAGCTGTTAAAAATACGCAACTAATTTACTTAAGACGTATAGACACAACGCCTACGGGCCGATTTCTACTAAACTTAACCCATCTGGATATGTTAGGTCTATTGTTGAGCCTCTTGTCATTAGGTCTATTATGGACCGCAGCCGCACTCAACTTATTTGACTCACCCAATTCAACTTATTAATCTTCTGGACCTATTATTATAGGGCAAGAAGTTGGACTTATTTAGATCCATAAATAAATATCCAATATTTATCATCGATTAAAACTCATTTCGAGATTGCTAGATATATCTATAACTCTATATTAATCCTCATTTTTTTTTTGCCCACATGTCAATACGTGGTTAATCGCTTTATTAATTTTGAATCGGGTTCTCCTTTACATTCTATTCCATCGCTGATCCTCTCCTAGCTGAAAAATGGATCTGTTTCATTTTGGTCGCTTCGTTTCCAACGCCGGCCGCTTTTTTTCCCTACGTCGATTCCTCTCCTAGCTGAAAATCTATAACCCTATATTAATCCCTCGATTTTTTTTGTCCACGTGTCAATATGTGGTTAATCACTTTATCAATTTTGAACCAGGTTCTCCTTTACATTCTATTTCCATCACTGATCCTCTCTTAACTGAAAAATAGATCTGATTCATTTCGGCCACTTCGTTTCCAACGTCGGCCGCTTTGTTCCCAACGCCGATTCCTCTACTGACTGAAAAATGGACCTGATTCATTTATGTCCCTTCGTTCCCATATATCTTCACTTCTTCGTTTCTAACACTGATTCCACGTAGTTAATCGCATTATTAATTTTGAATTGGGTTCTCCTTTACATTTTATTCCATCGTTGATCCTCTCCAGGCTGAAAAATGTATCTGATTCATTTTGGTCGCTTCGTTTCCAACGCCGACCGCTTCGTTTCCAACGTCGGTCACTTTATTCCCTACGCCGATTCCTCTCCTGGCTGCAAATCTATAACCCTATATATATTAATCCCCCTATTTTTTTGTCCACGTGTCAATACGTGGTTAATCGCTTTATCAATTTTGAACCGGGTCCTTCTTTACATTCTATTTCCATCGCTGATCCTCTCTTAACTGAAAAATGGATTTGATTCATTTCGACCGCTTCGTTTCCAACGTCGGCCGCTTTGTTCCCAACGTCGATTCTTCTACTGACTGAAAAATGGACCTGATTCATTTGCCCCTTCGTTCCCATATATCTTCACTTCTTCGTTTCTAACACTCATTCCTCCTATATCTTTCCTAATTGAAATATATATGAGTCTAATTCATGGTTGCTTTTTTGTTCCTGTCCATCATCGCCATGTCCATCATCGCCGCTTCGTTTATAACGATGATTCCCTTCCTGCATGTACGTTTTTTTGTCGCCGATTCCTTTCCTGATTGAAATATGGATCTGATTCATGGTTCTCTTTTCATGTCGTGTCTTTGTTCTCATCGATGATCCTCTCATGACTGAAAAAATAAATCTGATTTATTTATGTTGTTTCGTTCTCATATATCTTCCCTTTGTTTCCAACACTGTTTTCTCTTCCTGTCCATCATTGTCGCTTCGTTTACAACGGAGATCTGCCTCTTGCAGGTATATTTTTTTAACCTATATAACACTACTATTGAAATTTGTTAGATACAAGTATGTAAGAAATGAACTAATTGCAAAACATAAATCTATTATAGTTTCTATTGCTAGAAACATAAAATCGAAGATAATTTTTTTATTAACCTAATTTTTTTATATCCTATTTTTTATTTTGTGTATATCATCACCTTCTTTTTAACAAATTATTTTAGTATAGCGATAGCATTGTCTATTATTGTCTAGTATTTACTTGAAATGTTTCGTACCTTCACCAAGATATATGGAATTACTATTGCTACCGACGATAAGTTTTGTTGTTATGTTGACATAGAGATTCCAAAATGTAGTCGATTTATGAAAGTTATTACGTGTTGGGGTTTGCCGTCTTTTGACACGAATCAGTCTGAAGAGAATGCAGCTCGAGTTGTTGTTGAAAAGTTGCGAGATAAGCTTGATTTTGAAATTAGAAATGCTAATTTTGACCAAAAAAAATATTTTTAAAAAATGTATGATTATTTATCTAATTAGTTATACCATTTCTTTCTCTCTATATATGATGAGTTACATATTTAATATTTATTTCTTCTTATTATTATGGGGAGTGCTAGGTGTACACCCCATAAGGAGTGTACATTCTACACTCCATCCCATTCTGGGGTGGGGCTTTTTTCACTAGTCACATCATGTGACGAGTGGAATTCACCCCACCCCAGAGTGGAATTCACTCCACTCCCGGATGGGGTGGGGTGTAAGATGTACATCCCTTATGGGACCTTATGGGGTGTACACTTATATTCACCCTATTATTATATATGATCAAAAAATATTATAAAAAAAATATTTTAATAAAATTTACCGTTGCACAAACAATTATACTAGTTTTATATAATATTAAAATAAAAAATCCAGTTAGAATTTAACGTGTACCGCGCAATAGCTGTAAGCCATGATGATAAAATAAAAATTATAAGAGCAACCAGAGCACAATGATTAATTACAAGAATATTCACTAAAAAAAAAAAAAAAAAAAAAAAAAAAAGAAGAAAGAAGAATGAGCCCACTTTTCGTTTCAATTTTTGTCTCGTCTAGAATGTATTCGTGGCATATTAATTTTAATTTATTATTTATTTATTTATTGCTATATTCGAAACAGATTAGGCACGAGCAATTATTTATCAAATTTTTATGAATTCCAACGATTAAAAAAAAAAAATTTCTATCTATTGTTTTATTTACTGGATGGATTGGCCGGATTTATAGTGAATTATATTTTTTATTTTAAATTTGCTGTTCTATTCCAAATGGATCGGACGAAAACTCCACCCATCCAAATCCATTTACATCCCTAGTTGTTCTATTTCTTTATATCATAAAAATATTCACGTAGGCAAGGAGGGAGAAAAGTAACTTCTTATGTGACCTCTTGTTAATTATGGTTCTTAAAATAGCTTAATCCTGTCCTAATTGATTAGGTTTCGGTGTGCTTATCTTAATTGAACACTACTTTACATCTAATTGTTTACTTTTAAACAACTTGTGGGTTTTTGTTACAACAAGATTACAAACAAGCTTCAAAATTGCAAGCGAAGCAAATTTAATTTAAGACACTGGCTTCTGCAATAGTATGAAAACTATTTTCAAACTTTTGACGAAAAAGATGCCGGTCTTTTTCTTCGAGTCTATTTTCAAAGATCTTGTAACTACATTTCAAACATTTGAAATCTGATGAACACTTCTAAATTCTATCCGTGGTTATTTATGTTACACCGCCAAAAACGTAGAAAAATCTAAAATTTCTACAGTAAGAAAAGACAGTAATGTGAATTTAGACAGAAATTGAAAAGACTTGTAAATATTTCATCTTAGATAATTAAACCCACATCAAATACATGCATGTTGAAAAAAAAGAGCTTATCAGGTACTTATGTCACATTAGGTATATATGGATTTGGAACAAAAGGACAACAAATTTGCTCTATTATTATCTGTGAACAAAAGGACAACATATATATTTGCTCTATTATTATCCAAAATAAAAAGGACAACATATGTACCACATATAAAGAAAACACAGAAAGGCTTTGGCCACATATGATATGAAGAAGAAAATTTCCCTTCTAGCCAATGAGAGCCCTCTCTTTTGAGAATAGAGGATCTTGGAAACACCCTTTTTAGGGCATTTTAACACTCACCAGGACTTTACCCAATTATCCATGTCCATGTCACTCTATGCCTCTCCTCAAAAGATATGTTTGGTCTTTGAGAATGAAATCTAACAACCTGTTAATGTACACTTCCCCAAAGAGGAGAAAAAGAAGTGCATTTCATGCAGTTTACAAAGAACAAAGAAAAAGAAAAAAAAGGGAACCAATGTTCATGTTGATCACATGAGAGGGAGAGAAATTAAAAGAGGGACCATATGTCTTGCTCATCACTTAATTCTCTATAAACTTTTAGAAATAATCGCATACCATATATATCCCTATAAAAATATTAAATAATAATAAATATATTTTTATAAAATTTAAATTATCAAATTTATTTTTCAAAAAAAAAAAAATTCTCTACAAATATATCCACCTATTTGGTACTAAAATTTAGCTAATTAATTACGAGTTAAAAAAGTTAACATAGTTATCTAAATATTAAAATAATTTTTTTATTTTTTATATATATAATTGATATTTTAATATTGATTTTTGTCAATTTTTTTTATCCTCTTTGTTTTATTCATGGCGAGGTGAGATTTACGACGTCGATGACAGAGCACTTGATTGTGGTAAAAATGAGATACGTCGCACGTGCTACGACGAAGGTAATAAAAGAGAAAGAATAATAATTTTTTGTATAGACAAATTTATAAAGATAAAATAGTCATTTTCTGCAACTACCGTTAAAATATTAATGATTAATCAAACGATAAAAATATATATAAATAAATTAAATTGTTTTGAGGAATATATTTGTAAATTAAAAAAAAAATTGAGAGAATAACTCTAATTATTTAAATTTTATAAAAAATTATTTACTATTTAATATTTTTTATAAAAACCTGTATAAATTTAATCCTAAATTTTATCTCCTTTTTATCCATTATTATCATCATCATAATACAAGATTTTTCAACAACCAAAAAAAAAAAAACACTACAAATTAATGAAAAGTAAAAATATGATAGTGTCTGTTAAAAAAAAAAATTAGGTGATGGTAGCATGACATTTTACTGGCGGCTGATCAAATTTATTAAATCTGATTAAATTTAGTTGAAAAAAAAATATCAAATTTAATAAAAAAAGCTGGCTTTTTTTTCAATAACTTAAAATTAGAAATAGTACAAAATACCACATCACATGATATCATTGCTTTGATTAAATTCACTAGGCTTAAATCACTACATTTAAGTCCATTAATTAAGCATTGAAAACTACATAAAATTACCAAAGCAATTTTAACTGCAACTGGTTAATTTAATGGAAGAAAATATGTTAGTCCATGAATTAGTAACTCAATCAATTTGCCCATATATATATATATATATATGTAGTGCTTAAAAAATAAAATAAAAAAAGCTACATAGACCAAAACAGAGAGAGAGAGAGAGAGAGAGAGAGAATAGAAGAGCAACTTCAATTTACATAACTTTTTTTTTTTTTTTTTTGTGGGCTCTTTAACAGGCTAATATATAACATCCCATCAAGAAAAATAAACCCCCCAATCAACCTCTAACAGAAATCTACAAGAAGTTTTATATATATATATATATATATATATATATATGCAAAACAAGAGCTAATTAACATGCATCATCATCTTATGATTATATATAACAATTAATAACAACTAAAATTAATCATCATACTCCACCTTGCCTTCCAGTATTGCCCCCCGGAGAAGCCGAACTTCCGCCGGTGCTGTATCCACCGCCACCGCCGCCGCCACCGCCGCCGCCGCCGCTTCCCCTCGGCGTACCCATCAAATGATTAAATTGAAGGTCATGATGCTGATGATAGAGAGCGGGGGGATTAGAGCCATACAAATGTTGTTGACCCATCATCATCATTGCGGCGGCGCCCCCGAACATCCCTCCGCCGACATTGCCATCGGTAGGCGACAGCTGATGCGACTGGGCGGCGGAGGCGGCGCCGGTGCCTTGCCTCTCGCCCTCGATCTCGCGGAACTTGTGGAGGTAAACCTTGAGGGGCTCGACGTAGTCCTCGAAGCCGAGGGTGGACATGGCCCAGAGGAGGTCGTCGCCGTTGATGGTCTTGCGCTTCTCCCGCTGGCACTTGTCCGAGGCCTCCCCCGTCACGAAGCTGATGAACTCCGACACGCACTCCTGCACCGTCTCCTTCGCGTCCTTCGATATCTTCGCGTTCGCCGGCAGCGCCTTCTTCATGATCCGGCTCACGTTCGCGATCGGCAGAAACCGGTCCTGCTCCCGCGTCGACGACGACGACGCCGACCCTCCGCCCCCGCCCCCGCCGCCGCCGCCGCCGCTGTACTGCCCTCCTCCGGATTCGTTATCCGAATCCGCCATGCCGATTCAACCCCTGGCCACCAACAATTCCTTGCAGCACGCACTCTTCTTATATTATAAAATTAGTTCGTAGGTACGAAACCCCATAAATATAATATATATTAAAAATAAAAAAAATAATAATAATAATTAATGATTTTAAATTAATTTGAAAAAAAAAAATATTAGCTGGAAAAGAACACACGGATAACAAGAATTTTTTGGATTTAAAAAGAAAAAAAAAAAAAAAAAAAAACGTAAAAGCTTTAGAAATCGTTAAATTGGGGATTAAATTCGCTTCTCTTCGTCTACGGAGAAGAGAAAGAGAAAGAGAAAGAGAGAGAGAGAGAGAGAGAGAGAGAGAGAGAGAGGAGGGGTTGGGGGTGGTGGGAGGGGATGGCCGGGTCCGTTGGATCTTGGTCCTAATATCTCATCGAGACTGCCACGTGGACCAACGATAGCCGTTTGTCTGTCGATAAGAGTGGCCCACGTGGAACTCTATCATCCGTTGGTGGGATTTACTGTACATCATCGTGACCGTTCGTAGATCTGGCGGGACCCACAATACGGTCATGAAGGTGACTCATTTGCTCATTTTTCTCCTTTTTCTTTTTCCATTTAATTATAAAAAATGGATAAAGTACTTAAATTTCCTTTACTTTTTCCCTATTATTTTTACTCCCATTTTATAGCTCCCTTATTTTCTACATTATATTATTATTTTTTGTTTTCAAATACATCACAATTCCTATAATATAATCAATAAATATATTATTTTATATAAAAGTTTTTAACCTAAAAAATATTAGTTAAAAGTGAAAGAGCATACATTCAGATTATTTTAACATAACAATAGTAAAATATACTAAAATAATAAATTTATTAACAGTAATAATATTTAAAATTTGGCACATGAAAAATAATTTAATAATATTTATGAGAAAAAAGTAGTTTAAGATAAAAAAAATAAAAATAAATCTAAAATTCAGTGTGGAGATTGAAAAACATAATAATTTTATAGTGTCTTTGAAAAAAGAAATAGTATAATACAACAAATAAAAACAATACTAGAGTATATTAATGTAGTAGAGTGGAATTAAGACTTTTATAGTTTAAAAACTTAACTATTCAGATATTTTATTTTATTTTATTGTCATAATTTATTATATTATAATATATATTTTACCATAGTATACTAATCTAGCTATGCTGGTGAATTTTTTATCATTAGATTTGTATTACAATTTATGCTATTGTACTTTCTCTTTCTTCTTTTTAGTCGACTTTATAATAGCACATGTCTTAATATAAATTTAATGATAAAAAATTTATAAAACTAGTCGAATATATTATTAGAATGTTTAAGGAAGTCCAAAATTAATTCTCGAAAGCATTTAAAAATTTTCTTTTTAAATTTTATAAAAACACCAAATAAAGATTTGTCTAATGCTTCTCCATTAACAGTTTCCATAATTAGTTTAAGACTAAATTATAAAATAAAATCTACAAATACTTATTTTTTCACTTTCTCTTAGGCTTTTAAAAATCTATATTTTAGCCTCTAAAAAAATTTAAGTTGATACATTTAACCCCTCGGTCAAAATTCTATCATTATTCAGTCTATTCTTATAATTTATATCAAAAGTGCTCCTGAAATTATAGAAATATATTAAAAATTATTTTTTTTTATAGAATAAGTATGAATAAATTAATTATTTCATCATCTTTATTAATAGTATAATTTTTGTAAATATTTTTAAAATTTTTAAGTAGATAAAATATAAATTTTTAAAAGTAAAAAAAGTAAACAAATAATTTTTTACAAAAAAAAAAAAACTGTCTTTTAGCCTTGGTTTAGAGCATCCAAAGCAATGTAACTTTTTAGATCTTTCAAAAAAATTGAAATAATTTGGTACATTTGGACAAGATATATTGAATAGAAAATATTAGAATATCATAGTTAAGTAACTAAATTAGCTTTTAGAGATTAATAGTTAGTTTTTTTTTTTTTTTTTTTTGAGAGAGAGAGAGAGAGAGAGAGAGAGAGAGAGAGAGAAAGATAGCATGCTACCCACTTCGTTTATTTTTTAAATAAACTTAGCTGAAAATATGAAGCAGTTAGGCTTCGAACTCGGGTCTTAAGGTAGACTGCGAAGTAACTTGGCTTTGTTTATTTTAAAGATTAATAGTCGCGTAATATTATATATCAAAATAAAATATTTTGAATTCGAATTTTACCAAAATATTATTTTTTAGCGGTTTCACATTCTTTCAAAAAATCACAAAATATATTAAGTCTAAAGCCAAAAAAAACTTCAATTTAATCTTTTTCTCCTAAAAAAATATATATAAAATATTTTTTTACTTAAATATCATTTTATCCACTCCAAAGAGTTTCCAAAAGGCCTATATTGTCGAATCGTTGGCGCTAACTATTAATCCCAAAAACTCGAGCTGTTAGAAATACGCAATCAATTTACTTAAAGCGTACAGACACAGCGCCCACGGGTCTCGGCCGGACTCAATCCACCTGGACGTTGGGTCTATTGTTGGGCCTCTTGCCGTTAGGTCTATTGTGGACCGCAGCCCCACTCAACTTATTAGGCTCACCCATTTAATCCATAAATAAATAGTAACATATGTGTCCCATTGGTAGGAATTTATTATCCTTATAGGAGTATTTGTCATCTAAAAAGTAGTGACTTAAGGCATTAAAAATTGGTAAATAAAATTCAAAAATATACCAAGAGAGGTAGGACAAAAGTAGGTATTGGCCAATTTGATCAACTTTAATGCGACCTAATAATAATAATAATAATAATAATAATAATAATATTATTATTATTATTATTATTATTATTATTATTATTATTATTAATTCTTATGCTGTGTAGTATTTGGAATATATGCATATATATAGGTGGCTCTATGTTAAAGTTGTCTAAAATATTTGATATTTTATATTCGATTGGCATTTTACTGGATTCTTGTCGGGACTCGAACCAACTCCGATATAAAATATATATATATATATATATATATATATATATATATATATATATATATATATATATATATATATATATATTTATTTATTTATTTATTTATTTATTTATTAAAATTTTGGATATGAATCCGAATATTTTATAGGCTAAATTACAGAAAACCCCCCTATCATATCCCGCTTTTTCACTTTACCCCCTGTCATTTAAAAGTCGACAATCTGCCCCCTCGTAATTATGAATTGTGCAATAACCCCCCGCCGTCAGTTCACCGTCAGTTTTTTTAAAAATATAATTTTTATACCCAAATACCCTTGGAAAATATTCAAAAAAAAAAAAAAAAAAACTTCGAAAAGAAAGAAAAAAAAATAGGAGGGCATTTTCGTCAATTTACCATTTCCGTTAAGGGCGTACCCCCTAAAGACATTTTTGAAATTACGAGGGGGCAGATTGTCGACTTTTAAATGACAGGGGGGTAAAGTGGAAAAGCGGGATATTAGAGGGAGGTTTTCTGTAATTTAGCCTATTTTATATCTATACCGAATTTAGATCCGATCCAGACCCAACCTTTTAATGAGTATGATTGGAAAAAATTTTAAAATTTGAATCCAGATATGGTGAAATACTCGATAGTAATATTAGATGGAGCATGATAATTTTTCCATAACTTTTGTACTTATAAAAAATGACGTGTATTTTCTGTATTCGAATATTTTATTATTTTTTTTAACGAATTTTATTAAGCTAGATCCAATGTATTATGACGTAATTTTTTTTATAGTGGAAAATTAAATTTGTTAAAAAATTACTTAATAAAAATTCTAATATATATATATATATATATCCTTATTCTATTTTGACTTGCTCTGTATCATATCCATATCTAGTCTTAAGCAGGTAGTATACGAATATTTACTATTCATATCCACTAAAATAGATATGATGGATATATAAGTAACTTAAGTACTCATATCTCGACCTGATCCGAAATTAAACAGATAAGATATAATTTTTTTTCTGCTTATTTTTTTAAATATAAATACAGTATATCAGCTACTTTGATGCTATTCAGTCCGCGGACATCTTTATTCTCTCTCTCTCTCTCTCTCTCTCTCTATATATATATATATATATATGAGTGGCCCAGTTTTATGAATTATTTTGCTCATATGTGGATAATAGTATATAATGATACAATACTATTGGTATAATTTGGTTTAATTAGGTTTATTAATGTGTATAGTATTGAAAACAGGTTGAGTAGAAAAGTAGTACAGTTTGGATACAGTGATATTTGTTTTGTAATCGAAATTATGCTCTTTATTAGAATGTGATTTACCATTATTGTTAAATAATATAAAATAAATAATTTTTTAAAAAAAAATTAAAGCTATCAGATAATAATATTATTAATATTTTACATCTTTTCGAGTCAACAATCAATTTCAAATTGTAGACCAAATTGCATTGGATTGGCTACTCGAAAACTTTTCCACTGAGAAGCAAAATCTAAGTACTTGGAACATCATCACTTTAGATCATTATAATATTTTTTTTTAAAAAAAAAAATTGATTAAAAAAAAGCCCCGCAGACAGCTAACTCAAATATTCCTACTTTGATACTATATAAAATAATAAAAATAATTTAATATTTATCTTTCACATGAAGCATACTTTGCAATTAGTCTTTCTCTATATTTCAGCTCACTAATATAAATTTATTTTGAAAGAAAAAATAGCAACACTATTCGTTTTATTCAATAAAAAAGTGAACTAAATGATAATGATCAAGTAAAAAAATTTTGAATTATCGTGAAAAAAGCACTCTATATGGAATGAAGGGATTACTTACTCAAAATAAATTTTTTTATCATGATTATCAAATATCTGATTTTATTGATTGCTAACTGAGAATCCACATTAATTATTCTAAAAAACATATCATTTTTGTCCTTTCAAATGGCCTACCAGAAGACAATCAATTCGCTCAGCCTGGTATAAGTAGGTTGTGTTCAACTCCTTGACATCTATATATCCCAGGCGACGGTCACATTATTTTCCAATTCTTTAGATTGGATTTCCTCCAAAACTTTACTAAAAACGCATGATGTGAATAAATAGTCCGTATATAATTTTCTCTTCCATTCCACAAAACACATAATCTGTATTCTCCATCTATATATCCTCTCTTAAATAGATTATTTTTTTGGAATAGACTGAAATTGTATATATATATATATATATATATATATATATATATATATATATATTATAGCTTATATGTTCTTAAAATCATAAGCATGTTTATACTTGTAAATTTTTTACCATTAGATTTATATTGGAATTTGTGCTTTTTACTTTATCTTTATCTTTTTTTAGTTGACTTTAAAAAAATACAAATACCAATACAAATTTAATGATAAAAAATTTACAAGTATAAATAGGCTTGTGCTTTTAAAAATATATAAGCTCTACTCTCTCTCTAGAGCTTATATGTTTTTAAAAGCACAAACATATTTATGCTTATAAATTTTTTACCATTAGATTTGTGTTTTTTACTTTTTTTTTCTTTTTTTTTAGTTGACTTTATAAAACACAAATACCAATACAAATTAAATGATAAAAAATTTACAAGTATAAATAGTTTTATGCTTTTAAAACCATATAAACTATACTCTATATATATATATATATATATATATATATATATATATATATATATATATATATATATATATATATATATATTGGAGAAATGTACAAATTATATGGTAATCCTTTGTCAATCACTTATTAAACAAGCTCCATCATAAGTTAAAGCACATATAGAACTGGTAAAAATGTACGAAACTAATATAAACATTGGACTATTTTGATTCGGCTTTTCAATCTTTTAAAATTTTAAATTTACTGCTAAATTTTATAATTTTAAAATTTAAATTAATTAATTATTTTAATAAATTTTTATAGTTATGAAAATTGTATGAAATATACTAACTAAAATTGTAAAAATAAGATACATTAAAGGATTGGATTAATTGTATGTTAATTAAGATACATAAAAGGATTGGATTAATTTTGTTTGGCCCAAATTTTTTATCTACTTACTTTTAAGTCCAAGTCTAGTCCAAAACATTCGGACCAGACTGGGCCGGACCAGATTTTCCAACTGGGCTGGATCAATCAATCAAACCTTCATGAAAGCATGGATGGGCCGGATATTAAGAAACGGGCCGTATTTAGTCGCACTTTTATGAAATTAATAGTAAGATTATGAGAGGGTATGTATTATTCTTAGCTCTTTAAGACCTATCAATTGATCTATTCGGTCGGTCGTAGTCAATGAAATGCATGACACCGAAATAAATTTATGGATGAACATTTTAGTTTAATAAGCGATTATCTTATTACCAAGAAAATATTATTCCGGAAAAAAAAAAAAAAAAAAAAAAACTACTATATGGTACGGTACATCTCCCTAGTCCCTACTAGCTAATAACACATTGTACGGCTCCTCCAATCGCGCTCCGCCACGTGTAGACGGGAGCAGGTTACGCGACATATCTCTCGCGGATCAGCGTACGCGATCTACAGCGGGGTCTGGAGCTCCGGATCCACCCGATCCGCTCCGTCGCCGCCGCCGCCCTCCTCTGCCGCCGCCGCCGCGAAGGGCAGCGCCGCCTCGCCCCCGGGAGTCCCGGCTACGTAGTCGAGGAGCTCCTCGCAGGAGGAGGCTGCGCCGGGGGAAGGCGGCGGCGAGATCCGGAGGAGGACGGCGACGGCGGCGAGGAAGAGCCCCGTGGAGGCGAGGAGCGGCCAGAAGAAGGCCACCACGGCGCCGAGCCCGAAGGGGGCGGCGCGCGAGTGGACGAGCGTGTAGGCCGCCGCCGCCCCCGCGGCGACGATCGCGGCGGCGCCGACGAGCCCACGGTGGCCTCGCGGCGCCGCCGCCGCGGCGAGGGAGAGCAGCCGCTCCTGGATCGCCATGGGCCGAAGGTGGATCGAGAAGACGAGGTAAGTATCGGTTCCTTCTCGATTTCTAGGGTTAGGTTTAGGGTTTACCTAGCGGAGCAAAAAGGAGAAAGGAGAAAGGGACAGAGGAAGTAGATAAAAGAGAAGGTGGAGTGGTGAAAGGGAGAAAGGGAGAGAGTTAACCCCTTTCTTTACTTGGCGACTCAGAAAAGATTCTCGCTTGCTACTAATTCGTTTTTGTTTTCTTTCGATAATTTTTTCCCACCACAAAATTCTCCATGCACCTGCTCCACTAGATCAACAAATTTACTACTGCCAAATTTATTTGAACTAGCGAATGGGAAAGGGGTAGGTTTTTTTCTTTTTTGATGCACCGGGTGCGGGCAATAATATCCTGCACGGAGGGTGAAGCATTTGGGAAGTGGTATTACGAAAATACCACTGTGGGTTCTTGCAGCAGCCGTTTGGAGATCGATTCCGCTTCGGGGGCTTTTCGGGGAAGCCAATTTTCGCGCACTTGGCTTTGTCGGCCACTTTTTGACTCATGGGAGCACGCTCCCCTGTTTGCTCACGTGGGGTTGATGGGTACGCACATCATCCACGCCGTTATTTAGTCCGCCACGTCAGATCAAGATCAGACGCTTCTTAGATTTTCTCGTTTATTTATTTTATTATTATTATTTTTTTTTTAAGGCTTCGTCTAATTTTTTTAAAGAAAAAAAATTTCCAATTAGCTTTTTTTTTTTTTCTTTTAATAATTTTTAATCTAATAGATTAGGAAACAAAATAATTTATAAATATTTACTTAAATTTAGGTGTTAATTAAGTAGGAGAATTTTTTTTTTCCTCCTCTCTCCTTTTTCTACTTTCCAAATAATTTAATAATACTTATTAAATTAATTTATTATTATTATTATTTTATTTAAATATATTATTAATATTATTAAATATATAATAAAAATACATATTCAAAAATAATATTTAATATTACTAAAAACAAATATAATACAAAATAATATAATTATACACTACATATAAATAATAATAATAATAATAATAATAATAATAATAATCATATGAGTAAATACGTAATATAAATGCATATGAAATATAACATTTGCATGACTAAACATAATATAATTATATATATTTAACATAATTAATAATTCGATATAATTACGCATTTGACGTAGTAATTGACATGACTAAAAAATTAATATAATATAAAAATAATATAATTATATATTATATATAAATAAAAATATTATAATTACACAGTAAATATATGTTGCATTATAAAGTGGGAGAGGATAAAAGGGAAAAAAAAACATCACACCTAATTAATACATAAATTCAAATTAATATTATTAAATTATTATTTTTTTCTAATCTATCCAAATGAGGTTAGATTATGAATTATTTTGAAAAAAAAAGACTAGATTGAGATTTTTTTTTTTTTCAATAAGGCTAAATGAGGCATTAGCTTAATTAGGTTTCGAATAAGATTTTATTTCAGCATAAAAAAATTTTGAAATAAAATTTTATTCTCTAAGATAGTGTTTGATCGAAAAATAATGTTTGAAATAAGATTTTATTCTTCAAGATAGTTTTTGATCAGAAAATAATATCTGAAATAAAATTTTATTTTCCAAAATTATATATATATATATAACTTTTAAAATAAGTAGGAACAAAATTAATTTTGTATTTGAATAAAAGTTAGATTGTTTTTGAAAAAAAAAATAGTGTTTGAATAATTTTATTGGAATTGTAAGAATAAGAATAATTATAATTTTAAAATAATAATATTTTATCTAATTAATTAACATAAAAATATTAATTAAATAATAATTTAAGTTATTTAATTAACTATTGATGAATAATTCTAAATATTAATTAATAAAATAATTACTAATAAATATTGTTAATTCATAATTTAATTAACTATAAATAATTTAATGAATTAATTTGTTAATTATTTAATAGTTAAATATTTACATAATAAAATAATTAAATTAGTTAAAATATAAAATTAATAAAATAATTAATATAATAATTGAAAATATATTTATTTAATTAAACTTGCTCTGAAGTGAAAATAAATTTATTTCAGAAAAAAAAAATTGATAAATAATTTCAGACTTATATCAATTTGATTAGAAAAAAAAATAAATTATTATTTTTATTTATTACCAAAAGTGTTTAGAATGTGTTTTTATTAGAAAACAAGATCTAAAAAAGAACTTTATTTGCGGGCCATGCTTAGATACGTGGACGGACGATGCGTCCATATATTTGTCCTATTTAGAAAACTTGGACGGCTCGACCAAATAAGACCTATACACAGAACATCACTGAAAAGCAAAAATGTCAAAATACAAGTCACATATTCAGTATTAATTTAAGTTCTATATTTTTGTACAATTTCGAAAGTTATATATATATATATATATATATATATATAAAGAGAGAAGTTTATATATTTTTAAAAATATAAGTTAATTTATATTTGTAAATTTTTTACTATTAAATTTGAATTGAAATTTGTGCTATTATAAAGTCAATTAAAAAGAGAGAAAAAAATATAAAATATATAAATTTTAATACAAATTCAATAATAAAAAATTTATCAGTATAGATGAGATTGTGCTTTTAAAAACATATAAGCTCATAGAGAATTGAGTTTTTATGTTTGTAAAAATACAAAATTATTTATGCTTGTGAGTTTTTTACCATTGGATGTAGGAATGTGCGGTTAGAATGATAGTTGGCTCCTTAGGTTTAGTGGGTGGTCGGTGAAATAGTATGATCTAAGGAGTAGAATTAATCAAAGAATTAGATCTAACAGTAAAAAATTTACAAGAACCAATTGCTTGGTGTTTGTACAAGCACAGTAACCGAACTCTCTCTCTCTCTCTCTCTCTCTCTCTCTCTCTCTCTCTCTCTCTATATATATATATATATATATATATAGGGTCCGACTATTATAATCTTATGAGTAAAATTTGTTTATACTCATAAGTTTTCATCCATTGGTTGAAGGAATGTGCGGTTAGAATTATAGTAGTTCCTAAGATTTTTACTATTTTCCCAACAACCTAGTAAACTCTACGGGGACCACTATCACCATTATCATCCTAACCGCGCATTCCTTCATCCAATGATGAAAAAGTTATGAGTACAAAGGAATTTATACTCATAAAAGTATAGTAACCATACGCTCTATATATATATATAATTAGACTTGAATACTGTAGTGTCCCAGTTTTCCCCTGTGTTTTTCCCCTGTTTTGGGGTGTGGAACACCTGTTAGTGGTGTGTGGGGCCCCAACATGTCAAAGTGATGTGTTGCTTGGACTCATAGAGGATTTGGGAGCATGCCTGACCTTCGGCTGCCTTTACCGAATTTTAGAAGTGGAATTAGGCTAATCGGAGGCCATATTTGGATTCAGCGCGGAAAAACGCTTGAAAACGGCTATTTACTTATTTAATTTGGAGTCCGGATGCCCAAAAACGGACCCCCGGAAGTTTTCTGCGCGAAATAGTGCATGGGAGGACCTGTGGACCGGTCAGGGACACGTGGCGGCCTCTGATTGGGCCGGCGCACGCTTCCCGGTCCACGGATTGGGCCGCCGGTGCACGGTGGACCGGCGGGCCACGTGGCGGCACGCGGTTGGGCCGGTGCAAGGCGCGCGGCGCACGGGAGGGTGCGCGGGCAGCGCGGTGCACGGTGGACCGGGGCGCGCCACGTGGCGGCCCCGGGTTGGCTGGCCCACGTGCGCGTGGCGCACGCAGCAGCGCGCGGGGCGGCCGTACGCGCACGCGGGGCGGTCGTTGACTGACCGCTCCCCGTGTCGGACGCGGCACCGCCCCACGTGGCGCCACGCCAGTGGCTGGCGCCGCACGCGGTTTGACCGGGGGACGGGGGCACGTGGCGCTTCCCCGTTGGGCCGCACGGCTGCCGCCTGTTCGGCGGACACGTGTCGGGCCCTGGGCCGGGTCGGACGGGCGGTCGGACGCGGCTGGATCCCGTGTGCGGGCCGGGTTGGGCTGGGCCGCACTGTGCGCGCCCGGAAATCCTTGGGCCGGGCCGCACTGTAGCCGCCCGAATGTGGGCCTGGGCACTGTTCACGCCCGGAAAATGGGACACAACGGTCATTTCCGGAAAAGATTTTTTGGGCCTATATAAAGGCCTCCCCTCCCCTCTTTTCTGCCATTTTCCGAGTGATAGAGAGAGAACCAGAGAGAGGCCATTGAAGAGAAGTTTTTCCTCACTGATTTTTCTACCTCGTGGTGCGTTCCCAGATTTTCTGGAAGATCGACAGCGGCGTTCCGGATTTTACAGTGTGCCTCGGTTTTCCCCCATTTCGGCCCGTTATCGTCGCATTTCAGTCCGAGGAGTCCCCTGCGCAGCACAGAAGTCCGATTCCGACGATTTCTTCGCCAGTGTGTTCCTAAGAGGTAGGGCTTCGTTTTCCGTGTTGATGGTTTCTCCGGATTCCGATTTCTTGGCACGATTCCCGAGGTGATTTGACACCCCATTTTGCTGTTTGGATTTTTGGACAGCGGCAACTTCGTCGATTTGTTTCTCAGCGTAGGAATATCGGATCGAGGCGATTCAAGAGTCGATTTTGGGTGATTTTTCGCGAGGAACGCAACCGTGATTTTTCTGGGATTTTAGGAGCTCGGGACAGAGGTGAAAATTCCTCGTTTTGCGTGCTGATTTTTAAAACAGCAAATGTGTGTTGGAAACTGATATATTTACACCGTGTACACTTATGTGATGTTGTAGGACATTGTGGCAGCTGACAGTGTGTTTAGAGGACAGCGGGTATTTTCTGGGTACATTGTACACGCTTTTCGAGGTGGGTGGTTGCGTATCCCTCTTTGTTGATTTGCACACTAGGAATAAAAGAGTTCCCAATTATACATGTGATAGTTAACTTGTGGTGTATGAACCTATTGTATTTGACCCCTAAATTAATTTAGTAGCTTCTATGTGATAAATCTGGGACAAGAAAATTGGACAATTGCTATATCGTGAACCGCATGCAATTTAGTAACCCAACAATATTTTTAAAATAGTTTAAAAGTATTCTTCACATGAAACTTAGTTCCTTTCTAAATGTTTTTAAAAGAGAACACTTGCATGCTCATTGGACAACTAGTTAAGCCACTATTTTATTGCAGCACGATATTATGGGATTTGACTTAGGAGAAAACATCTGTTATTGTTATTCTTCTCTATCGATGCATGATGCTCGAGTCTGATCGGGATTTTGGAGATAGTATTGCTTGGGACAGTTTGGACATGTCTTAGGGGATTGTGGGGCATAGTGGCAACCGCGGATGTTAGGCGGTTGACCAGATGTTTTTACTTTATCAGATTGGGGTCTATGGGTTCAGCGGTAGCCGCGGATTTTGGGCGGTTGACCGGGTGTTATTATCACACCAGATTGGGGATCGGGGTTGCATTAGTGGATGGAGTATTCCCACTTTGATCATGGTCATGATCCAGTCCTGCTATTATGAGACATCGGTTACAGAGATGATTGATACAGAGATACTTTACTCGTGTGGGTCGCTCCCCTCGAGTGCCACTCCGGAGTAGGCTTTTAGACCGTGATGGGTGCCGGTCAGTTGGTGAGTTGTGAGTGATGACAGAGCAGGCAGTGCCAGTATTTTCTGGCCCACTGATTGGGTTTTCTTTGGGCAGTCAGCTTCATAGTTGCATCTATACAGTCATCTTTTGGCACTGCATTTAGAGGCATAGTAGTGGTAGTTTCTTTTCAGCAGTCTTTATTGCATACCACTGTTCTTTCCTTTTTGCCTCTTTATTCCTAGTGGGTGCGTCAGCATCAGAGGTTTTACCCACTAGGGGAGGCTACTGGTTTATCTAGTAGTTCTCACCCCCATTGTTGTTTCTTGTTCTTTCTTTCCCTTTGTTTTGCAGAGTCATCTGTGGGAGCTGCTGGGCCTTCAGCGGCAGATCGAGGTAAGAGGATCGCGGACTAGCTAGATCGTCTACCCCGACGTGAGAGTAGCTGGACTTTATTGTACCCCTTTTGTATCTCAGACTACAGTAGTTTACTTTTGGGTCTGGCTGTGGCCAGCTGGTTGTATTATTTTGGTGAGCTGGGAGTTTATTGTACTTTATTTCAGCTTGTATCATATTTCAGTCTGAGATTACTGTTAGTTCTATTAGTTCAGCTCTGTTTATGCTCTTCTATTGTATATTATCTATCTGAGCAGGTTACCAGCGCTTCGTGTACATGGAAAATTCTGTGTACACGGCGGATCTGTTGGCGGGCCCGGGTTCTGGTTACCCCGGGGCGTGACAGATTAAGTTGGTATCAGAGCTTAGGGATAGGTCAGTTGGGACTTAGGAAACCCTAGGCTTTTGGCAGACCCTAGGATGATAGGGCGCGAGAGGCGTGACACTTCGCGAAAGTCGTTGATTTATTTATTGGACTCTTCCAGTGAGTGAAGAGGGATCGACATACCCAATTTCTGGTGGACAGTTATGTTGGCTGCAGACAACATAAAGTCGCAGAAATAGGGGGATGTCTTTGACTTTCGCTAGATTGGGTCGTGTGGGGTTATGTTACTGATTTGTGATTTCTTGTGGCAGGATGCCTCCCCGACGTCGGATTCCCACTCAGGGTGTCCCGTTACCCCCTGATGAGCCAGAGCAGCCTACACCCCCCGAGCTTACTGAGTTGAGGGCCTTGGTGGCCCAATTGGCGGAGGGTCAGCGCCGCCAGGGGCAGAGGATCGATCAGCTGCTTGCCCAGAGAGAGGCACCACCCCCAGCTGTTCCTGAGGCCTTCGTGCCTCCTGTTGCACCTTTTGTGCCGTCAGCGCCATCTTCGAGTAGCGGGGCTCCTGGAGCTATTCAGCCTTTGACTGCGGAGGAGGAGCAGGATTTTGCTGACAAACTCTCCCAGTTTGTTAAGCGGGGACCACCTAGATTCTCAGGGCGGGATGCTCAGCCCCGGGCTGTTGGGATATGGCTTTCTGCGATGGAGAAGCTTTTTCGGGACTTCTTCATCGACCCGAAGTATCGAGTGCACATGGCGGTGCACTGTTTGGACGGAGATGCTGATTTTTGGTGGCAGCGAGTTGAGCCACTGGAGTTCCGGATCACTCGGCAGTTACCTTGGGAGGAGTTCAAACGGATGGTGTTGGACACCTATTTTTCTACCAGTGTGAAGAAGAAGTTGGAGGACGATTTGAAGAATCTGCAGCAGGGCGATCGACCGGCCCATGCCTATTTTCAGGAGTTCAGGGAGTTGCTGAACTGTGTGCCCTACGTCGCTCGTGACGGTCCGCACCAGGTTGAGTTGTTCGAGGGAGGCCTTCGTCCAGAGATTTACCCACTTGTGCATGCTCAGAGATTTCAGACCCTGGAGGCAGCCGCAGAGCATGCACAGTGGGTGGAGAGAGGTGATCAGGTGATGGCCAGACGGAGGGCCGCGGTCGCGCAGGGTTCCGACAGGAAGCGACCAGCCCAGGATGAGGGGGGACAGGCCAGTACTTGGAGGCCGCCCCGACCGCCACCGCCTCAGTCCCAGGGCCGTGGGCGTTCGGAGCGGCGAGGGCCTGGTGGATCCCAGAGGCCCCAGCAGCAGCAGCAGCAGCAGCAGAGATCGCAGTCGTCGCAGCGCGGATCGCAGCGGCAGCCACAGCGACAGCGACAGTCTCAGCAGCAGCAGTCCCGACAGTCACGGGCCCCCAGCAGTTGTATTTTCTGTGGAGGTCCGCACTTCCCCGGCACCTGCGACCAGCGGTGGGGTCGTTGCTACGGATGTGGACAGCCAGGGCACATTCGAGCTGCGTGCCCCTTTTCGACCTCAGCCGCCCCTTCTTCAGCATCTGCCCCAGCATCATCGCAGCAGCGGTCGACGGCTCAGCGGCCTTATGCTCCAGCGAGCAGGCCATCTTCTTCTCATTCCACCGATTATCGCCCTCCAGCTCAGAGTGGGCGGGTGTATGCTGCACAGGTAGAGGATTCTTCAGCAGCGGACCATGTGGTAGCAGGTATCACTTTACTTTCTGGCATTAGGACTCGCACCTTATTTGATACTGGAGCATCGCATTCTTTCATTAGTAGATCTTTTGCATCATTACATGGGTTAGAGGTAGGACTTTTGCCACGTGCACGAGAGGTACAGATTCCCGATCACACTTTGCTCGTGGAGGAGTGTTGTTGGTCCTGCCCGATGCAGATCGAGTCCTGGATTATGCCAGCAGACCTGTTGGTCTTGAGACAGCTGCAGGATTTTGATGTGATTCTCGGGATGGACTGGCTGGCTCGGTATTTTGCGACTATTGACTGTGCCGAGAGGACTGTCACTTTTAGAGAGCCAGACCAGGAGGTGTTGGTGTACCGGGGATGTCAGAGCGCTTTCTTTGCCTCTATGGTTTCGACTTCCCGAGCGAGACGGATGATTCATCGAGGATGTGTAGCCTTTTTGGCTAGTGTTGTTGAGGGGCCTACGGCGGCACCGGGACTCGGGGATATCCCTATCGTCCGCGAGTTCCCGGATGTGTTTCCACCTGAGCTGACTAGTATGCCGCCCGACAGAGAGATTGAGTTTGTGATTGACGTAGTCCCAGGAACTGCGCCAATCTCTAAGGCTCCTTATCGGATGGCACCGGCTGAGCTGAGAGAGCTTAAAGCACAGTTGCAAGACTTGATGGATAAGGGTTTCATTAGACCCAGTGTGTCGCCCTGGGGAGCCCCGGTGCTATTCGTGAAGAAGAAAGATGGGTCACTTAGACTGTGTGTGGATTATAGGGAGCTGAATAAAGTGACCATTAAGAACAAGTACCCTCTGCCGCGCATCGACGATCTCTTTGATCAGCTGCAAGGGTCTTGTGTCTTTTCCAAGATTGATCTACAGTCTGGTTACCACCAATTAAAGGTGAAGGCCGAGGATATTCCTAAGACTGCTTTCAGATCACGGTACGGGCATTATGAGTTTACAGTTATGCCATTTGGATTGACTAATGCCCCTGCCGCCTTTATGGACTTGATGAACAGGATATTTCGGCCATTCCTGGACCGATTTGTGGTGGTGTTCATAGATGATATCCTGGTTTACTCCCGGAGCGAGGCCGAGCATGAGGAGCACTTGAGGACTGTGCTACAACTTCTGCGGGAGAAGAAGTTGTATGCCAAGCTGGTGAAGTGCGAGTTTTGGCTTCGGGAGGTAGCTTTCTTGGGCCATGTGATTTCCGCCGCCGGTGTAGCTGTAGACCCGGCGAAGATTGAGGCAGTTCGTGATTGGCCCCGACCGACGACTGTATCAGAGGTGCGCAGCTTCATGGGATTAGCTGGTTATTATCGTCGGTTTGTGGAAGGCTTTGCGAAGCTTTCCACACCCCTCACTCGGTTGACACGAAAAGGGGTTAAGTTTATCTGGAGTGAGGACTGCCAGAAGAGCTTCGAGGAGCTGAAGGACAGACTGATGACTGCTCCTATCCTTTCCCTCCCTGTTATGGGGAAAGGATATGTGATCTACAGTGACGCATCGCACAGTGGACTGGGTTGCGTGTTGATGCAGGATGGGAGGGTAATTGCTTATGCATCGAGACAGCTCAAGGATTACGAGAAGAATTACCCTACCCACGACTTAGAGCTCGCTGCCGTGGTGTTTGCACTGAAGCTTTGGCGCCATTACCTGTACGGGGAGCATTGTGAGATCTACACCGACCACAAGAGCTTAAAGTATCTGTTCACACAGAAGGAGCTTAATTTGAGGCAGCGCAGGTGGTTAGAGCTACTAAAGGATTATGATGTGGATATCCTTTACCACCCAGGCAAGGCTAACGTGGTCGCTGATGCATTGAGCCGAAGAGCAGTACAGAGTTTGTCTATGTTGATCACAGACCAGGCGCCCCTATTGGAGGAGATGAGACGGCTCGAGATAGAGGTTGTGTCCCCTGGGGTCTCTGCTAGACTGACGTCATTAGTCGTGCAGCCCACTCTGCTGGACAGGATCAGGGAGAAACAGAGTGAGGACCCCCACTTGACCAGGATTCGAGATCAGCTTCCGAGTGATCAGTCAGGGGATTTTACAGTGGATGCTGCGGGAGTACTGAGGTACAGGGACCGAGCATGTGTGCCAGTGGATGCTGAGATCAGAGAGCAGATATTGAGAGAGGCCCATTATACACCTTATACCCTTCATCCTGGGGGGACTAAGATGTATAAGGACCTCAAGGCACATTTTTGGTGGAATGGCATGAAGAGGGATGTCGGGAGATTTGTGGCCCAGTGTTTAACTTGTCAGCAGGTAAAAGCCGAGCATCGGGTGCCAGCTGGCAAGTTACAAAGTCTTCCAATCCCTGAGTGGAAATGGGACCACATTACGATGGATTTCGTGGTCGGATTGCCGAGGGCACAGGGCGGAGCAGATGCTATCTGGGTAGTTGTGGATCGACTTACTAAGTCAGCGCACTTTTTGCCTATGCAGACTACTTGGCCACTCGATCGACTAGCCCAGCTATACCTTGATGAGATTGTGAGATTGCATGGAGTACCCGCCTCCATTGTGTCAGATAGAGATCCGAGGTTTGCCTCGCGTTTTTGGGGGAGTTTGCAGACCGCGATGGGGACTCAGCTCAGATTCAGTACAGCTTTTCATCCCCAGACTGATGGGCAGTCAGAGCGGACTATACAGATCTTGGAGGACATGCTGAGGGCTTGCGTCTTGGATTTCGGCGGGGGTTGGATTCGGCACTTATCCTTGGTTGAGTTTGCGTACAACAACAGCTTTCAAGCGAGCATACAGATGGCTCCGTTTGAAGCGTTGTATGGACGCAAGTGCCGATCACCACTTTATTGGAGTGACGTAGGCGAGAGACGGACCTTGGGGCCAGATATACTGCTAGAGGCAGAGGAGAAGGTCCGGGTGATTCGACAGCATCTTCAGACCGCTCAGAGCCGACAGAGGAGTTATGCTGATGTTCGGCGACGAGACTTAGAGTTTCAGGTTGGAGATCATGTATTTCTGAAAGTCTCGCCGTCCAAGGGGATCAGGAGGTTCGGCATTCGCGGGAAACTCAGCCCCCGATACATTGGACCATTCGAGGTGTTGGAGCGTATCGGGCCTGTTGCTTATCGACTTGCACTTCCCCCGAGACTGGCTGGTGTCCACGATGTTTTCCATGTTTCCACACTGAGGAGGTACGTCTTCGACCCGTCGCACGTCATCGACTTTGCACCCCTCGAGATCAGCGAGGATTTGAGATATGAGGAGCGCCCAGTACGGATTCTTGATCGGGAGGTGAAAGAATTGCGCAATCGGACCATCCCCTATGTGAAGATCCTTTGGAGCAATCATGATGAGCGCGAGGCGACGTGGGAGCTAGAGTCAGAGATGATGGACGCCTACCCCTACCTGTTCGAGGCTCTGGATTGAGGTATGATTTTAGTTTCGAGGACGAAACTTTTGTTAGTGGGGGAGGATGTAGTGTCCCAGTTTTCCCCTGTGTTTTTCCCCTGTTTCGGGGTGTGGAACACCTGTTAGTGGTGTGTGGGGCCCCAACATGTCAAAGTGATGTGTTGTTTGGACTCAGAGAGGATTTGGGAGCAAGCCTGACCTTCGGCTGCCTTTGCCGAATTTTAGAAGTGGAATTAGGCTAAACGGAGGCCGTATTTGGATTCAGCGCGGAAAAACGCTTGAAAACGGCTATTTACTTATTTAATTTGGAGTCCGGATGCCCAAAAACGGACCCCCGGAAGTTTTCTGCGCAAAATGGTGCATGGGGGGACCTGTGGACCGGTCAGGGACACGTGGCGGCCTCTGATTGGGCCGGCGCACGCTCCCGGTCCACGGATTGGGCCGCCGGTGCACGGTGGACCGGCGGGCCACGTGGCGGCACGCGGGTGGGCCGGTGCAAGGCGCGCGGCGCACGGGAGGGTGCGCGGGCAGCGCGGTGCACGGTGGACCGGGGCGCGCCACGTGGCGGCCCCGGGTTGGCTGGCCCACGTGCGCGTGGCGCACGCAGCAGCGCGCGGGGCGGCCGTACGCGCACGCGGGGCGGTCGTTGACTGACCGCTCCCCGTGTCGGACGCGGCACCGCCCCACGTGGCGCCACGCCAGTGGCTGGCGCCGCACGCGGTTTGACCGGGGGACGGGGGCACGTGGCGCTTCCCCGTTGGGCCCGCACGGCTGCCGCCTGTTTGGCGGACACGTGTCGGGCCCTGGGCCGGGTCGGACGGGCGGTCGGACGCGGCTGGATCCCGTGTGCGGGCCGGGTTGGGCTGGGCCGCACTGTGCGCGCCCGGAAATCCTTGGGCCGGGCCGCACTGTAGCCGCCCGAATGTGGGCCTGGGCACTGTTCACGCCCGGAAAATGGGACACAACGGTCATTTCCCAAAAGTTTTTTGGGCCTATATAAAGGCCTCCCCTCCCCTCTTTTCTGCCATTTTCCGAGTGATAGAGAGAGAACCAGAGAGAGGCCATTGAAGAGAAGTTGTTCCTCACTGATTTTTCTACCTCGTGGTGCGTTCCCAGATTTCTGGAAGATCGACAGCGGCGTTCCGGATTTTACAGTGTGCCTCGGTTTTCCCCATTTCGGCCCGTTATCGTCGCATTTCAGTCCGAGGAGTCCCCTGCGCAGTACAGAAGTCCGATTCCGACGATTTCTTCGCCAGTGTGTTCCTAAGAGGTAGGGCTTCGTTTTTCCGTGTTGATGGTTTCTCCGGATTCCGATTTCTTGGCACGATTCCCGAGGTGATTTGACACCCCATTTTGCTGTTTGGATTTTTGGACAGCGGCAACTTCGACGATTTGTTTCTCAGCGTAGGAATATC
Organism: Tillandsia fasciculata; assembly: GCA_029168755.2. Taxonomy (NCBI): domain Eukaryota; kingdom Viridiplantae; phylum Streptophyta; class Magnoliopsida; order Poales; family Bromeliaceae; genus Tillandsia; species Tillandsia fasciculata. The sequence goes on from CM054930.1 coordinate 29,527,078, forward strand.
GGATCGAGGCGATTCAAGAGTCGATTTTGGGTGATTTTTCGCGAGGAACGCAACCGTGATTTTTCTGGGATTTTAGGAGCTCGGGACAGAGGTGAAAATTCCTCGTTTTGCGTGCTGATTTTAAAACAGCAAATGTGTGTTGGAAACTGATATATTTACACCGTGTACACTTATGTGATGTTGTAGGACATTGTGGCAGCTGACAGTGTGTTTAGAGGACAGCGGGTATTTTCTGGGTACATTGTACACGCTTTTCGAGGTGGGTGGTTGCGTATCCCTCCTTGTTGATTTGCACACTAGGAATAAAAGAGTTCCCAATCATACATGTGATAGTTAACTTGTGGTGTATGAACCTATTGTATTTGACCCCTAAATTAATTTAGTAGCTTCAATGTGATAAATCTGGGACAAGGAAATTGGACAATTGCTATATCGTGAACCGCATGCAATTTAGTAACCCATCAATATTTTTAAAATAATGTTAAAAGTATTCTTCACATGAAACTTAGTTCCTTTCTAAATGTTTTTAAAAGAGAACACTTGCATGCTCATTGGACAACTAGTTAAGCCACTATTTTATTGCAGCACGATATTATGGGATTTGACTTAGGAGAAAACATCTGTTATTGTTATTCTTCTCTATCGATGCATGATGCTCGAGTCTGATCGGGATTTTGGAGATAGTATTGCTTGGGACAGTTTGGACATGTATTAGGGGATTGTGGGGTATAGTGGCAACCGCGGATGTTAGGCGGTTGACCAGATGTTTTTACTTTATCAGATTGGGGTCTATGGGTTCAGCGGTAGCCGCGGATTTTGGGCGGTTGACCGGGTGTTATTATCACACCAGATTGGGGATCGGGGTTGCATTAGTGGATGGAGTATTCCCACTTTGATCATGGTCATGATCCAGTCCTGCTATTATGAGACATCGGTTACAGAGATGATTGATACAGAGATACTTTACTCGTGTGGGTCGCTCCCCTCGAGTGCCACTCCGGAGTAGGCTTTTAGACCGTGACGGGTGCCGGTCAGTTGGTGAGTTGTGAGTGATGACAGAGCAGGCAGTGCCAGTATTTTCTGGCCCACTGATTGGGTTTTCTTTGGGCAGTCAGCTTTATAGTTGCATCTATACAGTCATCTTTTGGCACTGCATTTAGAGGCATAGTAGTGGTAGTTTCTTTTCAGCAGCTTTATTGCATACCACTGTTCTTTCCTTTTTGCCTCTTTATTCCTAGTGGGTGCGTCAGCATCAGAGGTTTTTACCCACTAGGGGAGGCTACTGGTTTATCTAGTAGTTCTCACCCCCATTGTTGTTTCTTGTTCTTTCTTTCCCTTTGTGTTGCAGAGTCATCTGTGGGAGCTGCTGGGCCTTCAGCGGCAGATCGAGGTAAGAGGATTGCGGACTAGCTAGATCATCTACCCCGACTGTGAGAGTAGCTGGACTGTTATTGTACCCCTTTTGTATCTCAGACTACAGTAGTTTACTTTTGGGTCTGGCTGTGGCCAGCTGGTTGTATTATTTTGGTGAGCTGGGAGTTTGTTGTACTTTACTTCAGCTTGTATCATATTTCAGTCTGAGATTACTGTTAGTTTTATTAGTTCAGTTCTGTTTATGCTCTTCTATTGTATATTATCTATCTGAGCAGGTTACCAGCGCTTCGTGTACATGGAAAATTCTGTGTACACGGCGGATCTGTTGGCGGGCCCGGGTTCCGGTTACCCCGGGGCGTGACAAATACTATCGATAGCACCAAGCCATTGGTGCTATCAAATTTTTAGTCGTTGGATGAAAAAATATGCGGTTGGGATTATAGTGGCCCCTAGGATTTACTAGGTGGTTGGTTGAATAGTAAAAATCTTAGGGGACCACTATAATCCCAACCGCATATCTTTTCATCCAACGGCTGAAAACTTGATAGCACCAATTGTTTGGTGCTATCGATAGTATTCTAGCCGGACTCTCTCTCTCTCTCTCTCTCTCTCTCTCTCTCTCTCTCTGTATATATATATATATATATTAGATTAATATTTTAGATTTGTCCAAGCGTTTTAATACAAGAGCATAGTTTACATCTCATTGTGGTCCAAGTTTTATTTGGACCTTATGTGATTTTATTGGATTTACATACATTAACAATTTATAAAAATGGAAAACTTCAATAAAGTCTTTCTATTTATTGAATTCAATAAATTCATTCAAATAGATTTATCTTTCAAAAATGTTCACAAAGAAAATATTTTTTCTTACATCATTTCATCTTAAAACTATTATTATGTATTATTCATAATTATTTCATGACCGTGTCACATGAGTTTTAGGAGACGTTTAGCCTAGATTTTGAAAAAGTAAAATTTTCAAAATTTATTTTGATTTGAATTATTAATTTTGGCTAAAAGGTGTAATATCTAATTACAGATGAAAAATAATTTTTGTGAAGTGAAGTGATTTTATAAGCCTGTTGGCAAATTTTATTTACTATTTACGAATAATAATTTTTTTATTAAATTTTATTTTAAAATAATTTAAAATTTGACTTTAAATTTAAATTTTAATATTTCCACAACAATTTTTAATTTGATATTTTAATTTAAAATATAAAATTGAATTTTAAAAATTGTAAAATTAAATTTCAAATTTTTTAATAAATATAAATTTTCAATTTCAAAATTAAAATCTAAATTTAAATTTTAAAATTTAAAATTGAATATTTAAAATTTAAAAATCTTTAAAATTTAAATTTTATCTTAAATTTGAAATTTGAAATTTTAAAATCTTGAATTTTAAATTTTAAATTTTCAATGTTAAATTTAATATCTAAATTTAAAATTTTAAAAAGTAAAAGTTAAATTTAATATTTAAAAATTCAGATGTAAAATTTAAATCTAAAATGAAAATTTTAAAATTTGAATGCAGATTCAGAATAAAATTTTGAAAAAATAGAATTTAGTTGTTTCAGATTTTAGCCTTTGAAAATTTAAAAAATAATTCTAAAAATTAGAATTAAATTTTAAAAATAAAATTGTCAAACGTTCTATTAAATCAAAAATAACTATTGAACTTAAAATTATTTTTCCATAATCTAGACCAAAAATGGAACCTTAATATTATAGATGAGTTACAAATATTATGTAGAGCATGAGTTGATTTTATATTTTTGGGCTATTTTGAGCTGGACTTGGGCATCCAAATGTTTTTAAAAAATGCCTATGAAAAGGCCTAAGAATAAACGAACTTATTAGGCCCCGGGCTATTGATTCTTAACCCGGCCCGATACTTCGCGGAGCGGTTATTTTTCAAAATGTTTGCGCAATTTTCAGTTCGACCCGTGACACACGGATTAAAATTCTACTCAATTCGAAAATAGGCTCGTCGAATATGCCTGATTTGGTTTTGCAATCTAAGCTAAGATTAGCACAGCACTTCATCATTTTATTATTTTTATAGCTGAATATATGTATTTATTTGATTAAAATAAAAGATTGTACCGTATTTATACATTTATATTTTATACCGTTAAAAAATTATATTTTATACTAAAATTGCCCTTTTTTTTAATTGGGTTTTTTTTTTTGAAAATGATCCTCTAAAATTTTATATTTTTGAAAATAATCCTACAAAATTTGTAATTGCAAAAAGCACCTATTGGTGCCAACTGGGTGTCACGTGTGCACGCCATATCAGCGGGAGAAGAGGACTCGGATTGAGTTGAACACGCATTTTAAACATGCATGTTTAAACACGCATTTTGAAAGTGCGTGTTTAGACACGGCGGATGGAGAAGTCGAGGCACGCGTCCCACTTCGCATCGAAGTCGGAGCGCGCGAGATCGTCGTCGTAGTCGACAACGTATTCTTCTTTTCTTCCGCCATTAAAAAGCGCACGAGAGATCGAGGAGGAGGAGGGAAAGGCAGAGACGAGGGTTTCCTTGACTTTGATTATTTATTTTTTTATTTTTTTTTGACCTTTCGGAAGATGCGTTGTATTCTTTGTATATCAGTCCATGAGGTTTTGGGATTTACGCATACGTCCCTTAGTTTTAAAAACAAAGAAAAGATAAAAACAAACTAAACTTATCTTTTAAAATCTTAATCTTATTATCAAATTTTTTAATTTTTATGATTTAAATCAGTTAAATAAACTTTATATATTTTTGTGAAATTATAATAAATTTATTAAAATAAATAATTAATTTAAATTTTAAAGTTAAAAGATTGTCCATCGACTCAACATGAGACACCATGTTGAGACTGCGTGTTCAACTAATTCTACCTCACAAACCCGGCTGACGTGGCGCGCACACGTGGCGCCCAGTTGGCAGACCTAGAATTATTTTTTAAATATAAATTTTATAAAATTATTTTTAAAAATATAAATTTTTAGAGGATCATTTAAAAAAAAAAAATTCTTTTTAAATTTTTTTTTTTTTCTTTATAAAACGAAGGAGAGGCAGCAGCTGCGGTAAAAGCAGTGGCGGCGAAGGTGGTGAAGGAGACAATGTAATACTAAAATATTTCGATCATTTCGTTAATCTTGTTTTTCATTTGATCATTTTGTTGATTTTTTGTTTGCGAAATTAAAATATATTTTACTGTCATGTAAAATGTACTTTTATTGTATTTATTATTCTAACGAAGAGGATTAAATATACATATTCTTTTATCTAGCAAAGTAAAGTGCTACACAGACACAAACGTCGATATATTCAAACTTTGATGAAATATAAAGATAAAAGTAGCAAATAAATTAAATAAAAAGATTAAAAAGATATGAACTACCATCGAAAGAGAGATATTCCGAATATTTTTTTTAAAAAAAATAATATATTTAGGATAAATTTTATTATTACTAGAGTAAAAAAAGTTCAAATCACGATTAGATATAATATATTTTTTTTGTGAATATAAAAATTTACTTTGGACATATCAATTCTCTTTTAGAAGACCATTTTTTCTGTATATCACATATATATAGAGGTTAAAATTAATTTTTGTTTCTTTTTTTTTTTTTCAGACTTAAAACTCGAAATCTCGAATAACCTATCAAAATTTTTATCATATAAAATAGAAACAGTCTAGATGCAGATTGTCGATTCAAAATATTTAAATTTAATTATTATTATTATTATTTATAAATTTTTTTATATTCAATTATAATTTTATTTTTATTTAATATAAAATTATTAGGGTGTAACAAATGTAAACAACAAAAATTGTTTTCACGAGTTACGAGTCACCTTTTCAAGCTTAGCACAAAGTAATACGGTTAGGTACCGTTTGGATGTGGCTTATACCGGAATGAGTTATACCAGGTATAGGTATAAAATAAGGGATAAACCTGGTTTTAACCTAAATTGTGTTTGGTTGGGAATGAGGCTTAAATCTGGTTTAAACCTGGTGTAAGAAATGTAGTGTTTGGATTGGGGATGAAGAATAAGTGGTATAAAGTTGACTTTTATGTTTAATGACGATGTGACCTTTATTTTTATGTATATTATAAATTTGATAATTAAAGAATGTATTAGAATTTTTTAATTGTAACAAATCTTATATATTATATTTAATTAATTATTTTCTATAACAAATTTTATTTAATTTTAATTAGTCTTAGTAAATTTTTTTAACGATTAAAATTTATAATTATATATTATATTTAATTAATTATTCTTTTTATTATATTTATAATTATATATAATTTTTTTATATAATTAATTGTTCTTTTTTTATATAAATATATATATATAATTATATATATTAAAATTTATAATTATATATAATTTTTTTAATGATTAAAATTTAATTTTAATTATATATTATATTTAATTAATTATTCTTTTTTTTTAATAATTTTTTCAAAATTAAAATAAAAAATAAAATTTTTAGATTTATTAAAATATAAAATTAAAAAAAAATTAAAATTTATAAAATTTAAAATTTAAAATTTAAATATTTTTTATAATTTAAAAATTTTTATTTAAAAAAAAAAAAAAAAAAAAAAAAAAAAAAAAAAAAACCTGAAGCATTAAAAAAAAAAAAAACCTAAAAAAAAAAAAAAAAAAAAAGGGAAACGCCCCTTCCAAGGCATGCCTTGGGAAGGGACGGGGAGAGAGAGAGAGAGAGAGAGAGAGAGAGAGGGAGTAGAGAGAGGGGGTTTATACCAGAGGGGTTGGGAGAGGGGTGGGATATCCCAACCCCATAATGGAGGATATCCCCGTTTGGGAGGATATCCCCAAACGGGGATATCCCAAACCCGTTTGGGTATAAAGGGGGGATATCCCCCCTTTATACCACATCCAAACGGTGGCTTAAAGTTTTGACCTCTCTCTCTCTCTCTCTCTCTCTCTCTATATATATATATATATTAAATCAGTTTAAAATTTCTTTCTTTGAACTGTACATGGTACAGTACAGATGTTGGAAATTTATTTCTTATAAATCTTTTTAGCAAAATAATATTTTAAATTAATTTATATTCGAAATGTCCAAATTCATGTACTTACATGCAAATTATAATTATACTATTAATAAATAAAAAATAAAAATTAATTATAATCTATGAGTCGAGGCGTATAGATGTACTGATAAATAAATTCATTTTACAAGTTCGTTATTAGTGGATTAGTAATCATGTGAAGCATAAGATATTGCATTTTTTTTAAAAAACTATTTCTAGAAGCAAGATTGTAAATCTATGTGTGAGGCTCCGACAATCAACTTCTAACAATATAATGATCACTGTCCACCTCGTCAACACAACTCTAAAATGGTACAAAGCGAATCCGTCAACTTTCAGAGATCTGACAAAAGGTAAAACCCAATATCAAAGGAAAGTAGTAAAGCTCAGTGCGAAATATAATACTGTACTGTAAATTAGAATTGTATATAAGAACTTAACCAAGACCATCCATATATATAGGGCTCACTTGAAGCTCGCCTCTAGGCAGGGTCCAACAGCTAGATCTCAGATTAGTCGTTGGACCTTACCGAGGAGGCCTTTGGACAGCCCACCAGACATTTTTCAAGGCAAACCTCTTGAGTAGTCCGAGAAAGTCTTGAGATTTAGCCGTTGGACATTACCGAGGAGGTATTTGGATAGCCCATTAAACACTTTTCAAGACAAGCCTTTTAGGTAATCTGAGAAGGCATTTTCTAAGTCAAGGTTAAACTAAACAAAAATAAAAGAGTAAAAAAAATAAAAAAAGGGTCAAGATCGTGCGCGGCGCCGCCCATCTGGTCCGATCTGAATTGTGCCATGCGCACGTGCGTGTCTTTACGTGAAACCACAACTCTCACTTTCTCCTAATCAATGCACATAAAAAATAGAAAATATATAAATAACTATTACATATGATAAATTTCAGATGTGAGACTAATCAAATATCACATATGGTAAATTAAAATTTTAAACTTTTAAATAAGTTTAAATAAAGTCCATAGATATTTAACCATCCAGAAAGTCCTAAAACCCCAAAACAAAGTTTAAATTACCAAAACTAATAAAATACTAATATATGATGCATCAAAAACCAAATATATTGTATTAACTATACTGAATAGGAGCGCAATATAGTAATAATTGCACGTCAAATAAATGCTTCAGCTTTTTCTTATACTTTTTCACTTAATGTAGTGTCAAAAATTGCAACTTTGATGTGGCACAGAGACATTTTAGTAGAAAGTAATTAAATGATTATTGAGGGGCCCAATTTCACAGGTGCTCACTAAATTTCAAAAATATTCTGGGTATCTCATGAAAGCTCGAAAAACTTTTCATACCCGCGTAATTTCTGTGACTGCTGGGATTGCCCTTTACCGTTAGCTTCCGTTAGTTTTCTTAAATTTTTTTAGGATGAAAATGCATGGAAACCCACCACTATAGGTAATTTTGAAATATACCTTTTGATTTTTTTTTTTCCTCATTAAAATCTCTTATTTTTGGTTTTTTATTTTGCTATCCTTCCATTCAAAAAATTGCACTCAACTATTATATAATTTTTTTTTTTTTATTTCAACTTAAATGCCTATAGTTAAGCAAAGTTAGAATAGCACAAATCATCAAATAATAAAATATTATATTATACAATTTAGTGATTTTTAAAAGTATCATGTCATTATTTTATTTAACTCTATTTTTCAAAAAAAAATAACTATGAAATATTCATGTATAAATTTTTGAACCACAGAACGGCAAAATAAAAATACGTTGAAATGCAAAAGGGCAAATCGAAGTTCGCCCCATATTTTTAAGTATTCTTTAAAAAAAAAAATCATAGTTTTAGCGATATAAGATAGTGATCTTCAAATTAGATGAAATATAAAATTTATTCTATATATTTAGATGGTCAGATAGCATTATTATTATTATTATTATTTAATAAAATTAATAATTAGATAATTATTTTTAAAATAAATAAGATGTAAAATTTACACTCACAATTGTGATGTACAAAAATTTCAAGGAATTGTATAAAATGTGGGAGTTACTAATAATTAATTAAAAAGAAAAACACAAAGAAGAGCAAAAAAAAAAAAAAAAACAAACAAACAAACAAACTCAGGAACACAAAATCAGATATAGAGGATTGTGAGTGAGGACCAGGAATAGTTGAATCCGTGCATCCTCAACCAATTCCACAATGGGGACCATAAAAGCGACGAGTCTCAGTTAATTAATTAAAAGAGCATACAATTCCCGTGCACGTGCCCTGGGTTCGTGTGCTCATGTCCAATTCAATTCGAAGCAACGCTTTTAATTAATTGAGCTCCAGAGTTTCATGCACAGGTTTTTGGATATTTGCGTTGATAAACACTACATGGACCAAGAGCATACCTAAATCATTTTATATATATATATAATTGAGTTTTTATATTTTTAAAAATATTAATTTTATTAGTGGTTGTAAATTTTTAGTTTTTTTGATGAAAATATATATGGTTAGAATTATAGTACTAGACCTTTGGGCTTAGTGAGTGGTTGGTGAAATAACAAAATCTAAAGAATAAAATTAGTCCAAAATATAGATCTAATAGTAGAAAACTTACGAGCACCAATAATTTGGTACTTTTATAAGTACAGTAGCCAGACTATATATATATATATATATATATATATATATATATATATATATATATATATACATAGAGAGAGAGAGAGAGAGTAGAGCTTATATGCTTTCAAAAGTATAAGTCTAACTATGTTTGTGAATTTTTTATCATTAGATTTGCATTTAGATTTGTGATATTGTAAAGTCAACTAAAGAAAGAGAAAAAAAAAGAGAGTAGAGCTACTATATTCATATGAGTTTAAATCCTTTCGTACTTATAAATTTTCAATTCTTGAATGAAGGGATGTGCGGTTAGAATAATAGTGATCTCCTAAGGTTTAGTAGATTGTTGGTGAAATAGTATAAATCTTGAGAGACCACTATAATCCTAATCATACATCCATTCATCAAAGGACCAGAAACTTATACGTACGAAAAAGTCTATACTCATACAAATAAAATACACGACCTATATATATATATATAGGAATAATTGCCTGTGTAACCCTGAAATCTGTAGAAATATCTGATTTACCCCTCTTATTTTTTTTTTTTCCAATATATCCTTCATACGTTCCACCGTTATTAAAAATACTCCTACCGTTTCCCTTTGTTAAGTTAACTAGGGTTAAACTAGAGTTAAATAATAATCGGAGTTGAAAACTATCAGATATACCTATTTTGCTCGGGTTTAGGGTTTAGGGTTTAGAGTTTAGGATTTTTTAGGGTTTTAGGGTTTAGGGTTTAGGGTTTTAGGGTTTTAGGGTTTATGGTTTAGGATTTTTTAGGATTCTAGGGTTTAGGGTTTTGGGTTTTAGGGTTTGGAGTTTAGGATTTTTTAGGGTTTTAGGGTTTAGGGTTTAGGGTTTTAGGGTTTAGTGTTTAGGGTTTAGGTTTTAGGTTTTAGGGTATATTTGAAAGGGCAAAATAGTAATTACACACAGATAACGGCAGTTCCAGAGTTTAACTTCAGGGTATTTTGGAAAGAAGTTGGAACGTAAGAATGGTAGTTTTAATATTAGCCTTATAAGAGGGATAAATCCGAAAATAAAAAAATTTTTAGGGGTATATAGGAAATGGCCCATATATATATATATATATATATATATATATAGTAGAGCTTATAGTATAGCCTTATAAGAGGGGTAAATCCGAAAATAAAAAAATTATTAAATAGTCAATTCAAAATGATCCATAACTAAATTCTACATATTTTTACCTAAAATAATAAATCATTTACATTTGGTGCACCTACACATCCTACGCAATGCACCTCAAGGGAATTTCTATATGATAAGGATCGATTAGTTTCAAACCATGGTTTGGTAAAATTGCGGAAAAAAATAGTAAGACTATTGAGTATATCTTCGAAATGAAGGAAACACTATTCTTTACTTAGGTACCTAAATCAAATAGGGGTTGCTTTAATATGCAGTAATTAATCTTGTTAATTATGCATGATAGGAATTTGTGGTGGATATATCTTTCGGAGCTTATCAAAATGAAATTACTTTTCTCAAATTAAAATCAGTCGGGACAATATTGACTGCGACTCTCTGCGAGAAGGAGCTTTCCGTATGAACTTCTTAACCACCATTAATTTCACTTTTGTTTTCAAATCAAGACTGCATGCATAGACTGAAGCAGACAACACAACAAATGGCTGACAGGGTGCAGTTTTACTAGTCATTCTTTTAGGCGGTCTGATTTGAGTCTGTCAGCGATACATTCGCATTAAAAGTTAAGCTAATTGCTTATTCGAATAAATATACAGTTGCAAAAATTGAATAAAATAAACTAAATCTATAATGATAAACAAAATATTTAAATTTTGATGTCAAAATATAATTCAAATCAAATAAATTAAAAAGATTGGATAGAAATTTTAAAATTTTAAATTATTGAATAGTCAATTCAAAATAATTTATAGTTTAGCTAAATTCCATATATTTTTACCTAAAATAATAAATTATTTACATGGTTTGCTAAAATTGCAGAAAATAGGTGGACTATTGAGCATATCTCGACACAAGTCTTTACTTCGGTACCTTAGTCAAATAGGGGTTGTTTCAACGTGCAGTAAAAATTTTTCCTCTGAATCTTTCTGACTTTATCAAAATGAAATAGTTTACCTCACAGTAAAATCTGCAAAAGACAATATTGACCGCGAGAAGGAGCTTTCATTCCGAACTTCGTAACCATCGTTAACTTCACTTTTGTTTTCAAATGAAAGTTGCATATAGACTGATGTAAGAGTTGAAATGAATTTATCCATGCCAACAATTTATCCTGAATCTTTCTGACCTTATCAAAGTGAAATAGTTTTCCTCACATTAAAATCAGCAAAAGACAATATTGACCGCGAGAAGGAGCTTTCAGTCCGAACTTCGTAACCATCGTTAACTTCACTTTTGTTTTCAAATGGAAGTTGCGTATAGACTGATGTAAGAGTTGAAATGAATGACCAGCAGGATGTGATTTGTTTTGAGTTAGTGGTACATTTACTTTAAAACTTTAAAATTTAAGCTGATTAATTACTTATTTGAATAAATTTATGACCGCAAGAAGGAGCTTACCGTTGGAACTTGTTAACCACCATTAAGTTCACTCTTGTTTTCAAATCAAGGTTGCGTAGAACCCCCAAGCAGAAGATCGATGAAATGAATGAACGGCTAGCAGGGTGCAGTTTTACACGACGTGCAGATGCTGCACCGGGCGCAGCCAATTACTTTCTCCATTTGGTGGGGCCCACTCGAATCAGACCATAAAAGTGGCCATTGATGTTGGATATATGTGGATGAGATGGGGCCCATCTCCCATTTATTGGGGATGGGATCCATCGTAAGAGATGAATGAATCTAAGTACCCTAACATTGGATATGGCTCAACCTCCTTTTTTTTGGGCCCACATTTAGGCCCACGTTTGGATTCAAATTTAGGACGACATATGGGCCCACAGTGGGCCCATTTAAGCAACAGTAGCGCCGCAGCAACGAACGAGCCAATGACGTTGCTCTGCGCGATGCGAAGAATTGTTTTGTAGTGGGGCCCACTCCGAACCTGACACTTTGTACCACTACCTTTGGTCAAAGTTATTGCGTGGACCCGGTGCACTGGTCTACCTTCGTGCACCGGCAGTCCCTTTTGTTTTATCTCTCACTTTAATGTTCATCATCACCATCGTTCTCTCTTTTTTTTTTTTTTTTTAGATTAAATTTGCACCGGGTCCACCCTATGCACCTGCAATGTCCTTTATTTTATCTCGTGCTTCAATTTTTATCATTAAATACTTTTTTTTTTTAGATAAAATTTATGGACCGTTCTAAGCTTGTATTCTTCCTGTATGGTAATTTGGTTTATGTGTTTTACGTTCTTAAGATACTTTTTTGTTTTTGTTTTTTTAGAAATAAATTTGAGTAAAAATAAAAAGTAACTAGATTTTGAATTGGGATATAAGATATTAAGTATCAAGTATCTTGCTATTTGTGCTAGAGACAATTGGTTTGATTCAAATATTTTAGTATATAAAATTTTTAAAAATGCTAAAATTTAAGTCACTGATTATTAATTAAAATAAAGTTCAAACTTTTACTAGAAAATAATAGTTAATTATATTTGCAGAAAATTAAAATAAATGATTGTGTTTTTAAAAAAATTAGTTTTTTTTTTTGAGTTAAGAAATAAATTTTACTGGTCACTTTGAAATGACTAGTAAAAAAGCTTCCACTCTATGATGAATAGAGCGTACATTATACAGCCGATTTCGGATATATGCGTAGCATTGCTCTAAAAAATACTACCCTTACATTGTTTTGGGGATCTAAATTTTATACTAAATCCATTTTATACATGATATTTTTCTAATAGTAACATAGAGATGGCTAATAAAAATTTTCTATCCATAGAATGAGTAGGATTAAAAAATTATATTTAATTTTGGACGTACAAATATAACGATCCGTCACACTAATAATAATAACTCGTTGAGTTCAAACTATATTTTGGTTATTATTACTAGTGTCCATATCTCTTATAAACCGAATCACAACTCTATTTCCATTCGATGATTTAGGATACTATTGGGGTGTCTGATGATTTGGGACTATTGAGGTGTCACACACTGTTCAAAATCATCTGGCGATGTGAGACTTATCTTGCTAGCCTTATCATTTAGACCAGACTAGCTGAAACTCGTCGCACACTTCTGGCTAGTGATTGGCTCTAATATCAAATGTAATAATCCGGTCCACTAGCACTAATAACTCGTTGGATCCAAGCTACAGTCTAAAATGCTTAAGCCCAGTTATTATTATTAGTGTCCATATTTCTTATAAACTAAATCACAACTTTATTTGTATTCGATATGAGATTATTACGATGTCACAATAAATTGTAATAACTGAAATAACCCTTTCTCTCTCTTTTCGGCGTTTGCCAGTGACAAATAATGGATGTGCGTCTCTTAACAGCAGCGCATAGTGACAGTGGTTTTAACACTCGAAACGGCGCTCGAGACACTTTTGCTGCTTGATGACAGCGACCATCATTGCGAGATTTTTCACTGGAGAGGAGGGAACAAAATAGTAAGCAACTACAGCTCTATGCGTGATCAGCTGTTCTAGCTGCAGGTTGCTAGGTGAACTTATGTAGTTGAGTCGCTTTTCACAGTTGCAGTTGCAGACTTGCAGTTGCATTAGTTTGACCAATTCCAGCCAAATGAACGATAAAAAATTACAGTTGCAGTTGCAGACCTGCAGTTGCATATATTAATTTGACCAATTAATTCCAGCCAAATGAACGATTAAAAATTACAGTTGTAACTCCGTGCAATCGTTCGAAAACACGATTTCATCCCACTTGAAAATGAAATTTTATTTTTTTTATTTTTTATTTTTTTTTTCCTGAGGCCTAGTTGCCTCACCCTTGTAGCCGAATTTATATATCTATAAATGAAGCGGCAGCATGCTGCCTTTTCCTCAAAAAAAAAAAAAAAATAAAAAAAAATGAAAAGAGTGATTTGTGGAACAAAAGATGAAGACTCCGCCGTTTAAAGCCCTTCATCACTTGGAAAATGAGAAGTTGAAAACACCGACTAAGTAGGAGACCTTTTTTAAGTGACAAATTATGAATCATTGGGGGACGGACTCTTTGCTCTTTATTTTTTTTAGTAGCTAGCCCTTCATTTTCTTTTGTCCATATGAAAAAAAAGTACCAAAGAATTATATGAAGCTTTTTTCTTTTGTTTTATGATCCGTTAAAAAATTCGTCAAAAATAATTTGTTTTATTATTATTTTTTTTAGAATTAATTTTATACAGTTTTCTGTAAATATATTGAATAAAAGATATATTTTTATAAAATTCAATTTTTTATATATATTTCTCTTATTTATTATTATTATATATATATATATATTTCTCTTATTTATTATTATTATATATATAAAATTAATTTTGTCCGATAAATATATTTCTTCAAAAATTTGAATGATTAAAAATAATATCTATAGTCTATAGTTAAATATAATATATAAAAAAGTACAATTTTTTTTTTATCTCACTCACTAATCAAAATTAAATATTTAATCTATAATTAATTTTATTTTTCTAATAAATATTGACAGTAAAAATATATATAAACAACTTAATTTTTTTAAAAAATAATAATAAAAAAATAAACTTTATAAAAAATTATTTATCATTTATAAAAAATGATATGAAATATATATATATATATATATATATATATATATATATATATATATATATATATATATTTAATAGGATGCTCGGTCAAATTTCTTATACAGTTTCCAAAAAACAAATAATAATAATAATAATAATAATAGGGTAATGCTTTTTGTACACCCCGGATGTATATCTTACACCACACCTATTTAAGAATGGAGTGAATTTTACTGGTCATATTAAAGTGACCAGTAAAAAAAAATCATTTTTGAATAAATAAGATGTGCATCATACATCCTATTTTAGAGTGTATATGTAGTATTTTCCATAATAATAATAATGATGAGGGCTGAAAATCTCTCGTGGACCCCTACGACTCTTTTATCCGGCTAAATCAATACTAGTACTGTGTTCGCGGTCACGCCGCCTTTCAGCGTGCAACATATATCCTACTACTGCACATTAAAAAAATATATTTATGTAACATATTAAAAATAAAATAAGAAATATAGCTATATGACAATAGGTTATTATATTATATTATTATTATTATATATATTTGCATAATAATTCGTATTAAAAATATTCTAAATAAACAGTAGAAAACATGGCACAGCGCCGCTCCCCCTATATATCGCCGCGTTTTGTGCATTTCCTCTCCCCGTCCCTCCTCTCTCTCTCTTTCTCCACTCCTCTCTCTCTCTCTATATATATATATATATACTCCCCCTTACTACTCTCTCCTCTCCTTCCTCTCCCTCCGCATTGCGATTGCACAACAATGTCGGCGGAGGGAGGCAGCGGAGGAGGAGGCGGAGACGAGGAGGAGATCGGGGAGGGGAGCGCGGATCCCGGCCTCCGCCGCCGCCGCCGGCGACGACGTCGCCGCTCGGCCGAGGCTGGGGAGCCATCGTCGTCCTCGGGGCAGGGATCCTCAGCAGCTGCCGGCGCGGCGGCGGCGATGTGGCCGGAGCACATCGTGGAGGCCGTCGCCGTCGAGGTCGCAGCCGCCGCAGCCCGATCCGGCGGGAGGCTCGCCGCCGCCCCCGCCGTCGCCTCCTTCTTCCAGGTCCGAACCCTAAACCCTAATAACCGATCCTTCCTTTTCGATCGATTTCGTTCCTAGCTACTCTCACCTAATTAATGCATGTGCTTACTATTTTATTGTGCGATTTACTCGTAGTTGTTTGTACTGAAAAGTGTGAGAGAACATACGACGAACAGGTGATAGGCACATACAATTTCTAGGGCAAAATTGGTATCTCTCGGGGATTCTATTTTTGGATATACCTGCTTTAGCTTCCTCTGCCCACTATTTACGGCTTCTGCTTCCTCTCTCTCTCTCTCTCTCTCCCTTCATTGCTCTCTCTCTCTCTCTCTCTCTCTCTCTCTCTCTCTCTCTCTCCATCTCTCTTTTTGACTCTTCCAAACTCTTTACTATTTTTTCTTTCCTTTTTTCGGCTTTAGCTTTTTGGAACGATCCATCCCTATCGCTTCTTTTACTACGTTACAAAAAAGCACTCGGAAACAATATGAAAGGAGATCGGGGAATAAGAGTTTTTAAGTACATGGCTGTAGTGGACTCACACTGGTTTGGTTTTAGCAGCTGCAGCTGCAGCAGCAGCAGCAGCAGCAGCAGCAATAGTAGTGGGGGTGGTGGAGATGGAGGTGGTGGTAGTTCATTAATTAATGATCCGCGAAATGCTCCCAACGTGCCTTTCATTTTCCGTTTCGGTTATTAAGGAGATACTGCGCACGGATATCCACCTTCGCAAAACACCACAGTTCGGTGAGAGAAAATTGCACCACACATCCCCAACTTTTGACCACGTCTCACTTTGATTCAACATTCAACGTTTGAATTCTAAAAAAAGGAAAATGAAAGGCCATATTGCACTTTTGATCCCTTCATCCACTAATTTAAATTTATTATAATTTTTAACTGATTTTTTTTTTCATTATTATAATTTAATTTTACTTTATAATTTAGTTGTTAAATAGTGTAATGTGTAGCTGATAATTATGGTTGGTGGACAATATAGGAATGACCAAAATATTTCATCACTTAAGTTAATTAAATATGACTATGAGATTTACCAATCTAAAAATTTAAGTCAGAAGTTATAATAAATTTATTATAATAAATTATAATAAAATATCAGGGGTATGATATTTTGAGTACCAAAAGTACAAATCTGCCAAAATAGGAAGACATTCAAAAATTGTGTTCTACTTATATTCTTTACACAACACAGGCTAGATTACACTTTTGGTTCTCAACTTATGAGATACTTGATACTTTTGTTTTTAATTTTTAATTTATAATGATTTGATTTAAACTATCTACATTGTTAAAATTAAATTTTATAATTTAATTTAACTGACTAAATAATAATACGCCGGCTGCATTTATATTTTTATTGCAGTAAGGAGAGTCTTCAAAATATTTCAAAATAAATAAATAAGAAAAATATATATTAAAATTAATATTGCTAAAGGTTGATAGTGAGGGCAACACAATTATAGTGGATATATATATATATATTTGTACAATTTTAACTTTAAGAAACGTCCTTAAGCTAAAAAGCTTTTACATGCCGATGATGCACTTTACTCGGAACATTTCCAAATCGGATTGTCGCCTATTCACGCTCTCCTATCCGGAGAAACGGACGGTCCGGATTCTCCGATCGCTCGCTGTACCAACGTAGCAGCAGCAGCAGTAGTAGCGAATGGGGCGTGTGTTAATATTTTAGGAATTACGCTCGTAGTGCCCTGCACCGGGCGTGTTGATTCGAGGGTAAAGACGTTTTATTTTATCGCTTTGCCTCGTAAATGAAAGTGTGGGAAAAGAAGCAACAAAGGCGAGCCCTTTGTGTTGCATGGCCGGGGCCAATGCTTTGCTTCTTCCAATGAATGGCTCTCCCCTTCGCTCCTTCTCTCTTTCCCTTTTTCTTATTCTTTTTTCTAATAATATATATATTTAGTGGTGTTGTTTTTGAGTTTTTCTCTAGTTTGTTCCAATATACAGGTGGACCCTTCCTAATCCCCCCAAACTAGGTACATTCCTTAGACTCCTTTGTTTATAATATATGAAATGATTTGGGTACCCCAACGACTTTCCTTTCCATAATATTAGTTGTTTTCTTCCTTTTTTTTTTTTTTTTTTTTTTTTTTTTTTTTAAGGCAGAATTATAGCATGTTACGTACCTACGATTGAGATTTAGAATATCAAATATTAAGTGTTTGCCACAGTGAGCAAAAAAAATTTAGTGTTTGATATTCAAAATTTTAAATTTTAAATTTATTTATTTTATATTTTTAACTAAATTTATTTTTTTAAAAAAATTAAATAAAACTATACCATACTATCTTTCTTTAAAAAAAAAATAATAATAATTAAGTGTTTAAATGTTTACCACGCCGGAGACTGTCAATCATTCCATAATATTAGTGATGTATGGTATGGTCAGTTAAGAATACTAGTTATTAGATATCAAAATTTCTTTCTATATATAATGTGTGTTCTTTTAAGTTTAAACTTTTGGGTTGCATCTGAATTCTTGTAGCTTTAATGTTAGAGGTTGACTGACACCTTTCTTGCGGTTCTGTATTTTTGGCTGTGGTTCCGTGTCTTTGGTTCGGTCATGTTTCAACGCAGCAGATTTCGTCTAGTCTTTTAACAGAATTTCATCAAAAAAAAAAAAAAAAAAAAAAAAATCATTTCGATTTCATCTATTTCTCTTCTAACTTAGGATGTGTTTGGTTGGCAGCAAAAATTACTTTTCAGTTTAAAAAATTAATTTTATTTTGACGGATTTGAAAAAAATAATATATTTTTATTTTTAGCTGAAAATCGATGAAAAATAAAAATTCAAACTCTAAAATTATTTATTTATTTATTTATTTATTATTATTATTTTTTTAACCAAATAAATATTGATGAAAAATTATTTTTTTTCTTACAAACCAAATATTTCAAAATATAAAATATTTTTTTTATCATTTTTTTTTTTTTTTTTTTTTTTAATTTTAGGTGTAATCAAACACCCTCTTAGATCATAACTGTTGATTTCATATCGTATCATAGTAGAGCCTAGTCCATGTGAACTTTATAGAATGGTCTTCAATTCTATTTAAAAATTAATTAAAACTTTTATATCGTGAATGAAAGTATATTATAGCGTCTTTTTTTTCCCAATAAAAGATTACATCATTTAGTTGTGATTGGAGAACCAGTTCGAATAGAAAATTTTAGATTTTTCCACAAGCATTTGAGGCTACGAGCATCCCCACAAAATAAAGAATTTTTTTTATATATAAATAATTTCGTGAAGAATCTTTTTTTTTTTTGGCTTAGTCTTATCCAGCGAAGGAAACGGCACATGCTTGATGCGATTTCCAGCCAATGAGAACGAATTTTTTCCAGCTAACGAGGATGAATGTTTTCCCTACGTTTTGCGTGTGTCCAACATTTCATGCAACGATGATTATTATTTTAAAATTTAAAGTATTTTTATAAAAATATTTAAGAATGTTTTTAAATATAAAAGTCGGAAGTTTTAAAAAATAAACTTTTAAGTGTCAAATTATTTTAGAATCACATATTGAAAAGTTATGTAATTTCTGAAAAGTATATGTAAAACTTTTTAAATTTATGAAGTATATAAATAAAATAATTTCTAATATTGACGTTACTTGTGAGTAGATTTACATGATAAAGTTAAAAAATATGACAGTCATATTTTAATTCATTATATTTATTTTTTATAGTTTATTTATTTTATCATACTTTTTTAAAAAATATTTTTATTATAATTTTATCTTAACAAGAGAGATTTTATTGGTTAGGATATGGTTGATCTGGTGTGACTTCTGGATTGACTTTGTCATGTTCTCACCGGGTGGAAGGTTTCTTTTATGAATTCTTGATATATATATATATATATATATATATATATGTATATATATATATATATATTTCTACCTATTACTACATAAAGCTTTTTACTTGTAGTATTGATATCTATAGTGTAAAAGTTTTAATTTACAATATTAAATATATTAGCAGTATATAAGGATCATTTGTTGCTGTAGTACCCCGAGGCATTTTCTCTTCTTATATATATATATATATATATATATATATATATATATATATATATATATATATAATCTTATGCGGAGCGGCTAATTTACAGCACATGTAGTTATATTCCCAAAGCACTTTGTCTTATCTTAGTCATCATTAACCTTCCTAAGCTTTCAATTAGAACCTAATGATTCAGAGGTATTAGCATTAATCACACTCTTAATTAAGCTCCCACAGCCCCAGTAATGGTCCGCTACAAAGACCCATGACCCTTGTCTTTATATTTCGCGATGGGAAATGTTAAAGAAGAGAGAGAGAGAGAGAGAGAGAGAGAGAGAGAGAGAGCGGGGGTTGGAGAGTGGGGGGGGGGGGGGGGGGGGGGGGGGGGGGTGGGTGCTGTTAAAGGAGAAAGAGTGGCTTGGGACGGTGATAATAAGATGCAAGGTACTCTGGATCAGATATAAGATATGGAGAATGAGACGTCAATCAAATCGTATATCATTTCCCATCTCCATCTCTCTCTCTCCCTCTCCCTCTCCCTCCCTCCCATGTCTGGGAACATCTCCCTGTCTTATCGGGGACTGTGCCCACGATTATTAAAAGCCTATCTTTGACGAGAGTTGGAAGCAGAATCAGAAGCAGAAGCGGAGGCGGAAGCGGAAGCCCGAGCCCCCCCTCCCCCTCCCTCCACATTTATTAACGGTTGCTGTCATTGCCCTATATATCAACTGCTGCACCCAAACGCAGTTTATATTTTTAATGACGTCGCCGTGTGTGTATGTTTTAGCTATGTGTAGTACTGGTACATACAAGATGAAGCCCACTCTTTAGGTTTCACTCTGTTTGCACTACTTCCTATCTTTATCTTTAGTACGTTGGACGGAACTGTAGCATCATAAGTAGATGAACCAGAAGAGTGGGGTTTTATATCCTTTAGTACACTCATTCTGAGTGTACTATAAATTTCGCTCCCGTATTAACCGCTCTCTATTAGACCATTTTGACCCAATTTTTTTTTTTTTTTACGCGAATCAAAGTCGTTCAATTCTTTGCATTCACTTAATTTTCGTCGTTAGGATTCTGGAGAGGTGGATCCTTTAAATCCTTCGGACTCTTCGTGTACTCTCGCGTCCTCTACAAAAAAATCCGTAAGGCTACTAGCTAGTTTTCGTAATAGGTTGGGGACCGGGGGCTCCTTTACGTGCTTTTTTTTGCTCGGATCTGAGTCATCTGACACACAGATTTACTCACGGGGAGCCTTTTTAAACAGTCGCAATTTACTGTTCACCGATTCTTTTTTCCTCTTTTTTTTTTTTTTTTGGGGTGGGGGGCATAGCAGTGTTTGCCTTATAGCGCACTGTCACGTTGGATATAGAGCCCGTTGTACGGGTAGGTAAAAGCCATTAAATAGCCGCTGCTTTTGGCCGTTGAAAACTGGGTGCTACCGTGCTATTCTCTAGCCGTGATTTGGCCCTTTGGAACCTACGTCATAGCAGTTACTCGGGTGTGCCATTTTTTTTTTTTTTTTTTTTTTTTTTCTTTGGGGTGCAGTTTAGTTTTAAAACGATCTCAATACATCTTTTACTAGAATTCAAGTGAGCATAAACCTAATACCGTGGACAAAAATGTTTGTGAGAGAAGCAGCCCATTGAAACTGGGTGATCATTAGACGATGCACTCCCGTATTTGAACATGCATCTTGCGCATGCACCAAGATTATGACTATGTCATAACACTTAATCACACCTGAATCTGAAAGCAATACTAGGCACTCTTCTTGGGTTGGAAGTGGTGTATCCTTAGTTGAATGCATCCCGGGGTTCTTTTTGTCGCAAGAACATGGGTTTGAATCTTTAGTAATGTTGTACAACTACCTAATACCTAATAGAGTTATTTGTCAGAATATTAGCAGTGGTAGCTTTTGTTTTGTCCTCTTGGATTTAGGTGCTTACTAACTCATTAGTGGAGTTCTTTGTTTTTGATATAGTAGGTAATCTTATGGACCTAACCATTGGATCTATGTTCGTCAATTGGATTGAGTTTTTAATATGCATTACTTGTTTGAAAATTCTTGGGGTTATTCCAATTCGACAACTGCTATGGAAGCTACTTACACATGGAATTATGGCTGCAGGATTTATTACAAACATTAATTGCATCCTTTTGGTATACATGACAAGTGCCAGAAGTCATATTCATGTATGATGCTTGGCTAGACTTACAAGTTCTGTTATTGTTCTCTTTTGTTTTATATCATAAAATAGTTTTCTCGGCTGAGTCTATTATGCCTGTAAGAATGAATAGTACCACACCTGCCCGCGAAGAAATATAACCTAGCAACTTAAAAGACATTGTCTTAAGAATGACCATGCATGCATTGGTGAAGAATCTGTTGTAGAAGATTGTTCTCGTAGCTTCCTGCAACAGTAGGCAAGAAACAAAAGTAAGTGAGCTGAAAACGTTTTGGAGTCAAGTCATTGCTATCTCCCAATTTTGGAAGACAATAACAATACAAATTAAGGATTCCAGATAAAGTAGATGCTTATTTTACCATTAGTCATTGCTAACTCTTATGTTTGAAGAGAATTCATTCAACCTTGAAACTGCAAGTAGAGATTTGGACGGTACTAAAACCTTCATGAATATATGTTATGGAATATTCTCATGCTTGTAGTTCAAACAAGATAAGGCCGGCAACACTTGAAAACCCCGGTTATTTGATGGTGTAGTTCGGATAAGCAATTCTTTTTGCTAACAAATAAAGCAACTGCTAGATGGCCAAATTTAGGAGGTGTGTTGGTGGAATGCAACGTAATGTAGGCAAAACTTCTTCTGATTGCCTCAAGGATTGGTAATCTATTGTTGTGCAAACAAATCTTTACCGGAAAAGCTGGAAATGTTGATAGTCATTTATCTCTTATATGCTGATAATCATGCTTTGAGTTAACAAAAGTTTATGGGCTGGTAGTGCTAACAAACCTTGTATATATATAGAATCTATTTAAAGTTTTAATTTATTTAGTTAATTGCAAATTTAATTTGTTGTGAGATTTTTACTTGTAGTCATCCACCATTCGCCTCGTTCAGTTCTTTCCAGGTTGTTTCCCCCATAGCACACTACTTAATGAAGTGAATATGTCTCTTTATTTTAGTTGGCTCCAATATGGGTTTCAAGATCCGCAATACTTGTCATACGTGCTTTTGCCCTAACCAATTTGGGCAGGCGATAAATTTGGATGAGCAGTTTTTGTTTCATAGAGAATTCGGTGTCAAGGACCTTTTTGTTACATCAGGTATGAAATCAAAATGGTAAACTAATCAACTGTGAAGCAATTAGTCCATGCATATTTAAGTGAAAAATAGAATAGATCGAGCAAAAGAATCACTGACTGTCTGATTATGCTATCAATTTAGACTATGGTTGCTATCTGATTCTATATGACATGCAATGAAGCTGCGGCATATTACCAGAATAATTGTATCCCACTAGCTGGTAACAAGAAATGCTTTTAAGTTATTAGATTGTTGTCTACGAACATTTTATGTTATCCGGTCCATTTTAGGGGTCTAACATTTTCAATCAAATAGAATGATGTTCTTTCAGTTGAGAATGACGTTTTATGCGATAGTCGCGAAGCAAAAGAGCCTACATTAAATTTGCATAGTAAAAGTTTCTAACTCTATACATATACATCAACCTTAACGAGGGATACCTCCAAAGTATTAGGACGATTGTGTGTTGTCGATTAGGTGCAAAAGCAAATCTTGCCCCTCCCCTCAGAGTTGCTAAGCATTTTATGGGTTGATTGGACTTACGTTAACCCTCCAAACGTATTTTTAACTTGAAGACAAACACAGTACATCAAATTTTAAGCAAACATTTTATGCGCGTTTTCTGTAGTCTGTTCATTCCTGATATAAATCCATATCTAGATCTGGTGTTAGAATGAAGGAGAAATGAGAGATAATGCGATAGAAGAAGACTAGCTAAAGATAGAACAAAGAACTTGAGACTCAGTAGTTATTAATTAGTATATCACATGTTGTTTAATCTCTTTTGCGAGACTAATTAGGAGAGTGTAAAGTAAAACCGTAGATTAACCCTCACAACAAAAAGCATCATCATGACTTGCTTAATTAGATGTCAACTCTGAGTTTAATTCTATGGTTTTTCTATCCAAATTTGTATATCCATATTTCATTATGGCGTAGTAGGCAATCACTACTGCAGTATTCTGAAATAAAAGAGAATTTTTGTTCGATCTTGTGGTCAACTAGCGGAACAAATTAACAAACTGCTTTAACTTTCCATTAATTCATCATTCGCTGATAAGTTTCCTAGCTAATGCTTTTAATTAGTTGTTTTCGCATCATTGTTTAGCGCGGTGTAATTCTCCATTAAGTTTGATAAGACTTCTACTGTTTACACTATTATAAACACGTACATTGTTTCTTCCATATAATTTGCCTATGTCATATTTCCCGTACTAAGAACACGTAGGAAGTTTTTTTTTTTTGTATGTATGTATAGTTCTGCAAAAGTTTTTTTACATTCTCTGACGTGGCAGGTATGCTCCACGTGGCGAGGCGTCTCCCAGTCCGAGGCGTTCTGGCGTGACGCCACTGGCCGCATGTGGCCGCGCCGCCGCCGCATTCGCGCCACGTGGCGTGACGAGTTCATCCGGTTGCACCGCGCCGGGCGCAACTTCCGCGTAGGCCTCTCCGCCCACTCCCACCTCATGGCAGCCGCCGCCCCCGCCGAGCGAACGTGCTGCCGCCTCACCGTCTCCGACCGCCGCCTGGCCGCCGGGTTCCTGAACGGCGCCGTGCAGCTTTTCGACCTGCCCGGCGGCCACCACCTCGCCTTGTACGAGTCCCACCCGCAGCACGACGGCCTCGGCCCCTTCTCTCGGGCCGTCTCCGGCCTCGTCTTCCTCGCTGATCCAGACCGCCTCGTATTTGCGACGCACAGCGGGGATGTCTACGTTGCCGACGTGGCGGAACCCGTGTCCCGCTCTGAGCGCCGGGCGTGCGCCGGGAACGTCATCGACGACGGCACGATGGTCGACTTCACCGGCAACGAGCGGTGGTGGGTCGGCCTATTCGCAGGCGTGCCGAGCCGGTCGTGGCACGTGTGGGACGTCGGCACGGAGCAACTGGTGTACGTGGGCGGGATGCTGACCGACCCTGATGCCTTGCTGGGCTGGCGCATGCTGACCCACTTAGGCGGGCCGGTGGTGGGTCGTGCGCGGATGCCCGAGCCTGCGACCGTTGTGGGTTGCACAAGTTCAAGAATTCAGGTCGCTCATCGTCCGTCCCGTTTATCATTTTTCCTCTCTATTAATCCTTAAAAGTTAAAAAGGCTGACGAGATTTTATCGCCAATACTGCCACAGGTCATGAATCTAGGAGAAGACCCGCCGACGGTCATGAACGAACTCGAGCTGGACGTCTTCCACCACGGGGCGGCAGCGGACGCGTGCGAGGGGCGGATACTCACGCTGGACGAGAACGGGACGGCGAGAGTGCACACAGTGCCGGTGCTGGAGGAGGTGTGCGGGTTCAACATACTGCACGGCGGCGGGGCCCTGCACCACGCCGTGGGTTGCATGAACTGGGGCTACGCGATTCTCGGCACGTCCGGGCGCGTTCGCGTTTGGGACGCTTTCACCGGGGAGTTCTTGTACGGCTTAAGGGAGAGGGCGGCGATAAGCGTGGTGGCCGCCAATGATTCCTACGTGGCGGCGTGGGACCGCACCTCAGGATTGCACCTGTGGGACTTCAGCGGCGCCGTTTAGTTCGTTTACAGGGCGCCGGTGCTAATTAACGCGCGCTAATCCAGCTTCAAATAGTTTATGTGTAGTGTGTAGGGCATTTTCTAATTGTTTTGGGCCACGGGAAGAGAAGCGATCGAGTTTGGCGTCCTACTTCGCGCAGGAAGGCGTAGTTAAGTTAATTAAACTGTAATTTTAGTTTAGTTATTATACGGGTATTGGGGCCCTCGCGAAGTAGTTGTTTTTCATCTGAGCCAAACTCGGAGAGAGGAATCACTAATATGGTACAATTAGTTAGAAGAAGAATTGTTTCGTGTACTAGCTAGGTGCGTACTTGTATTTGTGCTCGGCGCCGCCACGGCCATTCTTCAATGATATAGATATATATATATGCAGCAAGCTAGGGTTGTGACTTGTGACTCCTGGGGGAAGGGGAGTGTGCGCCTTGAGAATCCAATGATCGATCGCGTATGGCATATTCAAAAGGAAATAATTAAAATCCAAAACTAATATAGGGGAAGATAGAAGATACTTAAATATAGATTTTTTTTTTTTTTTTTTTTAAAGAAAATAAATAAATAAATAAATAATAATAATAAAAAAAAGTTCAGAGAAAGGCGTAAGATTTGTGACCTATTTTTAAGTGGTACGAGTAAAAAAGTTCGTTTTCTATCTCTCTCTTTTACGGGAACTACTGCGGGCACGACCAAATCGGCCTTACATTCAGCACACGGACGGTTGAGATTGACGCGGTACAGGTGCCAACGGTGGATCTGCCGTGTCCGCATGCGACCTCTTCTCTTGACCGTCCGATCCATTATTACGCGAGCCATTATTAAGCGTCGAAAACAATAATCACACAATGCGATGGACGGGCCCGTTGACTCTCTTCGTGACGCCCTAACCCTAGCTCCCCACTCCCCCGATTTGAATTCGCTCGAGCCCTCGCCGTCGACGACGACGACGACGAAGCGCCCTCTCATGAATCCCATGCTGTGGCACAAGGTGGCCGCCGTATCCGGTACCATCCCCCCCATCTCCTCTCTCCTTGTAGCTCTCTCTATTAGGGTTTAGAGTTTTTGTGATATGATTGAGAATTAGGTATGGCGGCGCTTGGATTGGGCACCTATGGAGCTCACGTTTTCCGGCCGAAGAATGCTTCTTACAAGGAGGTAAAATAAAATTTGATTGTTTTGAAACCTCTTAAAATTTTCAATTCTGGTGATTCTATTTTTAAAAAAAGCCGATTTTGATATTAATAGATTAAATTTATTTAATCTAGTCACTGGTTACTAACTGAATTTGACTATATTTAGTGAATTTGATCTGCTCCTACCGATAATGGATATGGTATCATCACTTTCCCTTCAATTTGAAGCCATTTCAGTGTTTTTAAGCAGGACAACGTCGAAAATCTCTTTGTATTTGACAATCTTATCTTGTGATTTAAAGTATCGCATCCTGCGAAAATAGGGTAGGGATATACTCAGATTTGCATTTCACCACACTATGATTTAGAAAGTTTAGTAATTTGATATTCTTTGTAATCGAAGGTCCTTACGGAAACCAAAATAGTAATACAGGGAGGGACAAATTGATAAGAGCGTTACTTCCTGAGTTTTTCCGTGTTTTGATCAGCAGTATAATTTCTCTTTCTTAACAAATTGAAGGTTTGGCAAACCGCCTCTCTCTACCATTTGACTCACACGGTCGCCTTAGTTGGAGCTCCATTCACGAAACACCCTCACATTGTGCGTATTCTTCGATTCTTCTTTTGCTACTCACATATTGATTTTGTGCTGCATTTTTATTTTCTCTCTCCTTATTTTCCACAGTTTGGGGGTCTTCTTACGGCTGGAATTTTGGTATTCTCTGGAACGTGAGTATCTTGATTCTTTCTCATGTATTTAAGGCTTGCAATTTCTTTGTCGGCTTTACATATTGTCTAGGTGCACTTCGGCAATACACTAGAAACAAATTATATGAAAATAATTTCCGCTTTGTTACTTGCTTGGAATGTCTGAACCATCAGGTTATTTCAATGTCTTTAAAATCCCATGGAAGTTGGAAGTCTTATATGCGGAAGTTATTTTTTGTGTGTTGCAGGCATTTACAATGACCTCTTTGTTGCATTAGTTTTTTTTTTTTTTTTTTTTTTTTGCTTTTGGGATCAATAAATGCACGATAACACTTGAAACGGTACTGTTGTCCCTGCGAGTCAACTGTGAGGATCAAAATAAGATGTAAAATAAGTTGTTATGTTCAGTTCATCCATATTTGGTGATTAAACTTGATAGTAGATGAGAAACAGATTTGCTATAACTTTTTTGCAAATCGTATGCCCATGCCCTGTATCTGGTTGTTCTAATTTTGTTTTGCACTTTACTCTTTTATCTACACAAACTCTAGTGCATACCATGGGACGTTAAGCCTAGAACTTGAAGTTTACTACGTTTAAGAAAACACAAGTTGTTGATCTATTTATGAGTGAGTTGGTTGTATTCACTTATGAATTCAAGTAAGTTGTTCTTATAGCCCATTAAGATGGTCTTGTTCATGCCTATTATTATTTGCTATCTTCTCTTTAAATCAAATGCTAGGCTGCTTGAGAATACATGACTCGAAGAAGAAAGCTCACGCTGAAACTTTAAGCAGTTTGGGAGTTTTACAAATTTCCTGTAGTGTCAATTATGTATCAGAGCGTTAAAGGTTTGATAGGGATTTTTTACAAATATATGTGGTTTCTTCAGGTGCTATACTGTGGCTTATCTTGAAGACAGAAAGTATGCATTGCCAGCACCATTTGGTGGCTTTGCATTTATTGCTGCCTGGGCGAGCCTCCTCTTCTAATAAATGTGTACAACATAAAACTGTATATTAAAACAATCGCTATTCGTGATGTTTTATCTCGTTATCTGCTGCACATAATAAAAAATTCGCCAAGTTCAATAGTCAATACCTGGCAGTTCTTGCTTATCTTTCTTTGTGGATTTCATCTCTTGGTGATTGTCCATTATGTATTTGTTGATCCACAGTCATTAAAATCAAACCCATCATGTACTTAGATTTTCGGTAACCTTACATGCTTTGATACTTAATGGAATTTTGTGATATGCGTTCCTGATATCTCACAGTTTCTCTTGATCACCACAGTTGTAAAAAAGAATTTTTGTAAAGAGTATGCATGTGTGGCTAACATACCCAGTTTGTTCAACCAAACTATGGAATCTACTGAAGAAAGATGTTCTATTGATACGGATCATACATATCACAAAAGCTGCTTGAATCAAGTCCTAAGCAGCTACGGGGGTCGGACTCAAGGAAAAAAAAGAAGGTCGCATCAACATCTGTTGCTTCTCGTTATTTGGACATGACAGCCAAGATGATCAGCTCCATAACTGAACGAAGTGCGAACGCAGCAGTTGTCTTGTCATCATCATCAGTTAGTGTTATGGAACAGACTCAAACTGGCAAGGACCATGACCTGCAATTTACATGCCATCTCCGAATAAACAAGGTAATTTGTAATCTTTTCTGTTAACTGACGCAGGACAGTTTCTTGGAGAGAGTTGGATATTGACATGGCAATTGTGGGGAAAACTGTGGGAATGTTCTACTTACTTATATGAAATGTGTAAATCTTTGTAATGAAATCGCTATCAAAGTCATGAAATAGAAGAGATGAGCCTTACTTGGATTTAAGTCAGTGACCATTGCGGCAGCACTGAAGTAGCATGACCCTCCTTTGTTTTTGAACTTTTGCCAGTAGCTGTTGAAGGCATAGGATGCATGATCCTTCAGAGTATTGGGAAGGTAACAGGTCTTGTTTGGTTGAATCATTCTACAGTCGGCGCCCCCCACGCCGCAAGCCCAATCAAGAGCTTGCTGTAAAAGCTCATCTGTCGCTTGTTCGTCAGCTATGCACCACTGCCGGCCCAGATCTGCGCCATCTGCTGCCATTTTTTATGTACAGAAACAGTAAGTGAAAGAATTGTCTAGTATGATGTATATGCAGTACCTTTCCTTCAAGTATTGAACTTTTAAACCTAAAATGGCATATGCGGATTAGACCAGGAGGGGAAGAAAGGGATTTGGTTTGGCTGACCTGATCCAAGACTCATCAGCATAAAGAGAAGCAAAGAAGGCAATATCCTGCTTCGAACACGGCTCATCTTATCTTATCTTTCTCCGGTGGTCTCCCAAGTTTGTTCGATTGTTCCCCAAGATCTGTATATGGAATGGGGACCTCTCCAGGTCTTATAATGAAGAGGCATTATTAGCTTTATCAAAGGTGATGGGTGATTGATTTCTTGTTATCACTTTAATTTTCTAAAAATGCAGCATATATTCTTTCCTTCACCATCTCATCTATCTCGTTATCTGATTTTATGCTTCCACTACCTTTAGCTGGTATTTCTGCTGTTTCTCATCATTATTCTCATCTCAAAGTTTAGACATGTGGAACCTCAGCTTGTGTCTAGAAGAGCTTTTATCTTTGGCTTCTGAATCGTACACAACATTTTAAAAAATTAAATAAATTGAAAGATTATATAATAAATTTAAGATTTTTTAACAAATAGGTAGCTAATGTAAAAAAATAATTCAAAAATGACAAGATCAAAATTATTACTCTTTCCACCGTACTATAATTTCGAGTCTCTTTAGCGGATAACACCGCGCTCGACTCTTTTATCCGTAACCACAACTGCGACTAATCTAAATTCCGATATCGGATAAGGTCTCTCTCTCTCTCTCTCTCTCTCTACATATATATATATTTTTTATTTTTTTACCAAAACTCCTCCATTTTTTCCACAAACCTCTTCGCCTTCGTCTTCGTTCCACACCAATTCCTTAGCTTCTCCTTCCATGGTAGTCTCATTTCCCCACAACTACGCCACGGCACCTCGCCTCCCCCATCTCCCTCTCTTCATCACCCCGCTCCACCCCCTCTCCCGAGTACATCCTCGCCCTCGACCTCGACCTCGATCTCGCTCCCCCAAACGCCTCGCTCCGATCATCGCCGCGTCCTCCTCCTCCTCATCGTCGAACCCTCCGGAGCGGCTCCGAACCCTGTTCCCCGGCGGGTTCAAGCGCCCGGAGATCACCGTCCCCACCCTGGTGCTGCGTGTGGGCGTCGAGGAGGTTTTGGCGGGGGAGGAGATCGCCGCGGCGATCAATGTCGCCGTGTCGAGGGGCGGCGCTGGAATTGTGGTGCTGGA
The DNA here is from genome assembly GCA_029168755.2 of Tillandsia fasciculata. Taxonomy (NCBI): domain Eukaryota; kingdom Viridiplantae; phylum Streptophyta; class Magnoliopsida; order Poales; family Bromeliaceae; genus Tillandsia; species Tillandsia fasciculata. Next base: position 29,557,895 of record CM054930.1, read on the forward strand.
TGGCGGCGTGGGAAGCGCGGGGGGCGGTAGGGTTTATGAGGCGGCCCGGGTTTTGAGATCCGTGATCGGGGACCGAGCGTATCTTCTCGTTGCCGAGCGCGTGGATGTCGCTTCGGCATCCGGAGCCGACGGCGTCGTGCTATCCGATGATGGTTCGTGCAAAATTTAATTTAATTTAATTTTTTTTTTTTCAGTTCATTTTTGAATTGTAGCCGTTTTGCAGCTAATTGAAATTGTAGATCACCATGTACTTTCACAAACTTATCCATTGGGATTTTTCAGCTAACTTGGGTTTAAACATTTTGGGCTGATTGGGTAAACTATTATACTAGTGGCATGACTTGTGAGCATGTCGGCAATTTGGAGTAAAGCATTACTCTGGAGGCGCATTTGGTTTAGAAGAGGAATAGAAATCGGAATAGGAATGAAAATATGTCGGAATTGAAAACGGAATGATAAAAACGACACTTTGTTTGGTTCATAAGAGTAATCGGAAAAAGAATTGGAATATGTCCAAATTGAAATTAAAAAAAAATAGTTTTTTTTAAAAAAAAATTGAATCTAAATTTGAACTTAAAATTTGAATTTACAATTCAAATTCAAAGTCAAAATTTAAATTTAGAATTATTAAAGTAAAATTTTAAAAATTGATATTTGAATTTTAAATTCAAATTTAAAATTATAATTTAATCTAATGAATTTATATGATTTATATTTGAATTCAAAAAATTATTAGTGGATTTTTTTTTTCTCAATCACTCTGGAATTAACGTTAACTCCCACTATGGAGGTGGAAGTCATTTTTGAGAGATTCGAATATTCCCAGAATGAAAATCGGAATGCAAATCCCTCAATCCAAACACTGATAATGAAATTGACTTATTCCGATTCTCATTTCAAGTCTCAAATGCTTCAAACCAAACATGACCTGAGTGCTGCTTCTTGATTGCTATAGTATTTTGTAGGTAGAATAAAGTTTAATTATACTTGTAATATCTTTTTTATGCCTGAAGAGTATGCTTTTAATATCTTCATTTGTATACTGTTTTAACTTTTTTCCTTTTTATTTTCATTAATGTTCTACTGCTAGCATATAGTGAAAAAAAAAAGAAGAAAGAAATCTTGAGAAAAAACATGAGAGCTTATTCTATATACTGATTTAATGAAAGTTCTCAGTTAATCTTTTTTCTTTTTATGTGTGTGACACAGGTATTCCTGCTATTGTTGCGAGGAAAATGATGATGAATTCTAAGTCTAATTCTATATATCTCCCTCTTGTTGCAAGAGTGGTACAAACTACTAATGCCGCCGCAAATGCTTCTGCTTCTGAGGGTGCCGATTTTCTTATAATAAGTACCAAAATTCACAATTTCTCTAGAATTTTAGAAAACTTTGTTACTCAGGACATCAAGGTTCCAATATTCTTCAACATAATTGACTTAGTAGATGACGAATCACCTTCCAATGTTACATCCATGTTGCTCCAATCAGGTGCCTGTGGGGTTGTCATGTCCTTGGCTGATATGAAACTTTTCGGGGATGATCCTTTAGTGAAGGTATTTTCTAAAGTGCATGTGTCGGATAGAATTTTGCGAGCTGGACAGTCCTTTTCTAAAAAGTTGGATGTGGACGATATCAGAGTTGTAAGTAATGGGAAGAAAGGAATTGCAGGATTCACGAAACTAGAGGAAAAAGAGATGCAGTTGATAGAAACAGAACGACTTCTTTTAAGTGAAGCAGTTGCTGTCATCAAAAAGGCTGCGCCAATGGTGATCTTTTAGTGTTAAACCTTTGGTAGTTGAAGATGCCCTCAAATGAATTCATTCATACCTTCTTCAGCATATGGTTGACATGAAAATATAATTGCTCATATATGGTAACAGATGAAGGAGGTTTCGCTTCTGGTGGATGCTGCTTCTCGCCTCACCGAGCCATTTCTGTTGGTTATTGTGGTAATTATGACTATTATGTATTTTTTTGGTTGTTTTCTATTACTTGCTGCTACCTATTCCTGAGGCTGCAATAGTGTTTGATATCCAATAATGTCACCAAATGATATTTGAATTTAGCTACTTTAATTTCCTTCTTATTTAGTTCCAGAAAGATTTCATCTAGAAACTTGTTTTTGAATTGTTGCTCTATTTACATGTTTCTATGCTACTTGTTGCCTGTTGATAATCAGTCGTTGATTACTCTTTTCCTTGTCAAGTTAAATTGAATATTTTGAATTAATTATCTTTTCTCCATTATTCATGTATTATTACCTACCTAGATGATATTTACTTAATTTAACAAAAATGAGGCTTGTATGGCATTCTTTGAGATCGTGGCAGCAGTTTTTTCTTTGATTTTATTTAATCTACCAGAAATAAATGTTGTACTTTTTTAATAAATTCTCTCTCTAGCCAGGACCAAGCTTCTTTTACTTTATCTATCTTTCATTTCAAAAATAACAAGCCAAATCTTTGTAAACTTATTGAAGTAGCAGAATTGCTTGAGTGACCTGCAAAATGCCCCAATAGTCATGAAAGATAAACAGTATGTTTGACATCACCTTTTCATGCAATGCTTAATTTTTTTAGATAATTGGTAAGTTTATTCAGGCTCTTATCTAAAGTGTGCAAGACTGCTCCTTATTAATATATTTCCTAGAGCTCTTAATGAAGTTTTGCAAGTATTCTTAAGATCTAGTGTTGATAAAATGTTTCTAAAACCTAAACAAGTAGCTATTGCAATATTTTAAATCTCACACACATAGTGGATAATTCTTTTATATGGTACCACCTTAGTTCGCAACCTTTCAATTGTTACAACTGGGTCCGAACTAATTTTTCTGTTCTATTCAGACGTTTCTTTTGAACTAACAAGTTTCAATATTTGAGATGATTTTCAAAAAGTTCTGTTTTAATTTTTTTTTTTCTTGTGACAATTCAACCTCTTGATCTTTTGATTTACTTTGACCTCGTCATTATTTCAATTGACTAACATTAGGGTGAATTCAACTCTGGAAAATCAACTGTTATAAATGCTTTACTTGGAAGGAGGTACCTGAAGGAGGGAGTAGTTCCTACAACAAATGAGATCACTTTGCTCTCATATTCTGAAGTCGACTCTAATCAGCAAGAACGCTGTGAGAGACACCCAGATGGTCAATTTATATGCTATATATCCGCGCCAATACTGAAGGATGTTAGTATTTCTAAACATCTCTGCATGCAAATATTTACTTGTTCTAAATATCTCTGCATGCCAATATTTACTGAAAGAAGTAGGTACTTTTAAACATCTCTTCATGCCAATATATGTAGTTATCTAGTCCATTAATATCTTATAATAGATACAGCTTCTTAATATATCTAAGTTTTCTTGTCCAAATTTCTTGTATCAACTCTCGGAGCTCATGTTATCATTAATTGTTGCAGTTATTATAATACCTCAATATAATTGTGATCATCTTTTTATGTTTCTCTTGTTCAATTGTCACAGATGATCTTGGTCGATACCCCGGGAACAAATGTTATTCTACAAAGGCAACAACGGCTTACAGAAGAATTTGTTCCTCGTGCTGATTTGATACTTTTCGTAATATCATCAGATAGACCATTGACCGAAAGTGAGGTAGGATTTCTCTTTTTGGAGTGAATGTAAATGCCATATTAGGAATGGTCTCGCTATTTTGGTAGTTTGGTTAAAGTATAGTGGGAAAAGGATTTTTTCGGGGTCAATTTGAGGGAAGAAATATTGGGAGAGAAGAGGTACACAAACCCAAATAGACAATTTTAAAATAACAACCAGATTGAAATTCCTAAACAAAATTTAAATACATAATAAATTGATTAGATGGAATAGACTAAAAGTTAAAAATTGAGGCAATCCTAAGACTTATGCAATCCGCTCTATGTGAAAAAAGAGATGCACGTTATCGTGCTCCTGTCTTGATTAACCAATGTTGAACAGTTTAAAAGGGCAAGGCTTGTTTTTCAACTTTTTTCATTGAAAGGAATGGCAAGGAACTAGCCTTGTCATTGCAATAGAACACTTGTACCTTGTGTTTTGGAGCAGGGTTCTTGCAGCTTAACAAGAACCGTGCTTATAATATTGTTTATGCTGGCTTGTTTTGGGATTATAGGTTCTAATTACACTTTTCAGCAGATTGATATTCAGTTATCTTATACAGATTTCAGGTATTGTTTATGAGAATTCAATTGTAAATTGAGTGATATTGTGTCAAGTATGAAGCAAGAAATTGATTAAAGTACTCAAAAGTGCTTTTTGCAACTGACGCTTTGCTTGTTTTTGCAATTTTTTAGGTTGCATTTCTCCTTTATATGCAGCAGTGGAAGAAAAAGGTTGTATTTGTTCTAAACAAGATGGATCTCTATCGGAATAACAGTGAGGTTGTTCTTTTCATTCCCCTGCTATTTAAGCTGTCGAGAATAAGAATTTATATGACTGTTTCTTATTCTTAACAAGATATTTTACTTGGTCTATTGGTTCTTTTTCTCCTTTCTCATTTATATGATGTTGACTGTAGCTCGAGGAAGCCATTGAATTTGTGAAAGAAAACACAAAGAAGCTACTTAATACAGAAGATGTAAGGTTGTTTCCTGTCTCTGCACGGTTTGCCCTAGAAGCAAAACTTTCTTCAATTCATGATGGAATTAGCCATGAACATGTTCAATTAGATGATCCTCGATGGACGAGTAGTAGGTTCTATGAGCTGGAGAAGTTCTTGTTCAGCTTTTTGGATGCATCAACTGATGCTGGAAAGGAAAGGGTGCTCCTGAAACTTGAGACACCAATTCGAATTGCAGATCGTTTGCTAACTTCTTGTGGAAGTTTTATAAAGCAAGAGTATGAAAATGCTAGCCAGGACTTGGTATCCATAAACAATATCATTTCTTGTGCAAAAGAGTATGCTGCGAAGATGGAAACTGAGAGTAATTCTTGGAGGAAGCAGATTTTATCTCTTGTAAGTGCTTTATTAGGAACGCTAAATATTTTTCTTGAGCATCTGAATGGACTATACACACAGCATCATCCTCTTGTGTTCCTATTTGGTTGACAATTACACAAAGAGTGATATCATCTGCTTGCTTGCTTGTTTGCATACCAGGATTCCTTTTTAGTACAAAGGGAATAACTTGCCCATTTCTGTCATGATGTTATCTTTGTTGAAGAATTAATATTTTGAAAACTGCAGATTGAGACAGCAAAACTTCGAGCAGTAAAGCTAATGGAGTCCACCCTCCAATTGTCAAATATTGACCTTATTTCTACATATGCATTTAAGCAAGAGAGGACCAATTCTATCCCATCCACAGCAGCTATTCAAAATGAAATTCTCAGTCCTACTCTTTCCGATGCTCAAGTACATTCCTTTTCCTTAGTAACTTTCTTCAATTACATAATTACTTATCTTGTTTCTTTCATATCATTTCTTTCCAAAAGAGAATTATTGCATAAATGATGGAATGCAATTTAATTCGCATATTACTGCCTGGGTGGCCCAATAGTGAGTTATGTTACATGGGCTTGCTTATTTTTATGTTTTCCTGCTTTAATGGTTTCAGAGAAAGGCTTATTGAATTTTTTTATGCATGTTGGTAAATAGGAAATATAGATTTGCTTTCTTCGAATGCACATTGTGTCTGATTATGAAGGCTTCTGATTTTTGAATATCAACACAAATGCTTTTATCTCCTAACCCAATTACTAATTTGCATTTTTATATAGATTTGTTTTTTTAGTTAAATGTAAACTATCTGTAGGTGGAGTCTGTTAAGTCAATAAATATTCCGCCTTTTATAAATTGTTAGTAACTAGTATATATTATAGTAATACTTTATATAGATTCTAGCATATGAAATAAAGCATCCATTGTAAGATGGGAAAGAGTAATAGAATTGCAATGCCTCTCTAGTTTCCTTGAACAGACTAAGACCTTCCATGCATAAGCAAATTTTTCTTTTTCCTTGAACAGACTAAATCTTTCATTATATCTCTCTTTTGGCTTGCTCTAAGATTTTGCAGTTACATATAAACTTAAGTACCAATGTCTTTCTACTGATCAATTTTCAGAAACTACTTTTTGAGTATTCGAGATGGCTAGAATCCAGCAATGTTCGCGAGGCAAATTTCTATGCAGAGCTATTCAATAAACGGTGGAATACACTTGTTGATGTGGAAGGCAAAGCGCAACCAGATACATGCGTACTCGTTAGTAAAGGCGGAGAACTCAGCACGAAGGTGTTGGAAGGCTTTAGTGCAAGTGCTGCTGCAAGGGTTTTTGAACAAGAAATCCGTGAAGTGGTCAGTTCCCTACAAATAGATTCCGAACCTCACTCCCATCCTCTACTAATCAACTCGGTTGGCCATCAAATTAAAACTTAAAATAGCTCTATCACTTTCCCTCTCTTTTCTCCCTTTCCTTTCTTTACTGCTACGAAGGTTTTCTTCATGTTTCTTTAACTAAATCACTAGACCGTCTAAATCTATCTTATTCTCAGTTATTCAAATTTCAAATATAGCATGATAACTTGGTGATAGAAAATGTTATACCTTTTCTTCTTGTCAGCAACTCAAGCTAATTCTATTGCTTTTATATTTGATAGTCGGAAGCGAACTAAATGTCTAAAAGGATTTTTATGACTCTAGTTTGAGCGCCTAATTCTTTGCATGAATTTCCAGTGATAATGTCTAGTTATCCTAATCTCTTGATAGTTCAGCTGTATGTTCATTTGCTTTTGAAAATTATGTTATTTGTTTTCTTTTTCTCTGTCTAGCAACCCATCTGTCCTTGTAATTGTAGGTTTTAGGAACTTTTGGAGGGCTAGGAGCAGCAGGACTATCAGCTTCTCTTCTAACATCTGTTTTACCAACGACTGTAGAAGATCTTCTTGCTCTTGCTTTTTGCTCGGCTGGCGGGTAAAAATTGCTATATTTCTCATTAAGACAGCCTGATTTCAACACATGAAACACATGACTGCACGATGTCTCTTTTAAATTAATATTAAAAGTATCACTTAAAGAATGGTCAAAGTCTAGGATAGCTACAAATGCCTATCGCTCTTTCCTAGTTACTGGAACAAAATTTCAACAAAGAGAACCAAATTCAACAATTGATACCTTTCCTCTTTGTTTTGTTTTGTTATGTTTTTTTTTTGGCTTATTTGCTTTGTTTGCATATTTCCCTAAAACCATATTTGGTTGCATGCATTCACCTGCTGCGGTAATGTGAAAACTACTTTTGGCATAGATTCGCATATGCACAAATTTTGACTTGGTGAGGAGGGTATATACAAAATTTCGGATTAAGTATATATAATTTTCATTAGAAATCTCAAGAATCATCTTATTCTAAACTTCCAAAATTCTACTTTCTTGCATCAGGTTGTTAGCGATATCTAACTTTCCTAGTCGTCGAAAGGACGCAGTAGAGAAAGTCGTGAAGATGGCCAATTCCTTAGCTTCTGAAATCGAAAATGTTATGAAAACAGATCTCTTAAACAGCTCTGAAAAGCTAACTCAGTTTGTTGAGGTCAGCAGCAAGCCCTACCGGGATGCCGCCCAGCGGAGAATAGATCGGTTGCAAGAAATTCGAGGCGAGTTATCGAGCATTGAGCAAAAGCTCCAAGCTCTCAAAATCGAAAGTCAGAATCTTTATGTTTTGTGAGCCTGTATATTGGAAACCATCATGTAGTTCATTTATTTTATGTGTTTGATGTATTCATATATGTTTGATGCCACACACTTTAGCCACCCCAGAGATTGTTTTATTTGTCCTGGAATGTTTCTTGTGTTCTTAATTTTTTCCGGAATCTGGTAGAGCTCTACTAATCAAATTGTTTTTTAATGCTAAAATGTAAAAAAACTCACTCTCATAATTTTCCATTTATCACTTTGCCCCTTAAATTGCCCCTCATACCAATCACCCTCGTATATTGTAGAACTAAGAAATTATTTTTAGTACCTTTGTAATCAATCTAATAAAATAACTAGAGTTGAGATTACTCGTTTCCTACTTCATTTCTTTTACTAAAACTGTATCCCTATTTATTTATCAATTTTTACCTGATTTATCATATTTTAACATAAAATAAATTGCACAATTGTTCTCGACTCTTAATCAAATTTTATTTTATATTTTTTTTTTTTTTTTTTTTTTTTATTATTTTTTGTGTGTAGCAGACAATCAAATATTTTTTTACAAACTGTGATTGGTTCCATCATATCATCTAAGATAGGGCCACTGACCCATCATCTAGTACAATAAAAAGTTTCTGCTTCCGCTCAGAAATATTCGCACAGTTGTGTGGACCACATTTTTGTCAATAAATAAATTAAAATTTAGATTGTGCTACTCGATTTCACCGACAATCTATAAAATAATTTGGTTTAACTCTTTGAACTTAATAAATAAAAAAATTACTTTGAATCATTTTGAAGTAGCGGTTCAGCTATAGAACCAGCGAACTAATCTGATTCTAATCTAAAAAAAAATCTGATTAAGTCATACTAAAATTTAACGGTTATAAATTAAATTAGCTGGTTTTATTTTTTATTCGCACGTATTGATTTTATAAAAAATAAAATTTAAAACTTTATACCTATTTTACTTACACTATAAAAATTTTTAATATAATTACGTTTTTTAGACTACGTTTAAAAATAAGCGTCTCCAATTATAATAAACAAAATGGCGACGCTTAAAAATATCCTTATATAAATTTTTATTATATTAAACTAATTTATTGATGATGAATTTTATTATTATTTTTAATTTTTTGACTCTTCAAAATATTAAGATTTTAAAATTTTTTTGAATTTTAAAGCGTTATAACATATTGTATCGACGTCCGACTAGACTACATTAAAATGCTTTTAAATATCAAGTGTTATTAAATATTAATTTTCTTGTAGTATTAATTTGGTCTAGAAATTTATTTTTTTTACTAATTAAGTTTGATATTATAATAATAATATATACATATTTTTTTATATAATAAAATATTTATAATGTTATGCTAATATTGTTAGTTCAATCGGTGATTGACTCACTGATTGAGCCAGTAATCTTGAACTATTGTTTAATTCGAAATTTAAAATATTAAGTTTTATTCACCATCTTACTTTTAATGCAATAGGAAAAAAAAAAAAAAAGTCATTAAATTTGAGACATTTAAGTAGCTACCTCCGTAATTCATAAATGTGTTAAAAAAATGTATAAAAACATTATTTTAATCGATTGGTCAAAAATAAATACGGAGAAATGTATTTATTACAACAATTACCTTTTTCTCACTGACGTGGCAGACACGGTCAAGTGGTCAACCGACACGCGTTTCACGTGATCGACTTTTTTTAGTTTTATTTATTTATTTGGCATATAAAACTCTAATCATATTAATTACTTGCTCAAACATCACACATTATTATTGACAATATTTTTATTGGTATCATTTCCCACTTATCCTGTTCAGTGAACTTCCATTTATATATCTTGCCCCTGCCAATTTCAACATGTAACTGCAGGTATTATTATTAATAATCCAACGTTGACAGGTCTACTACATCACCTATTCCATTTACAAGTGCACTCGATTATTATTCATCTACCATTCCTCTCTCACCCCCTCCATCCCCCTTCTTCTTCTTCTTCTTCTTCTTCTTCGTTCTTCTTCTTCTTTCTGCTACATCTCCATCCTCCATGGCGCTCCGCCACCCCGGCGACGTCGCCTTATGCTTCGCCGCCGCCCTTCATCGCAACAGCACCTCTCGCTCTCTCCTTCGATCGCCGCCTCGCTTAGCGCTTCCGAATTCGTTCATCTCCATGCAAAGGACGTCTCCGCGCGCTCGAATCCCGGCGCTTCCTCCGCCCTCCGCTGCTGCCAAGGACTACGACTCGCTCTCCTCCACGATCGCCGAGCTGAAACTCGACCAAGAGCAAGAGGAGCAAGAAGAAGAAGAAGGAGGAGGAGGAGAAGAGGTGGTGGATCGAAAAAAGTCGTCGGATCCGCGCATGCGGCTGTCGGAGCGGTGGCGCGAGATCCAAGGGCGCGACGACTGGGCGGGGCTGCTGGACCCGATGGACCCGCTGCTGCGGCAGGAGCTGATCCGATACGGAGAATTCTCGCAGGCCTGCTACGACGCGTTCGACTACGACCCCTTCTCGCGGTACTGCGGCAGCTGCAAGTACAACCGGCGCCGCTTCTTCGCCAGCCTCGGCATGGGCGACTGCGGCTACGACGTCACCCGCTACCTCTACGCCACCTCCAACATCAACCTCCCGAACTTCTTCGCCACCTCCTCGCCCTACTCCGACAACAGCAACAAGATGTGGAGCCAGCGCGCCAACTGGATCGGGTACGTGGCCGTGTCCGACGACGAGTGCAGCGCGCGCATCGGCCGCAGGGACGTGGTGGTGGCGTGGCGGGGGACGGTGACGCGGCTAGAGTGGGTGGCCGACCTCATGGACTTCCTGAAGCCGGTGGCCTCGGAGGGGATCCCGTGCCCGGACCCGTCGGTCAAGGTGGAGTCCGGCTTCATCGACCTCTACACCGACAAGGACCCGACCTGCCGCTTCTGCAAGTACTCGGCCCGCGAGCAGGTCCTCTCCGAGGTGCGCAAGCTGGTCCACCACTACGCCGCCGCCGGTGGGGAGGAGGTGAGCGTGACGGTGACGGGGCACAGCCTGGGGAGCGCGCTGGCGATGGTGAGCGCGTACGACATGGCGGAGACGGGGGTGGTGTCGGAGGGAGCGTTGCTGAGCGTCTTCTCCTTCGCGGGGCCGCGGGTGGGGAGCAGGGGGTTCAGGCAGAGGTTCGAGGAGGGGCTCGGGGTGAAGGCCCTGCGCGTGGTGAACGTGCACGACACGGTGCCCAAGGTGCCCGGGATCTTCCTGAACGAGGGCCTGCGCGGCGTGCCCGACGCCGTCCGTCGCCTCGCCGAGTCCCTGCCGTGGAGCTACAGCCACGTCGGCGTCGAGCTCGCCCTGGACCACAAGCACTCCCCATTCCTCAAGCCCACCTCTGACCCCTCCTGCTTTCACAACCTCGAGGCCCACCTCCACCTCCTCGACGGGTAAGTATATACCTACCTCATTAATTATAATTGATTTGATATCTATAATAATAATAATAATAATAATAATAATAATATCGTGATACTACATTCGTGCACTTTTAATTGGTTTACTTACTAATTATATATATATATATATATATATATATATATATATATATATATATATATATATATATTTAAAAATATAATTTATATATTTTTAAAATTATAATTTGTATTAGAATCCGTACTCTTGGAGGCGTGACATCTGCTCTTTCTAAAATTATTAACTAGTTGGCAGGCAGCTGTTACCCACAGCTAGTTGGCAGAGTCATCTAGCTGGCTGTGCAGTTTTTATGATTAGATTAACTTAATTATTCTTCCTTAATAATTCTCTCTCTCTCTGCACGTGGATATAATATAAATAATAATTAATTCACAATAAATATTTGTAATAAAAAAATTTACTATGCCCAATTAATATGTTCTTAGATTTTAATATATATATATATAATAATATAGTATTAATAATATATGAATAGTATTTACTATAAATTTTTTTACTCTAATTATTAGGAGTTACGATTAGCATTTTATTCATCGGATTAGTGAGGGTGGGTAGAATAGTACTAATCCAATAGTAAATAAGTTAATAGTAAATATTATTTATATATTATTAATAATATATAAGATCATATATATAATATATATTAGAGTTTATATATTTTTAAAAATATAAATTTATTTATATTTATAAATATTTTATTATAAAATTTGTATTGAAATTTATATAATTATACTTCTTTTTTTTTTAACTGTCTTTATAATAATATATATCCTAATACAAATTTTATGAAAAAAAAATTTACATATAATTTAGTTTGTATTTTTAAAAATATATAAACTCTATATTCTCTCTCTCTCTCTCTCTCTCTCTCTCTCTCTCTCTCTATATATATATATACTCGGGTAGGTAAAAAGCATGTGAATTTAGTAAATTGATCTCTCCAAAGCCGAGTGTCCTTTATGTAGATTTTACTCTCATTCACTTCTTAGTAAATTAGTTTGTATTTTTAAAAATATATAAATTCTATATTCTCTCTCTCTCTATATATATATATATATACTCGGGGGTAGGTAAAAAGCATGTGAATTTAGTAAATTGATCTCTCCAAAGCCGTGTCCTTTATGTAGATTTTACTCTCATTCACTTCTTAGAATGCATGTGATATTATTTTTTTAAAAAAATAAATTAATATGTTATTTATTTCGTTTATATTTTTTTAAAAAATAAATTTAATTAAAAATTATAAAATAATTAAAATTTCAAGTTGGAGATCTAAATTTTTTACCTCTTGGAATAAATTTTTTACCACATGATGGAGTAATGTGTGGGGCATTGTTGGTAATATATAGATAATTAGCACATATATTATATCATTAACTAGTAATAGCTGCAGGTACCATGGCAAGGGACAGAAGTTTGTGCTGGCGAGCGCCCGGGACCCGGCGCTGGTGAACAAGGCGTGCGACTTCTTGAAGGCCCACCACATGGTGCCGCCGTTCTGGAGGCAGGACGAGAACAAGGGCATGGTGCGGGCACACGACGGCCGCTGGGTCCAGCCCGAGCGCCAGAAGATCGACGACCACCCCGCCGACACCCACCAACACCTCCGCCTCCTCGGCCTTCGCCGCCACCACCACCACGATGATGCTGAGACTGCTGCCGACAAATAATTATTACTATCTTTTTCAGATCGCAGACATGAAACCGCTCCATCCGCCATATGTCATTGTAAATAGAGAAGTCACCTTTCATGCTAGCCTAGATATGTAGCTGCATGCGGCTACTTGCAGCTATTCACGGATCTTTGAAGCATTTATATATGTATGTATTTAGAGTTTGATGCACGTGTGTATTGGCTATTTATTTATGGGTTAAAAATAGGTTCAACTTCTGCACGTGACAATAAGCTCAGGAGACTAATAAGTTAAGTTGGGTGAGCCCAATAAGTTGAGTGGAGCTGCGGTCCATAATAGACCTAACGGCAAGAGGCCCAACAATAGACCCAACATCCAGATGGATTGAATCCAGTCGAGACCTGTGGGTGCTGTGTCTATACGCTTTAAGTGAATTGGTTGCGTATTTGTAATAGCTCGAGCTTTTGGAATTAATGGTTAGCGCCAATGATCCTACAAGTGGTATCAGAGTCAGTGGCACGGGTTCGATGGGTTCGATTCCCACACAGTGCAGGTGTTGGGAGAAATTGTTGGCTATTTATTTATGGATTAAAAATAGGTCCAACTTCTGCCTGTGACAATAGGCCCAGGAGATTAAAATCTATTTATGATAAAATAGGTGCACTTAATATTTTTTATTAAATATATGACCATTTCTAATTGGTTTATGCCTTAAGCGGTAAGGACACTACAATAAAATTAGATTATAGAAATATATTTTTATAATATTTTTATGTAAGTGTCCTATCTATATTCTATCTATATCTAAAATTAGGTTATAGGAACATATTTTTATAACACATTATAATAATGTGTCGTTATATACCTTAGCGACTGCACATATAGCGATATTAATAATAAGTGTCGATATTTTTTACAGCGATAATTTTTTTAATTTTTAAAAATATTTAAAAATATCCTATAGTATAATTTTATTATAGTAAAGGATTCTCAAATCATTTTCTTGATGTGATGAATGTGCTATATTATGTGTTCAACATATGCTGCAATTATGATTAGTTTTCAAAACCCTACCCACTGCCACACTTGTCATTTATTAGTGGGGTCCAATTCTCATTAAATCAGTGGGTAGAAAAATTTTTAGGCATATATTATATATATATATATATATATATAAAATTTATCTCAACTATGGCATATTTTAATTTTACTATCTAATATTTAAGAACTTTAATTTTGTTATTTAATTTTTAAAAATTTATTCAAATTTTTGAATAATTTATTTATTTTTATATATTTAATTAGTATATTTTATATAACTTATTCGCCTAAGTAATATTTTAAATTCTTGCATTGAATTTGGCTGCAGTTTACTAATTTTATTGAACAAGCTTTGATTCATTTGATCCTGTCACAATAGAAACTATTCGGTGTACAAAGAAACAATTATAGTAAAACACTTTCGCATTCTTTAAAATAGACTAAAAATAAAAACGATACGTATATTTTAATAAACTGTGATCCACGTCAATCAGATGTATATTAGAGTCGTAAACGTTCATTAATTTAGTGTAAGTAATTGACAAAAAAAAATCAAATCTTAATTTTCTCTTGGAAAATGGAGGTTAGTGTTGAATTTTCAACCTCAATGACTTGTTAGTTTAATATCTTGCCAATTAAAGAGACCCAGTTAATTTAAATTCTTGCAAATTCTTTGTTCCAAATGGTTTTGTTTTTGTTTAGCATGTACAACTTGTCTGTGGTCCATTTTGAGATTACATAAAATTTTTATAGCTTTTTTTTTTGGACAAGTCGTGGAATATAAGTTCAACTAAAAAGTCTAGCTGATAGTGAAATCCACCTAACACTGTTAAATATATAAAATAAAATTAAAACAAAAGTATATAAAAATATATTTTTGTGTTTTTTAATAAAATTATACAAAATATATCATAATTTACTTATTATATAATATACGTCAATATTACTTTCTTACTGATATTGTAAAAAAAAAATTTGATATTTTGCAAAAGTCTTACCCGGCATGACGAAGAACTTAAATTATCAATATATTATTATTCTCGTTTGTCCAAATTTTTTTTTGTAATAATCAAGAATAAAAGTTCAATAAGATTTTCATAAGTAATAAATAAAAGGTTTTTTTTTTTTTTGGGTACACTTATAAAATCTTAAACTTTTATAATTCCTCCCAAATTTAAAAATATTGCACGTGTCCCTCTAAATATAAAAATTCCAAATTTAAGGGATTTATAAAAAAAAAATTATAAATCCCTTATATCCAGCATGTAGCATTTTTGTTAATATTATCATTTATATATTGTGTTCTAATATATTAATTTATTATTTTTGTTTAATTTATTTTCATAATTTAAAATTACTTTTACATATACCTATATTTAATTTACTTACTTCTCATTTTATCTTGGAATAAAAATATTATTTAGAACCAATCCATTAAATTAAGATGGGATATTATGGATAGAGGCATTTGTAAATATTTCTGATGTATACCCAGAATAATAATGTGATAGAGTACGACTACTATATTATGAATAGCAACAAGCATTTATTACTATCAAATTTTTTATTATTTAATTTATTAATTTTTATTATTTTTATTTTTTAAATTATAGTATTATGGTGTTTGATCAAAACAATAATATGGGACGAAATTAAAAAACTTTAGAAGAATATATATAAAATATTTTTTATCAAAAATAGAGTAAAAAAAGAGAAATTTTATTTGTCACACTATTAGTACGAGTCCGGCTAGAATACTATCGATAGCACCAAACAATTGGTGCTATCAAGTTTTCAGCCGTTGGATGAAAAGATATGCGGTTGGAATTATAGTGGTCTCCTAAGATTTTTACTATTCAACCAACCACCTAGTAAACCCTAGGGACCCACTATAATCCCAACCGTATATTTTTTCATCCAACGGCTAAAAACTTGATAGCACCAATGGCTTGGTACTATCGATAGTATTCTAGTCTAATCACGATAAAATAGGATATATATTTTATTATTATTTTTTTTTTTCTTAACTGCTATGCTAATTTTTTTTTGTTGTTATATTAATTATTAAGTTGGGGGTACAAATGGGATTTCCCTAAAACTTAAATCAGTCGCGATCGTACCTCTTTCCAGTCTGCACTCCCCAGAAATTTTCTTCGAACCCTAAAAACTCCCTGCTCTCCGGCTGCCGGCATCCCCCTCCAAAATCATGTCCCACAACAACCCTTCTCAGCTCCTCCCTTCAGGCAAGCCCACCACCCTCCTCTCTTCTTTGAGCACCTACAAACTCTCTCTCTCTCTCTCTCTCTCTCTTAATCTCTATCTCTTTTGAAAATTTGAATGGGATTTTGTTTTCGTGCGTAGAGTTGATCGATCGGTGCATTGGGTCGAAGATATGGGTGATAATGAAGGGCGACAAGGAGCTCGTCGGAACCCTAAGGGGCTTCGACGTCTACGTCAACATGGTCCTCGAGGACGTCACCGAATAGTAAAACCCTAATCCTAAACCCTAAACCCTAAAACCCTAGAAAAAAAAAAAAAAAAAAAATTAGTATTTTTATTTTAAAATTCTGAATCATTTTTGTATGTTCTTTCTTATCCTTTTCTTGTTATCAGATGAGAAAAACTAGCAAGAATTTTTTTTTTATTTTTTTTAATATTTTTACATGAGTTCTGAAGGTGGGATCTTAGGTTAAAAAGATAATGATTTTGTGGTTAAATTAAGGTATGTGGACAATCTAGAGTGGCCTGGTGCTCTTTCTTGTTCTGCACAAAAGAGTAAATGTTGATTGATCGAACAATCCTTGATCATAGTTTCCTGTATGTATAAGAGGCCCAGTTGGTAAAAGAAAGAAAACAAGGGTGTCCTTGGGCAAAGGCATGCGCAGTTCGTCTGCCTATGTTCGAGCATGAAATCATATTTTAAGTGCAAAACTGGGCATGTTGTGAAGTTTTATAAATAAACAGTTGTAGTAAAATTCATCACATCTGATTATTTCTATCATATCAAACTCAGGAGTTTCATGCATTGTTCTTGTAATAACATTGAAAACAGAAAGAAGCGTGAAAACATTTGCTCATTGTGAAGACTAAAAGCAATTCCTTGTCACATCTTTTATCCTTCTTTTAGTTGAAAACATAACAGAAGTGAAAATTTGCGGAAGCAGTCGAAACCGAGGGTGTAAGAGGTCAAATGAGACCAAAATCAAACCGCTAGTGGTACGGAAGTGATTCAATAGTTTGGTTGGACAGAACCTACGTGATAAGGTTTCTTAGTGAAATATCTTTTCTCCCGCGCATTTCATTTTGTGTGTTTTTATTAACAGGGGCTGAAACTGTTACTCATTCCGAAAGGAATGATCTTCTACTTCCTTTTACTGTATAATAATTTTCTTGTGCTTCCCTTGCAGCGAAATCACAGCGGAGGGTCGCCGAATAACGAAGCTTGATCAGATACTGTTAAACGGGAACAACATTGCCATTGTAAGGGATAATGACTACTTTATTGCATTTACTTTGGTATCTAAGTGTACCAAAACCATTAACTAGTTTGAGACCTGTAAAACTTCAGCATGTATTGCATCACTTCGCCTTTATTAGATCACATAGGCCCTTGCAAAAGTTGTGGATAGTTCTTCTTTCCCCTTCATATTGAACATCCATTTCTCTATAGAACTTTGCCATTAGTTTGAAAGATGATTGTTTTGTCTTTGACAGCTAGTTCCTGGTGGTTCTCCTGACCCAGAATAATGCAGCACTTTGTCCGGCATTTCTTTTGGACCGAGGGCAAATATATAATGCACAACTTCATTTGTTTCTGACACTGGATTCCTAAATGATTTAATTATTGAATGTAACAGCCAGTTTGCCCATTTAACTCTGCTTGCAAAAACCCACCCGTGTTTTCAGGGTCTTCTCTGGTGCATTTTAATTATTCCTACTTGTAAGAGCAAGCATCATTTACAATAGGTTATTTGACTTTAACTATCGCAGTTGTCTAAAGGACTGATTGGTGCGTGCCCAAAATTTGAAATCTGGTTACATATAGTTGAATTTATTTTCTTTTACATGAACGAACAGAGTGGGTGCCGTAGTAATCTTTCTCTCAAAAATATAACAAAAAAAGGATGCCAATTTATCATATCACCGCAAAATCTCCTAAGTTGCCGTTGCCTGCTGAATGATATTGTTCTCCGCACCATTTTCGCAGATCAAAAAAATACAATAGAAATGCCATACATAAATAAAGTTGTCCAATTGGATGTATCACAGATCTCGACACACAGTATGATCGATCGTCCACCATTCGAGAGTAGGTTTTTCCTGCCTAACCCATCACAACAGATATATGGCAAACTTTGAAAAATTGCAATGTATCGCTAAAGTGTAATATCATATAGAACAAGCTGTGGTTTGGACGGTATATTCCGGCGACCGAATCAAACTGTCACAGAGGCAACAGTAGTTCGAAAATCTCCTGGTAGTTCTTCCGAGTAATAAATAAATGGATCTCTTGTGCCTTTTTCTGGCGCCCTTGCTATATATGGGCTAAAGCTGCGATTTCACATCACCCAACCAGTGGATCTCCTTTGATGTCTCCGCCAAGTATCTCGCAGCCAGGGATATGGGCATATAACATTATCTGAATTACCACACAAATCTTCATGCTATTCTCTGCTCTTTATTGTATTTGAAGTGCTACGTTTTCTTTTCTTGGATATGAAGGAGGTATTGGATTTGGGAGCTGGTAATGCATTGCTCGCACCTTTATCATGCCTTGGACCCCGAATTTTTCTCTTCTGTTTCTCATTCTTGTTCATGCTCTTTTTCCCGTTCTCACTCTCCTTGTTTCTAAAGCGTGCTTTGAATCCAATCCCGGAATTAAAACGACTTGCCCTTTCTATAGATTGGCCTCTACTTCCTTTACTCTCAGAAGTCTGAATGTTTTCCTTCATGGCGGAGCCATTCTTTTTATGTTTCTTAATACTCCATGCACGCCTAATAGATGTGGCCTCAACTGGCCGCTGCTTTAGAACGTCTGGTTTCTTAGCTCTGCATGTATGTAAAACATGACAACACCGGTGAGTAAGTCAACAGGAATTAAGCCTTTCAGATTGCATATAAACATCACTACCACAGAATTTACCTTTTTGCAGCAGGCCCTGTAGATTCCGGTGCTTTTGCAGAATCAACAGCTTCGTTGGGGTTCTTCTTGCTCTGGCGCCCCTGCATATAAAAGAGAACCATAACATTCTACAGTGGGATGTATGGAAGAGAGGGGCAGGGAATGACGCAGAATAAAATTGTGCTACAATCTCGAAACCATCAAATTGAAGCATATAAGCATCGAGTATGATTCAATCTAATGTCAATAAAGAAGCACATGGCATATGTATGAGCATTACATTAGTTTGTTAATCAAATGGCAGAAATTAGCGATTTAGTTGAACGATTTTTAACCCGACAACCATAGAAGTAACTGGACTGTGACTGCAATTTTAAAGTGGGGGGAAATATTCAAACATTACAGGAGTGCCAATGACCAATGGAAGTTGCGTATTGCAATATAATGTGCTATAACTAAGAAATGCAAACAAAAGAAACATACAAAAGCTCTAATTAGAGAGGCCAACATTTTCCCCTTCTCTTCAAAATATCAATATCCTTCACAGCAAAGATAAGGTTATACATTACCTCTGCAATAGTTCTGACAAAGCCCTTATATTTTTCAGGAACAACAATATCCAGAGCATCAAAACCGCATTTTCTTATCAATATCTCGAGGATTATCGCAACCTGCAGTTTTCATGTCATCATCTGGTAATCTATAGAGTATAACAGGAAAATCGAAGTATTCACCAGCAGAGATTCAAAAGAAAAGAAAAAGGGAAACAAAACATAGCCCAATGCCGCTTGCCTTTGACCTAAAATGGTGCTTTGAGACAGATGACCAAGGTAATATTCCAGTAATAATATCCGCCTGCAGATTCTTTAGGTTGTCCGGTCGTAAAGAGGAAACCAACACCTTTACGAAGCCCAAAGCTGCCTAGAACACGCCATATGGCAGATGAAATTTTCGGAAAATAATTATAAAAAAGAAAGAAAAAGAATATGGAAAATAAGTCGAAGAAGATTACTTTAATAACTTCATTAGACTTGTTTTGCAGAAGAACTAAAACTGATGGTATCAGGTTTGGTACTGCTAGGCAAAAATCAGCATCATTATATATAAGCAATGAAAGTGCAGATATTGCTCCGCTCATTATGTGAGGAGACGGACTAGAAAGATAGCCCATAACCTGAAAAAAAAACCGAACAAATAGTAAGATTGCTTCAATAAATGAGCAGTCGTCTTTCACAGATCTTGTATCAAAGTAAACTTTCTTTTTTATTTGCTACAATATACAGTGTATATAGTAGCTGAATAAAAGCACGAGCAGTGGAGGAGTTTGAATTGAATAATAGATGTGATAAATAGTGATCAAGTAATTGTACAGATGTAAGAGTATTGCCAAAATAAAATAATAAATGCAAAGCGATAGTGTCCTTACCATTGTAAATAGACGTTGAAGATCTGATTCTGCATCGGCGGACTGAGAATTCTTCAAGCTGTGACTTGTAGCCAGCAGTGCATCATATGCCAGTTTTCTAGATTCTTTCTTAGACTGTGTACGAAAAGTAATTATTAGATTAAGCAAATCGCAATCGAGCAGTTATACAGAAGCCGTTGAATACTTAAAAAGAGATACCGCTTGATGATTCCCAGTAAGAAATCAATACGATGTATTTGACCAAAAAGAAAAAAATCATAATTCTTAATGCACAGGCTAGACTTTTCCTCTTCTTAGATAAGCAATTTCTCCATGGAATTTTTAAATTCAGTCATATTCCAATAGATCAACTTACTAATCCCATTTACAAAGATATTGGCCTCCTATGTCAAAACGGTTCAGATAATGGCTTATGGACAGCTTGACCTGAAACAAGTTATCTGGTCTACTGATAACAAGGATAATAATATCTCA
Source organism: Tillandsia fasciculata (assembly GCA_029168755.2). Lineage (NCBI taxonomy): Eukaryota > Viridiplantae > Streptophyta > Magnoliopsida > Poales > Bromeliaceae > Tillandsia > Tillandsia fasciculata. Next base: position 29,578,723 of record CM054930.1, read on the forward strand.
GCAGTGGCCTACTTAATGACTATAAAATTGTTAAAGTGTACACAAGATCATAACTATATGAGAAATAATCAAGTAAAACAACCTTTAGTGTAAGGATGATCTCATTCAAAATCAAAAATGCTTTTGTATTTATGTCTTCCTCATTAATCTGCAAAATGGTGAACAACACATCAGAAGGGAAAATATATTATATTAGAAGGTGCATTCTACTGCAACTCAAGCACTTTGCGAGTTGGAAAAACCATGTGCATTGAAAACAAAAGGCAATGTTATGCACGAACTACAAAGATTTACAGAGAGCGCATTGAATGAGAAAAATTTAAGTGAATAATTCAAGAAAAGTAAGAGAATATAAAATCAGCACAAATCATGTCAAATGTGTAGTGATTCTAAGACAATGAGCTCTGTCATAGAATCTCCCTCATTATTACTTCGAGAAGTAACTTGTTTCGGTATCAACAGTACCATATCAATTACGATATGCCCAACGTGATACTAGTTCGGAATTTACATTCGGAAGTGGGGATAACATATGAACTATTTTCTTATGAGAAGTATTTATCTCAAGACAAATTAGTGAAGCAGGCAGGATATTTCGTGATAAGTAATACTGGAAGGACGGCTTATCAGTAGACTATTATATGGAGGGAGAATCAATCTTGACATGCTTCTTCTCACGAAAAGAAAGGTTGATGATAGTTTCATATTTTCAATCTCATATTATCCTTAAAATGATGCCCATAATTAACATTTAAGGGAGAAACTATTAGCTTCCAGATTGGGCAAAAGAAACACATCAACCTGGATCGACAGTATTGACTGAAAAAGTGCTGAAGTAACTGAAACATCATGTCACTGCATAGAGTTGCTTTGCGTAATTGCGCACCCCACAATGGGTCCCCTGTAATGCCATTGATGTGTCGGCAGACTTATGTGACACTTTGAACTGCATGCAGAGACCAACTAAAAAATTCTACATCATGAATGCCGACACATCAACAACATATAAATAAAAAACATATCACACTTTCATTGGTTGACATGAACATATCCTTTGTACAACTGATAGTATAGTTGAGATAATACTATTAGCGAATCATTCTATGCATCATCCTAGTTACAAAATAATGTGACAACTTTGAAATTTCATGTTTAAAGATGCAACAAACAGATGAATAACTTAGAAGTTTCCATGTATTTATAAAGATAAAAATTACCCGAAAAACATATCTGTTTGCCGCCTACCTTTAACATGTGAACCAATAAAAACTGGTAACATGATAAACGATTTTTCAGAGCTGTACTGTTGAAGGTTGTCTTCAAACTGTGGAGAAGCACCATGATTTCATCAACAAGAGCCAAACAAAACCAACTATGGTCCTGCATGTTACAGACAGCAAGGGGTAAGAAAACTATATAAGGCACCTGTATCAACTGTATATGACAAATCATTATAACAACCTTCAAAATTTTGCTCAATGCTAAGTATGCTTCAGCTTGACAAGAATCATTACCATCCTACAAATAAAAATACCATATAACTAGGTTAAGCAGAAAAGATGTATATACTTGTACTCCAAAAGAATAAACAATTACTAAGTAGTACCAACAAAGAAGACTTAATGAAGTCAAAGAATAAACTAATCAGATCCTTGTCAGCTGCTTCGACAAAAATTGAAAGAAGTTCCATCACCAAACACCTGCAGAAGAGTAACTTCAAATTAACTATCTATGATCTACAAAGGAACTAAAACATATATAATAATTCAGCTATCAAATAAGGTTGCATTTCCACATTACTTGCACGAATTTAGTAAATCAGGTTCTACACTAGATCAGTGCATACAAAAGGAATTGTTATGGAAAATTTAATCAAAAAGAAAATCTTTAATATGTTTAAAATTTAGTAGTAATACTTACAGGTTTCCAATGAAAATAAAAATCCTCATAAATCAAGCATTAAGATAAAGTATATAAATCTATGGTCTATAATAAGATTCTTTTCCAATTGGACATACTGAAATGTTAAAATAAATCATCCCAAGTTGTAATTAGCAGTTTAGCACTACAACTAGTTCTTTGCTTAAAAATACGAAAGAGAGAGATAGTGTTACAACCTACAGCAATTCAGCTAATTCTCATTAAAAGAGGAATATTCACAAGAAAAAACAGTTGGGACTTGCAATCCTCAACATACTCAATAGCTTCCTGCCCACAAATATACTAAAAAAGAATTCTGCACTTTCACAAAATGTTCTCCAAAGTTGGAGTATTATACTACAAGGTTTTCTTATGCATGCAGTTGCAATCATTGAAATTGCTAGCATTTCTGAGTCTCTGACACTCATTGCCCATAAACTAATTGACATAAAAAAGTGACAAAGAACCCAATTACTTGCTCAACTACGCGAATATACCTGAACATAGGCCATTGAATTTGCAATGTAATGCCATTTGATAGTTAAAATGTTAAAAATAAAATAGACTAATTCATTAATTAGTCAAAGAAATGCCCCTTACATCTGTTCTTTATCTTTCTCTGTTTCACTTGCTTCCGTTTGTTCTTCCTTTTGTTCTACTTGAGGAATTTGAACTTCGAGATTATTTGATTCCCCTACTGTACCTGACAAGTTAAATCTCTCTAGTAACGAGAGAAACAAGCTACGGATATCAGCACTCCCAATCAGCGAAAACAAACATCTCAGTGTCTCCTGTAATAAAACCCACAGGACAATTAGATGATATTGCCTGTCCAGTTTAGTGACCAGCATTTGTAAATCAAAAATAAATAATGGCTTTGCTAGTGCAGTATAAATACAAAAGAATATCCCAGTCAAGTTGAAGCTTAATACAAAAGAAATTTCCCAGTCTAAGTTGAAGTTTAATACAAAAGAAATAGCCGAGTCAAGAGAGATAAGAAAGTATTCATTAAGTAAAGCTGAGCTGTCCCAGTAAAATAATTTCAGCCAGCAATAACAAAACAAAGTGCCCAAGGAAAATGTAGATAAGCTCAAATCATCTAGCGAAGTAATTGTAGAATTATGCACCTTCAAATAGGCACGCTTTTCAGGTGAAGAGTCAGGGAAAATATCCACGAGAATCCATATCAAATCCATAGAAGTGGAGGCAAGCACCTTCATGTTTTTACGTGCAAATCTTTTGGAGTAATAGTAAGGCAAGCCCCTGCAGTTAACATCATGAATTTCAAAAGAGAAGCTAGGTAAAATGTCCTCAAGATTTGCGTCCTGATTTCCACTGAGTAAGTGTTTGTTTCCGTTTACTAGTTCCTGAGAAGGGGGGAAAATAAAAAATTAACAAATATTACAGCACAGTTGCCCAACAGAGATATTATAACACAAGTCAAAATACTCTGCTATATAATTAAAAAGTGAAACCTGCAATGCTGTCGCAATAGTTTGATGCAAAGATGGATCCTCTTTAAGTACTGCCATAAGGAGTTTGGCCAAGGATCCAAAATTTTGAGATGCGTCAGTAGGATAGCGGCAGAACGCAGGAAGCAAACTCCACAGGTCATCATGACAGGACCGCAGGAGTTTTTGGTTTGATACTTTTTTAGCTGAAACATTAAAGGAAAGAGGTCAAAATTTGTCGTCTTGGGGTCATACCTTTAAAAACTTCACTAGCCATTCATACTTGTACCTTTATTGCATGCAATTTTGATAGACTTTGCAATGGGCAATATATGCTCCATGAAAAATTGCAATGATGCACCGAACATATACTGTTTTAATATCGGTATAAGCCAGGTACTTGAGCATGTTAACTTCTCTTCATCAAGAGTTATAGGTATAAGTGAAAGAATTTTCTCCGGTCCCATAGCAATTGCAGCAGAACCAATACATTCATGAATCTACAAAACAGTAAGTTCAGGTTACATAAAGCTTAAGCTAATCAAATGAGCTTATTATATTCATAAAAATGCTTAAGGTGTATGTAAGTTCACCAGCCAAAGCTTATGCTATCATGGAGTTGACTCATTTCCCTAATTTTGCACTAGTGAGTACTCAAAGTGAAAACTACTATTATTACGACAATCCTTTACTGATGGTCCAAGGCTCCTAAAAGCAAGGATTTAAGTATCTATCGGCACGGTCCATACCCACCGTGCCGTATCATGCCAACAAAATACCGGCACGATACAGCCCCCGTACCAATAGCACAGCTGAAAACCCTCTTTTCTTTAAATTACTAGGTAATTTTTTTAATAAAATTCAAAAGATTTGATAAAGATACATAATAAGTAATTAAAAAATTTTGTTGCTAAAAAAAATAAATATTTCATGCCATTATGTGGTACACATGTATTTTTTATGACCGGCATTCATTGGTACCGTTCGACACGCACCGTACCGTACCATGCCGGCATGCCACGGCACTTAAATCCTTGCCTAAAAGTGGCTAAAATGTTAGGTGCATATAGAGGGACATCTAGGCAAGCCTATCCTAGACCATCAAGAATGCCATAGGTGCCCAGGTGCCTAGGTACTGAGTCAGAGAGGTATATGAGTACCATATATATTGACAAGTATATTCTACTTGTCTGAGAACAACAAAAGCTTATAAATAGTCCTCGTTAAAAACTTTAATAACTACATGAACCAATTTGATTTTTTAACCAGCTTTCTTACGCTCCTATAACTTCCCACTAGATAATACTGTATTTACTTTGCATGGACAATGAACAGAACTCCATTACTGAATCTTTAACATTTAAAGGTTCATATGTTTAAATTATTGAATGCTATTCTATTACTTACTTGCAGCTTAGAAATGTGATATGCCATTTACTTCTATCTAATAGCGGCTTAAGTAACAGTTATGTCTGTTTTGTTGATTTTCCAAGTTCTACAAAAACTCAGCCTGTGGCATGAGTGTGACAGATGCAACAGGACATTAGACAACTATGCCTACAAGCCATGTAGCAATACACCCCTCGCATCCTAGGCTCTGCCATTATATTAATAAACCTTTCTAACGCCAACAGATATAGCACCTAAATATATAATACAATGCAGTTCATTGAAGACACCAGTCATCAGTATGTAGGCCCTAGTACCAAAAAACAACAACAATGCTGACTAGAGCTGACTAGAGCTGACAAATTAAAATGGACAATGATTCCTAATAACTACCAAAGGCATTTGATAGAGCAATAACTAACATATGGTGAAAACAGAAACAATCGTACATATCATTATAACACTACTTACACGCCTTAGTAAGGGCTTTTCCTTGTTTACATTCATTGCCCATTGTGATAATTTAATCAGAATTTCCTTCATAAATATGTCAGAGCTCTCTCCTACAAATAAGTTGAATAGAGATGATCAACAATCACAAATGAACAAAAAACACATTTAGAAAGAGAATAAGGACCTTTATTCCACATTTGCCCAGAAAAAAAGAACATTAAATATGCTCAATCACAAAACAAGTTCAAGGTAGTACACTTAAGCCTCAGTATTAAGCCAAAAAAATTGCAAAATTTAACTGCAAAAACCACAGCCTAAAACATATATTTAGGGAACATATAGCATGTCTCATCATCAGTGAAAAAACAAAATACATATATGACTCACAATTAGGCAAAGATCACCAATCCTGATGTTTGATAATGTCTGATTGAGTCATTTCCTTAGAAAAAGTGAAGCCAGTTTATAAGAGCATGGATAGGCCAATTGGTAAAAATTTCAACAAGCTTGGATATATAAGTTCGATTCATTTCACTAATATGACTTATCAAGGAGGAAATTTCAAGGCAACATTTCCGTCCCCAATTTCCAAATTTATTTCAGGCAAACATTTCTATATTGCACAAATGTCCTATGATCTCATTAAGGTAAGAAACTTGGTAGAAATATCTCTACACAAAGTCTTACAAAAGAACTAAAGAGCCAGTAAAACTTTTGCAAACTGTGAATCTCCACCTCTTATGCAATCAGAAAGGAAATCAAAATATGAGCTATCCACAAGGCTGTTAAGTACAGATACAAAATTTTATGAAACAGACAGCAAATGATGTAGTGTAACCACTCAAACAAATTGAATACAAGAGTAATATGAGATTCAATTAGAACATGATGCTAACAACAAAAAATGGCAGCGATATAAGATTTTTTTAAAAAAAAGATCACCCCTTGCTAAATTTCAATGACTATGTTTAGAAGAACCGTGTTGCTATGCACTGTACTAAAAGACATACCAAGTCTGAGAAACAAAACTGAAATGATCATTAACATATTCTCTGAAGGAAGGTCACGTGAGCTGAGCATTTTATCAAGTACTAAACAAATAGATAAAATTGTAGTTTCCTCCAATGACTGATTTGTATCAGTCACAAAAACTCTCCAGTCACTACGGAAGCTAATCCAATCTTTCAAGATAAGTGCAACCACTTTAGAGGAATCAACATCTGAACGCAGGTATCCTGAAAAGTTTTAGAAGCATGAAGCATGAAATTACCAAAACAATGTACAGACAATGAAATGCAAATCAGAGAGCCTTCTCAAAGTGAAACAAAACCTTCAAATCTATCGAGAAAACAGCAGTTATTAATGCAAACTAAACAAGCTGAAAGATTAATAATTCTATACAGAAAAGAGCAGTTATTAATGCAAACTAAACATGGAAAAAGATAAATAATTCAAAACAACACGTCAAGCTTACAGTAAGTGCTGCAAAACAACTGCAACAATCCATCTAAAATTTGCAAGAATTCAAGAAAAGACAGATCATAGGATTTATATTCTCATAAACCCTGAAAAAGACTACCTCAAAAAAAGATTAATGAAACAAACATTAAAAAAAACATAATAACTGACGATTCAAAGCATGATAAAAAAGTGAATTCTAAACAACAAACAGAACCAGAAATTGCACTTAAGGTGAAGTCATATTAAGCAAGCATACTAGTAATATTAACATTCATGCAAAATTTGCAGGAAGAGGACTGCTCTCATACGAATATACGATGGACGTTCTCATACAGTTCAATGATTTTAAAGAAAAGGCCAATATTTAATTAAGAACATAACGAAAAATCAGCAGCTAAACAACCATGAAGGAGCAAAAGTAACTATGACAACAATGGTTGAGTACTAATTTATTATGTTTGTTTAACTCTATCATACTACAATGCATTTCATCCCTCTACAAGACGTGAACCAGCAAACATTCAAACAACAAGTCAGATTGTCAGTAAACACAAAAACTTCATAAAGGAGAGCAATTAAACAAACCTGCAACTGCAGCAAAAGTTACAGGAAGAGTGCGCATCCACATGCCAGGGTGACGATTCTCTACCTTCCTTAAGCTATTTTTCAGTACTTTTAGTGCAGATACGGTGGTATCCATAGGATTCTTCTCATGAGAAGATATAAACGATGTAAGAGCAGAAATAAAGTTCTCAACGTCAGAATCAAAATATTTAATTTCCAAGTGTTCCGCTAATGCCTCAAGAAGTTTGAGAATATGTCTGGTAAGCATGTTGAAGCGGCAAGACAAAAGCTTATAAGCTCCAGACAAAATCTTCTTTCGGACTTTCTTGTTGAGGCTTGGGACTAAAAGTCCCAAGAGATTTAGCAAATAGAGGATTTTCACAATTTTGGGTTTTGAATTACCCGCAGGTGCATCTGAAAATTCATTAGAGACGAGTTCTTCGGCCTGCGGGATGTACTTCTCAAACATACGGAGAACAAGCAGGCTGGCCTTCTTGACAACATCAGAGACATTCAAGGCTATGAAGATCTTCTCGGCACATTCTTGCGCACATCTCCGCACCTGTAGCGAGAACAAGAAGCTCTCTAATTAGAATCAGTAACCATGATTACCATGGGTCCACATAACAAAACAAAGATTCAGAACCAAAACAACCAGCATCTAAATTGCCACAATTATAACGCTGGATTACTGAAAAATAATGGGAACAAGAAGAAGATACCTTGGGACGTCGATCCACCGAAAACACGAGAAGCGTCTGCAGCGGAAATTCGACCGCCTCCCAAACCTCCAAATCGAGGAGCAGCGTCATGAACCCCAGCGACTTGACGACGGAGCGGACGGTGCCCGTGGCCGCCCCGGTGGGCGCGGAGTCCCGGAGGAAACCCGCGAGGACAAAGGCGGCGTCTTTGGCCTTGGGCGGGGGCAGGGACGGGGCGGGGAGGAGGGGGAGGACGACGGAGAGGAAGGCGGCGAGGGCAGAGGCGGCGTCGGGGTCGGAGGCGGAGGAGGAGTTGCGGAGGGCGGTGATGGCGGCGGCGAAGTAGGCGGAGGGGGTGAGGGGGAGGCCCTCCTCCAGGAGGATGGCGCGCATGGCGGCGGCGGAGGCGCAGAGGTGGCGGTGCTGCGGCGCGGAGGACTTGGCGTAGCGGCCCATGAGGGCGCCACACACGTCGCCGGAGCCCTCTAGGGTTTCTTGGTCGTCGTCGTCGTCTTCTTCTTCTTCTTCCTCCTCAGATATCGCCATGGGTTCCGCCTCGGGTTTCCGCTTCATGTTCGAAGGTGCGTCTTCGGATGATAGGATTTGGTAGGAGACGGAGAGGTTGGGGAGTTGGAGGGAGCTGTTAGGGTTTAAAATTGACTTCGCAGATTTATATAGAGAAGTCACAAAGTTACCAAAACATTATTAATTAATTTTGATTTTGACGGTATTTCAGTTGTAAAATTAATAGTCAATCAAAATTATTAAATTTTACATAATTACCGATTTCTGTAATAAAAATCTTAAATTTAACTAATCAAAATTATTCATTACAGTTGATGGGTTTTCATTCGTGTTTTCAATTCATGTAATTACCAAAAAATGTATTGTAATTACCAAACTGCATTGAAATAGTTATCTTCGATAATCCTTGAATAATTCAAACATAACTATTTTACCCTTTTAAGATTATAAACTATTTCCCTGCTCATAAAAAGGTGGAATAATTTTTCCCTCTCGGAGAAGCATGAGAACTCAGAAAAAATCGTCACCCCGTTTATAGGAAATGGGCAAAGATTATGATTACTAAGACTACAACATTTAAGTTTACATGAGCTGCAACTGTATTAATAAGGTACAATATCATACAAAGTCTGCAGTATATCTACATGCATATCATCGCGCACATTACATCGAAAACCAAATCTTTGTTTATTCAAGAACATACTATCTGAAACAACCTGCACCCTAACAGTAAAAAGTGTGACTCAAAACCAGTGTAGTACAATCTTGTAGACTGCCTAGCCTTATAAATAGCCAGCATTGATCAGCTTACGATTACACCGCCGGAAGAGCCGCTTACGTTCCGTGATTAGTTATTTGTTCTCTGCCTGAACAAATGAACTTGTCCCTATATGCTAGAATTGTGGTTTCAAGTGAATTCATGTTCAGATACAGCCTAAGTAGAGTTATCCTCGAGTACAATCATACTTTTCAACGAAGTGAGGTAATCGTCCGTCCGCCACCAAGGCTCCTTATAAAGCAATATTTTGTACACCTGCAGACGAAGACCAAAAAAAAAGTAAAAGGAGAACAATTGCATCAGAAGTTCATATTGGACTCAGACTGTAGGTTCCGAAGTTGACATTCGAGTAGATCTCACACAAAACATTTATAGCCTGAGTACCAATTAAATGTTTCTGAGTTAGGAGTTCTGTTAGTTTCTCTTTTTTAAACCAGTGGCAGTTCTTGGTATTTAAGTTCAAACGGTACACTTTAGAAGATATTTTTCCTTCATCGCCAATAAATCAATTAACAAACTCATCTTTAATTAAGTGAGCCCCCAACATAAAAAGTCTTCCAGATGATATCAGGGAAATTCGATTCCTTTGATGCATGATGTTATAATAAGTTTAATAATTGCCTTCAGTAATACAAAGACAGCTAATGCAAAGCAGCAGGTAAAGATAGATGCATCTAAAACAGAAATAAGGTTTACCCTGAAAGACAACCATTTTCTATGAACTTCTAAAACCTTGTGTGCATCATTCCTGACATTGATATGAGTAACTAGAACTAGCTTCGTTCTTCCCGTGCTGTAACAGAGAAAATGAACATAAATGGCTTCAACAATAGCAGAATATATATCGCATGAATGGCTAAAATCTTCCAGAGCAGCAAAAGAAATTGTACCACGGATGTAACAGTAGAGAAATAGAGATTACGGTGATGAATCAACTAGTGTAACTCTTTAATTAAAGAAAAAGAAGCATCAGGCAGAGGCATAACCAATGTCGTCAGAGATTGCCCGGTTGGTGAAACAAGACCGGTCCAGAAAAGAGGATCAGCTATGGGATCAACAGGATTCCAGCTGGTCCTTAATGGTGTGGAGAGAAGAGGAGCCAACAGATAGGGTGATTTTTGAGCTGGAAACTCAGCCAAGCCTATGCTAACTACTGAACCATCAAATCCACTACTAGCAAACTGTACGGGAACTGTTTTCCCAAGGTCCATTTCTTTACCAGAAGCACCATCCTTTTCTTCTGATAACTTTGAATACTTATCCATAAAATTTTTGTAGGCGTCAGACCGTGATAAGATACTGCACGCGGAAAGGCTCCCTGAACGAGGCTTCAAGTTCTGAGGAGGGCCGAGAGAAGGCAGCTTGTATGGCTCGGTTGGTGGTATTGAGGTCTCGAGATTTCGGAGTTCATTGGCTACTTCTTCGGAAGCAGAGGCAGATTCTGATTGACGTGCTTTCTTTGGTAGCCACCACCTGATATAGTTTGTCAGATCGATTTTTCTCTCCAAAACAAAGCTGCCGGCATATTTTCCATCTGCCATCACATCCTTGCTTGTACCTTAGAAAGGAGCAACCAAGTTATTAACCAATTAAGTTTATTTTCTCGAATTGGATTTTTAGAAAGCCTCGTGAATTTAAATCAAGTTTTTTTAGCACTTACTGCAGTTTAGGTTGTTATGGTCATTTCCTAGCAACTGTCCAAAAGACGCATCCCATCGGGAATTTTGAGGTTGTCTGAGAGAAAAGAATGGTGTATAAATATTAGTAGGAAATATAAAAAGAAATTCGGAAGAAAATATGACTGTACAGATATGGTTGCCCAATATTGAGATCACAGAAGTTCCTATGGGACAAAAATTCTTTTATATGGAAACAAACACTGTGTGAGCTGATACTGCAACAAGGAAATACGCTGCCAAATACAGTGTTTTGCCAAAATTCTTAGAGAAACACACAACATTAATTACTGTATTTGCTAACAACTTTAATTGGGAGCATCGGTCAGATCTTGCAGGATTGTTAACAGCTAAAAATAAAATGAAATTGAAAATAGAAGCTTAACAGCATGGCTGATGCTAATTAGGATGATGCTAGCAAAATTTTCTTATATGCAGGAAACCGAGCAAACATTTATGAGCAATTTAACCTATTCAACAGTGCCCTGATAGACTGGAAATTGCTATTCTACCATTACAAAGACTAAGAAGTCTTCTAAGTGGAAAACTAATTCAATTGAGGAAAGGTAAGGCTTGAGATTCTTCTAATAATGAAGATGCGAATTTTGCATAATCTACATGACCGATACTTACCTAGGAAGCCCACGATATTTAGGGAACCCTCTCGAAAAAGCGCTGCTTTTTCTGCATAATTCGGCAATTAATCAGTGACAAAACAATTAAGCCACAAGAAATATTTTTATTATGAATAAATATGCATACCTTCTGAGAGACACAAGATACTCCTCCTTTGAGACCATCTGCATCTCTTCAAGATCTCTCACATAGTCACTGACCTGAAAAAGAGGAAAAACATAGTTCACGTACACATCAACAGGCACATGATGCAACATTTTTTTATCTATTTGATGAAAGAAACATATGTAATAATGATAACTTTTTCTCCACTAAAAATATTAAATATCTCTCACAGGAAAATTAATTAGTGTCCCAGCACCCCAATATTTCAAAGCGGCAAGATCATATGCTCTAGCTGCAGCCTCTTCGTCATCATACGCACCTACATTATATCAACACAACGGAGAAAAATGCCTTTGTTGAGCTCTCAAAATGACTACGCAGAAGGAAAAGAGTAAGGTACAAAAGTTGTTTTCATACCTAAATATACTGTACAGACAGTTCAGCGCCATCAAGTTACCATGCAAAACAAGAGTACTAGTGTTAATTCAGTGAAAATCCAAATGACGGATATATTCCACGACAAACTGTATATTTGAAATTACTTCGTCAGCAGTACTGGATGTGCAAGCAATTAGAGTGCCCGTGCTAAATTTACCAGATCCATGCACCCCAAAAGCCCCAAAGTAATAGCATTAACAGAATATACTAACTATTAGCGTAATAACGACCGCTGTGGAACGGGTAGATGCTAACTGCTATTAATTCAAAAGTTTGCAAATCAAATGTCTACATTCTATATTCCATGTAAGATGTTAGCTCTGCATATAAATTTCCTGTTTATACCTTGTTTTCCTTTCTTATTTTGGCTCTGGTTCCAGGTGCTCTTATCCCAAAGATGAGCTTCATAACGACCGGTCCATCGGTGCCTGTTATTTGCAACAGGGAAAACAAACAGTTGGCAAAGTAAACACGTAAAGTTATGGAAAATAAAAGAAGATTAGAATTTAGACATAACAAAATTAAGATATGGCTCCAAGTGAATTACCTCCATTGAAAGAACTGAGGGATAATTTCAAATATCTATACTATGATAAGGGGCCGTTTGGTTGAATGTAATTGTAAATGTAGTTGGAATTGTATGCAGTTAAAAATGCAACAGTTATAACCACATGCATTTTGTTTGGCTGGATGTGATAAAAAGTGATGCAGCTATAAATAATTTATCTGGCTGCAAGCAGCTGGGAATCGTATTTATAAATTTTATCACTTTATATATGGAGTGGTGAAATTAGTGCCAACGTTGGAAAAAAAAAAAAAAAAAATTGTTTGCTTAATAGGTAATTAAGTAGGTAAGCTTACATCTTACTTAAAAGTGTTTTGGCTCAAAATAACTCTTTCAGACTGTTACAGCTAGAACTGCAACCAATTTGACCGTAGTTCTTTGTGCAGTTCCAACTTAGATTCCAGTGCATCAAACCAAACACCATAATTCGATCTGCATACAGTTACAAGTAACAAGTACAGTACCAAACGGCTCCTAATGTGAGTTATAATTAACCAGGTGGATACCATCTTGCTACTACTATATCCTAGGTTAGTTTGTTCAAATGTTCAGAGAAGAAGATGGAAATTTTAGAGGAGGAAGGGGGATGGATGTTTGTGGTGGTACCGGGTGACGCCGCGGTAGATGGAGCTGCGCTTGCCGGCGGCGCAAGGGGGCATCCGGCTGATGCGCTCCTTGGCGGTGCACACCCTCTCCTTCCTCGCCCGCTTCAGCCCCGCCAAGCTCACCCGATCCGCTACTCTCCCACCTCCTCCTCCTTCCCCCGACGCCCCTTCGCCCCCTCCCCCTCCCCCTCCCATCGCCGACGCCGTCGAAAACCCCGCATCGTGCGACGACGACGACGAAGCCGCAGCCGAAGCCATAGATGCAGAGCGACGGAGAGAGCGCAAGTGAGAGGAGTAACCAATGCTTTGAAAGGTCGAGAGAGAGAGAGAGAAAGAGAAAGGGGGGGAGGCTAGGATTTCAAATGAGGAGGGCGCCCACGAGAGAGAGAGAGAGAGAGTGAGAGAGAGAGAGGAGGCGTTTAAGAGAAGGGTCGGACCAAATGAGCGAGGGCGGTGGAGTGTTGGTTTGGTCGGGAGAGGTAGAGACGAAAAAATATGGGTCCGGAAGAAGGGTGCATGTGGGCACAAGTGTAGGGGGTATCCGAGGCTACAGCAGCAGCGACAATACCTGCTGACTCACCGTTTTCGTAATGATGTAGGCCAGGAAGTTTCCGACCTGGGAATCCGAGGTGGCTTCTATTTAATATCAATTTTGGAAACTCAAATTCGATTTCTGTCTATGCATATGTAATCACCGGCGGTGATTGTTGCTCCAGCATTAAATTTGTTGGGCCAAATCAGGCCTTAACATGAGCACACTTTGGATAAAACTTTAAGATATTCAAACAAAAAGTTGAAAAAACAATAAGTGATGCTTTTAAATCTTGGTGATCCATCAACAGTCACGTCATCAAATAAAATCACACAAAAATCGGATGGCGGCAACATTCATATCAACTAAGCAACAATGCTGTAATTGAAATAACAACACTCACTCCATTGACCAAGAGATAGAACCAAAAAGCTAGTACCGAAGTGCCGATCACTTTGTTTCTTTGGGAAAGGGATGCGAATCCAAAGCTCATTATGAAGGATGGTAAAACTTAAATGCAAGTTATAACGTGTATGCTAAAATTGATCCTTGTGAACTACTTCCCTCTGAATAATATCTTTAAGAATGAGTTTCAATTCACTTTTAACGTGCTCTTCGACGTTGGTTTATTCTTGAATCTATTGGACGCCTACCCACTTTGCATAGTCAACCCACCTGTTCAATAGAAAATTTTGGGCCAGTGAATAAGAAATCCAAACAAATTTTATGCTACCAAAAGTAGTAAAGATAAAACTGTAAATGGAAGTTCAAGAGGTCTCCAAGTTTGCTCACAGTAAGGAACCCAGGAATGTATTTCCCGTGCGGAATGCAAAGCACATCGCACTCAGCATGAGTTTGTGGTTGTGTAGCATTGGCTCCAAGATCCTTTGCTCCACCAGTCCAGCCAGAAGCTGGTACCTGTTCAATACACAAAAATTTGATTCAGTGATTGAGTTTAAAAAAAAAAAAAAAAAAAAAAAATCGATTCCAGAGTCTGATAGCAAAAGGCTACAAGATGCTTCATTCCACCACCGCAAGATGTGTTGTTCAACTGCTAATTCTCCTTTGATTCCACTAGCACTTTCTGGGCTATTATTAGGATTTGAATTACTGTAAGGATATGGGTTTTTCTGCTTGGAAGTCCTTTTTCAAAGTAGGTTGCTTCTCTAAGTTGCACTACGGTGCTAATAAAGATCTTACATATTCTAAATTAATCACTAGAAACCAGCATCAACTACCCTCTAAGGAGTAACTAGTAAATTACCGCAACTGTTTGTCTTCTTTTAATAAAATTCTTTCTTAATAATCATGTATCAACTTTTCCAAGGCAATCCTACACATTGAAATAACTACTGCTTTCCTTTTAGATTGATTATTCCTACAGTGTTTGATTTCTGTGTCTAGGAAAAATTCACTAGGATATAATACAGGTGGAGATTAGGCTTCCTCCCACAAGTTGAGCTCAGCTGGATGATTACGAAAAAGGTTATTCCCATACTGAAGTCGTCGAAAAATGACAACTATGTTAGAAATAAAACACGACAAGATCATAAAAGGAGTTAAGAAGGAAAAAATGGGTCTATCCATACCTAAGGTTGCTTGAAACTGCCATGTATACACCATAGGCAACACTAGTTGCTACTATAGGAATATCCTCTGTTTCATCAGCCGAATCCTTGTTAACAGCCTTCCTTGCTTTAATCAAAGCATTAGTTACAGCAGTACCAATCTGAAAAGAAACAAATTTAAATCTCCATTAGCTTTCTTAACAACCCTCCAGGAAAGCATATTTTGATCAGCAAAAAACTAGAATGTGTCAAACAATTAACATCATAATATGTATCCAAGATGCACTAAAGCAATAGAACTACAGACGTTTATATCAATCTCTATTTCAATTTTATGCGTCTCAAAGAGTAACCAAAAAGTTAGCATTTCACCATTAACACCAGTTCAAATGCGAATTGACAAAACTAGAACTTGATGGGCAAAGACTCAAGTGAAATAAGGATGCAATAACAATGCAATGAGAAATTGTGTATCAGCCACAATAAAGCTGGGCAATCAGCAACCCAAGGTTGTGTGAAGGGAAAAATGAAGAATACTATGTTTATCATAGCCAATGTAGATATTTTTTTCATGAATATACAAAATTTCGTTAGTTATTAACTTCGGATGACTGTGGAATGAAGTAGAACATATGATATATCAAATAATGATTTTAGCTACAAACCAATAGCAGTCCTAATACATCCAGTATCTTCCTTGTGTGATTTTTCAGCATTTTGAATCACATAATCTTAAGAATATACATTAATATGATGTCCTCGCTCTCTAGAAGGATTCTCAGAATCTCTAAAACACTCCAAAGAGTTCTGTTATCTGCTAGAACTCCATATGATGTCTACCTAGAAAATAGCAAACTTTCCTAACACATGTCAATCACATACTGCTCCTCAATGTCCGCATGAAGAAATTTTGGACATCACTGAAGTTTCAGATACCACAAGGAGTTAGATGGAAATTAATTGTCACTTGTCAGTGGCAAATATATTTCTCAATAATACTTTTCTGCCGCCAGAATTCAGAATAGTTTGACAACCACTAAGTAACAATTGAAGATAATAAAACATGATTTTACTAATTTACTATTCTAGAAAGGAGATAATCAAGTAACAATATATCTTCAAAAGTGTGGAAAGTTTGCGCTTACCAGAGATGCACTAGTTCCCACTACAAAAAGCTTCGACCCATTTCGCTGAAAGAAAAGATTATGCATTAGTAGTGGTAATAATCAGCAGTAAGCTGCCAAGTTGATCATCATAACAGCCACAAGATGCATGAATGCATGATACATTACCACAATTGCACCTATTCTCTGTAATAATGAGTAGGAACTTCCAGCCAAAGCAAGCTGCAACAAGGATTGCATCAGTTGAAGAAAATTTGCCTCAAATGAATGAAGGTGAAAAAGAAAAGCTGGAGAACTATCAACCTCGAGCAAAACAATGCATACCTGAAAAGCATTATCTGGGCAATTGCGGAAGAATTTAGCAATGGGACCAGCACCGACTGAAAGAGGTGGTTGAAGTGACACAGTTGGAGCAGGAAGCCAGACAAGCATAAAATCTGCTACTATAGCCATGACCTACGAAGTTTTTGAATCAGGAACAGAGAGGATGAGAGAGAGAGAGAGAGAGAGAGAGAGAGAGAGAGAGAGAGAGAGAGATTAAATAGTGCTATTAATGACAACAACAAAATGCTCAAGATAGATAAAATAAAAAATCTGATGGAACATTATTCTCTAATTTGGTGCCATCAAACAACATTTGTAATGACACAATGCGTGATTATATCAGCAAACATAATTTCACTGCTCTATTAGAACGGGTTCACGAGTTGAAATGAAATGGAGATAAAAATAAGTGATGCAAAATTTTTCTCAAATTTAAAGCATTAACACATAGGGAAATGACTCTTTATGATCTATCTGTAATGGATAAATGAATCCTATTGTGTGATGCAGCGTGATATTGACAATTTACAGTTTTATCATGTATAATTATATAATGTTTCTAGTTCTGGATAAAAATGTCTCAATGATAGTCCTGCTTTGTAACGTGTATTCTTCTCTTTCCAAAACGCCAACATTTTATAACAAAAGAATGGAAGATTATAGGAACAATGCACATGTTGCTTGATCAACTAAAGCAAGACATACAAAAACGAACAAAAGTGGGGTTCTTGTAGATTGACATGTTTTAAAACTACTAGTAGGTCTATGAGGTTTGTCCAGATTACAAATATCAAACAAAACCCAAGTGCAGTTGGACAACTCAGTTTTACTGAACTCAGTTATCTGGTAATTTTCCATGTCACACCAGATCAATCAATTGGGCTAGGTCACATATCTGTCATCCATACTGACTATACAATGTTTTCCCACTACCACAAACAAAATTTCTCGAACTCAAGGTAAAGTTGTCTGCCTTTTAGATGGAGGCAAATTTTACTTGCTACATAAGAAGCTTGTGATATGCATGAAAATTTACGAGTACCAATATCATTTATCTTCAAGATATATGACAAAAAAAGAACTACAGGAAGCTCATTAGAGTATTCTATAACATAGAAACTACAGGGGGCTCATTAGAGTATTCTATAACATAAAACTACAGGGAGCTCAATAAAGTATCTATAAATCTATAAATATATATATTAATCCTTAATCCTCTTAAGTCACGTGTCCACACATCCTTTCTTCATCTTATGTGTAGGTTACAAATTTGAGATATCGAAGGGGCGGAGGATATTTCTTCATTCTACGCATAGGTTACAAATTTGAAAAATCGAAGGAATGCGAGATATTATGATTTATCTATGCCTAATCAAATTCCAAGAAAAAACGGAAAATAAGTTTCAACCATCGCGATCGCGAAGAGGTAGGAAAAATGAACGAAGAGTATATAAAATTCTCGGAGCCAATATAGTGCAAGACAGCAAGAGACTCCCCTCGTATCCCTTCGTGGAGTCGTTGACTCATCTGTCTCTCTCTATATATTCCCTTTCTCCCAAGGAGAGAAATCAAATGATTTTCTTTCTCCAAAACTCTTAATTAGGGATTGGGATTTTTTTTTTTGCTCTATTCCCTCTCTCTCGCAGTTTATTTTTCATTTTTTCTTTTTGATATTATTTGATTCTGAGTCGTCCATTTGTTCTTTTTATATATCCAATTTTGTATCATGTGCAGATTTTTTTTTCGTACTTTTAAAATTTTATTAATAAAATAATTTCTATCCGCCGTATCATGCGGGTTCCTACACTAGTTCTATGAATTATTTTTCTTGCCCACTAGATAAACTAATAGCATCAAAATTGCTTTCTCCAAGTGAGATTAGTAAAGTAGCTTAAGCATCTTGCCTAGTTGCACCGCCAGAAGAGGAAATTTCAGGATCTTGCAAAACGAAGTACCATATTTCAAGTTCAACTGATCTACGCCTCATTTTACAATTGGAGAGCACAGATCAGATAAATTCTAAATAAAAATTTACTTGACCTTTAATAGCTTAGGAGATTTTTATTAAAAAATGGGCCTGTAAGCTAGAAGAAAAGAAACTGCCGTTTCTTTCTGTGCTTTTAAGATGAGCAGAAGACCATTACGAAAAATTAATTTGCAACTGCTTGATAGAGAATAATCAGATCAACCAGATATTTAATAGGAAGATTGGAGACGTACCACATCTGCAATAACAAAATCTAATTCTTTGACAAAATTCTCTCTCCTCCTTTCGTACTCTGCTGCAGTCTAGAAAAACAAAATATGCCAGATAAGCACTTGCATAACAGTATCGTGACACATGTATACATTCGCAGAAGCCATAATCTAAAAGTAAGTACAAGCAATTGAAGCACAGACAGTAAACAAGTATATTGAACTCTAGAAATTTCTGGAGTTTTGTCCCAAGAATATTATCAACAAGACAAAAATGAAGTCGAAACTAAAATACAGAAGCAATCTGCAAAGTCATGTTAGAACCAATTATCTGAATGCGGTCCTATAAAAATCAGAAAATAGTAAAAGGAGGTACTTCAAAGAGTGAGGGTATCATCCAAGACAACAAAGACAGAGTTGAGCAAGTAATCCATGTATCATTATCTGCAAGCGCAGTCACAACTAAAGTTGCAAGTACATCAGATTAATCATGCTGGGAACAAAAATAGTTTTGAACATAATCTTAATGATAAATAACGACATTATACAGCTGAATGATCAATACTAAAATGTGACATCGGGAGTGGGATCCACATAACCTGTTCAAGGAAAGGGTGATGAAAGAAAAGATGACTTTTACCTTTACATATCACTTGTCGTAGGAAAGAGTTAAAAAGTGAGATTCATTTTTAGGCAAAGCACAGCATAAAACATCGATTTCACCTAAAATCAGTAAAAGCAACGTATAACAATGCCAATAAAAGGAGGAAAGGGCGATCGATGGAAGGAGAGCAAAGAGAACCTCACCTTGGTGAAGATCCCGACGCCGCATTCCATGCCGACCTTAGCCAGGAAGAGATCGTCGGCGAGGAGCCGCTCCTTGAAGCCCCCGAACTGCATCAGCCACCGGAAGAGCGGCGACTTCTCGAGCTCGGCGAAGCGGCGCACGATCGCGCCGGGGATCCTCCCGTCCTCGATCGCTGCAGCCAGATCGTACGGGATGCTCTCCAGGGATCGCCCGATCTCCGCGAGCGCGAGCAACGCCTCGTCCCGGTTCTTCCGCCTCGAATCCCCCTCCTCCCCATCGCCACCTCCTCCTCCTCCTCCGCCGCCGCCGCCGCCGGAGTTGCCGGATCCACCGATGCCGCCGCCGCCGGATCTGGCGACGAAGAAGGGTTTGGGGAGGGATGGGTGCCGCGCGCGGAGGGATGGGGAGCGGGAGGGGGAGAGGGAGAGGGAAAGAGCGAGGGAGAGGGAGAGGGGGCGAGGGTCGGATGGGGAGCGGACGATGGAGGCGGAGAGGGCGCCGGAGGAGGAGAAGGAGGCGGCGGCGGCCATTGTTGGAGGAGGAGAAGGGGAGGAGTAGGTTTGGAGAGTCCGCGCGCGCCGTCTGAGAGGGACTACCCCGCGGGTTTTGACGGGGGACAGAGTTCGGGCGGGACAACCAAAGAAGGAGTGCGCTCGCACGTGCTCGCTCAAATTATGTCCTGCACCCAGTGTACACACCTTTTGCCCTGTTTTTTTTTCAGCAGGTTAAAATTAAAAATAATAATTTTTCGTGAAAAAAAAATATTATATTTTATAATATTTTATTTGTAGAAAAAATAATTGTTTATCAAAATTTATTCGGTTGAAATAAACAAATTTATATTTATTTTTTTGATGAAAAAAATAAATGAAAAAAGTTTAATGAACACAGTCTGAATTTTCATTTTTTACTGAAAATCAATAAAAAACCAAAAATACTTTATTTTTTCTTAAATTCGTAAAATTAACTTTAAAAAAAAAAAATACGACTAAATAAAAAATGTAAAAAATAATTTTTCTAAGACGAAAAATACTTGACAGGAATTGTGTATCTATGACAGAGGTTGAGATGCAAATATATGTATTTGATACATGTGGAGGCAGGAATTGTGTATCTATATTTTATGTGAATTAGTTGATTCATTTTTTTTAACTCAAAATTTTTTTTTAATAGAGATTAATACTAACAATTCATATATAATTGATATGAAAATAAGTCTATATATTTTAAATAAATTGATTTTTTTTTCATCCACTTGCATTTTCTTTAGAAACTTGTGACAATTATATGTGCATGCTTTAACTATACTAATTGCTCTATTTTTGTAGGCATTTAGTTAAAAATATAAGAACTACGACTACACTCACATTATATTTAGTTTTGTGCAACTGCAACTATTACAAATATATACATTTTAATTGACTGTTGAAAGATGCCTTCATTTCATCCATAAATCAATGTTTGAATATATTTAAAATTTCAAAAACAATAGTATTTACGTGTCACCAAACATCCCCCAAGCAATAATACCGTGCGTGTGTATATATATAATAAGATATGAGTAATATTTTTTATCATAAAAATTATATTGAGATTCTTGTTATTGTACTCTCTCTTTCTTTCTCTTCAGTTAATTTTATAATAACACGAATCTCAATACAAATTTTAAAGTAAAAAATTTACAAGTATAGTTGCGCTTGTACTTTTGAAAGTATATAAACTCTATTCATAAAATATTATCTATAGTTTGTTACATCATAACTTTCAAAAAATTATCACACAAGCATCCGATAATTCTAAAACTTTGACAACATTTGGTTGAAAAATAAGACATAAAATAAAATTTTATTCCAACCTTATTCCATAAATGTATTTGATTATAAATAGAAACAATATGAAATAAGGATGAATAAGCTAGTATAAGCATGCAATTATTATTTTATTATTTTTTATAGAACAAATTTAATTAAAGTAAATATAATTTAAATTATTATATTAATTTTTAATTAATTTAATATTCTAACTAATATAATTATTTTTATTAACTAATTATCTAACTATTAAATAATTAATTCAATTATTTATAGTTAATTAAATTATTAATTAACAATATTGATTGTTAATTATTTTATTAATTAATATTAAGAATTATCTAACAGTAGTTACTTAAATAAGTTAAACTACTATATTAGTTAATTCAATAAAATTTTAATATTTTAAAATTATAATTATTCTTATTTTTACCGTTTCAATATAACTATCCAAACGTTATTTTTCTTACTCTCGAAAATAATATAACTTTCATCCAAACACAAATTCAGTCTCATTTCAATTTATTTCAAAAATTAAATTTATATTATAAATAATTAATTTTTATTTATGTCCGAACCAAACACTAGAGGTACTGTAAAAAGAATTTAAGCACAGGTGATTCATCGAATTAAAAAGAAAAAAAAAAATGGTGCAGGGTGCAGGGTGCACGGAGTGCATGCAATAATATCACGTCCACGCGGGCGATATAATACTGCAGGTCATCAGAAATTCGCACCCGATTGAATGATTTGTGGTCCCTTTCCCTTTCGCATCTTTCATAACGCCCCCTTTCTTCGCGGAGACCAAAAGCTTTTTTTTTTCTCCTTTTCGTTGTTGTCGTCAGGCGGGGTTGGTGAGAACTGCGACGGGAGAAGTCGGTGGTGGTGGGCGGCAGGTACAAGTCACCGAATTTTATTTGACCTAACATACATATATATATATATATATATATATATATATATATATATATATATATATATATATACTATAATAGCATCAAGGCATTGGTGCTATCAAATTTTTAATCGTTGGATAAAAAAATATATGGTTGGAATTATAATGATCCCCTAGAGTTTACTAGATGGTTTGTTGAATAATAAAAATTTTAGGGGACCATTATAATTCCAACCGCATATCTTTTTATTCAACGGTTGAAAACTTGATAGCACCAATTGTTTGGTACTATCGATAGTATTCTGGCCGGACTATATATATATATATAGAGAGAGAGTAGGACTTATATATTTTCAAAAGTACAAGCAAAATTATATTTATAAATTTTTTATTATTAAATTTATATTGAGATTTGTGTTATTTATTTTTTTTCTCTCTCTTTAATTGATTTTACAATCACACAAATCTCAATACAAATTTAATGATAAAAAATTCACAAACATAATTTGACATGTGGTTTTGAAATTATATATAAACTCTACTCTCTCTCTCTCTCCCTATATAGAGAGAAAGAGTGTGTTCGGTTACTGTGCAAGCACCAAGCAATTTGTGTTTGTAAATTTTTTACTGTTAGATCTAATTCTTTGATTAATTTTACCTTCCAAATCATACTATTCTACCAACCACCTACTAAACCCAATGGGTCCACCATCATTTTAACGGCACATTCCTACATCCAAAAATAAAAAACTCATAAGCATAAATAACCTGGTGCTTTTACAAGCATAGAAGCTCAATTATATATATATAAATCTATAAATATTTAATTTTCTTATTTATTTATTCATGATTTTTAAAAATTTATATTTTATCTAAATATTTTTAAAAAATATGATATTAATGGAGAAGTCAAAATGATCAAATTATTCTTACTTATTTTTTTCAGAAAAAAAATAAATATATTTTCATAATTTTTAAGAATATTTGTTTATATAAATTTTGACGGAAAGAACTAAATATATTAATTTGAAAATTTGAGAGAATAAAATATAAATTTTTAAATATTACGAAAAGTAAAAAAAAAAAAAATTGTACAGAAAGTTTTTATATTTTAGCCTTAATTTTGGATAAAAGTATATAAAATATATCTAAACTATGAACTATTTTAATTTAGCTATTTACTCTTTTAAATTTTTAATTTTATTATCTATTATTTTAATTTATTTGATTTGAGTCTGTCAATAATACTTTAATTTTAAAATTTATATATATCTACTATTTTTACATATTTAATTAATATACTTTTATGTAATTATCATAACTATAAATTTATTAAGTTAAGTTGTTAGTTTAAATTTTAAAGTCAAAATACCATCAAAATTTAAAAAAATTTGATAGTCAAATCAAAATAGTTTATAGTTTATATAATTTCTATATGTTTCTACCTTATTTCTTTGATTTGTTTTTTTTTTTTATGATATTATAATCTAGTTTTTTTTAGATCAATAATGTTGAAAAATTTTAAATTTTAAATTTTAGATACTTTCAATAATATAGATTATATTCAATGATACCATTCTATTTAAAAGCTCTATCATCAAAAATAAAAAAATAAATGACAACTAACCCTATTTGCAACTAATAGATTCCAACTCCATTACCAACTCCATTATATTGCTCATATATATATATATATATATATATATATATATATATATATATATATATATATATATATATATTAACAAATATAACTATGATATATATTTGAATATTATACCTAGAGAAAGGTCATATTTATTTACATTTTAAAAGTTATTAAAAATTATGTGCGAATATGCGATTAAAATTATTATTTAATTAGTACCACTATTTCTCACAAAAATAAATATATTAAACTATTTAATAAATTTTTTAAAAATTAACTATTAAAATTATAAGTCTTGAGATCTACTTACAAACGGATAAACCTTCGGTATAAAATTTTATATATGTCTGTTGAAGAGCCCTTAATCAACAGCTACCTATTAATTTTGCATCTATTTAACGATTTATTAAATATTTTTTAAAATTAATTATTTTTAAAAATATTAATTTTAAAAGAGAATTTAATTTTATATTATACATTTTATTTTGAAATATGTAATTTATATAATATATATTTTTTTTCTATCCAAAATGGAATGTAAGAGTAGATTTTTTCTTACAAAAAGACGATTATGGCCTTGAAGTTTTTTTCTTGCAAAATTGCTAAAATTTCTCAAAGAAAAAAAAAAAAAAAGAAGCTAAAATTCATAACATTTTGTATAAATATTTGTGTTTTTTTTTATTTTTCTTCATGACTTTTAAAAATTTATATTTTAATTTTTTAAAATATTAAAAATTATTTTCAAAAATTACGATATTAATGAATGGAATGAAATAATTATATTATTTTTATTCATTCTGTAAAAAAAAATATATATTTATATTATTTTAAAAATATTTTCGTATAAATTAAAAAAATTGATGAAATTTAGGAGCTTAAATTTTGGATGGGATAAAATATAAATTTTTAAAAAATATATATATCCGAATCTTCCGCCGAAACGCGGACCCCAAAACGCCCACCGCTCCTCCTTCAGCATCTATGGCTAACGCCGACCAAGTAGCCGATGACCTACGCGTACCCCAAAACGTCCCCTCTTCGTCGTCGTCCATCACCTTCCCCCTCCCCCTCTCCTCCTTCACCTACACCCCCTTTTACTGGTACTTTGCTTCTACTCTCTCTCTCTCTCTCTCTCTCTCTCTCTCTCCTCTCTCTCCCCATTTTTGGAACACCATAACTGAAACATCATTTCCTCTCTCCCCATTTTTGGAACACCATAAATGAAACATCATTTCCATTTACTTTAGATCCAGAGATTGAAAGCTAAGAATTTGATTTATTAGGTCTTGACATTCATAATTTTGATAGGATAATATATTCCAGAATTTGATTTATTAGGTCTCGACATTCATAATTTTGATAGGATAATATATTCCAAGAGATATATGTAATATAAATATAAGTATATTAGAATTATAGGCAAGGCACAGATTAGATGGTGAATTTAAAATCAAACAACAATTGTTTGATTATAAGTATTTGAAAGTGCCTGATTCTGTTTTTTGAAATATATTATCGTGCACTTTTCCTATTCGATCTCATATCCATCATGCACGTGAGTAGGAGGTTTAAAAGTGTTCAAAATGCTTTTTTTTGTTTTTTAGTATCAAAAAATCTCAATTTTTTAAACTTATAAATTGATAGGTAAGAGAATTTGCCTCGAGTAAATTGCACTGGCGCCTTTGAACGTTTTGCGAGTGCTCGGTATTCAACCTTGGGCTTTCTAAATTTATATAAATGTTCTGTAGTTGTAAATTATTATTTGTGTTCTTTATCGGGATTCAATGCTAAACTATTGACGATTAGAGGCGGCGGGGTTTGTTGTTTGAAATTCATGAAAAGGGCTCTGAGAATACGGTTCGGCCCTGTTAGTGTCGATGTTTTTCCTTGTCGCATGCACCAAGAGGTATTATTACTCGTAACTTGTATGAGGTATTACTTAAAATATCGAAAGCATGTCTATCATGTACTGATGATGCCTTTTGTAATGTCGTTGACTGATTATTTACCATTCGGACTACTTTTATTGGTTCTATTCCTTTGTTGTACTCAACTCATTTATTGCGTATGTTCCGGGTAAAACTTTGATTATTATGCTCTTTCATGTAGTGAGGAGAATGTTTATTTTCTGTGCAAGAAACTCATTGCAATCGGAATTGCTGATGCAGTGGGAGTTGATCTTTTTGTCGTCTTCATATCTAGTGAGGAGAAAAAGGTGAAATTCTGTCATTTTTTTTTTTTTTTTTTTTTCCTTATTACCCTGTTTGAATCCTTATGTATTGCTTAAGTTTCAGCAAAGAAAGAAGAATAATGTTCCTAATTTTGTTTTATTATATTCGAACAGTCATCTGCTATAACATCTCCCATCGGTGTACTGCAACACTTTGTTTTATAAGGCTTCTATATCAAGAATATATCTGGAATATATTGAATTATGTTAGGGCCTTTTTTTTTCTTTTTCTTTTTTTCAGTGATAAATATTCAATTTACATCTTAGGCCTTAGTGCCATATTCGAAATCTCAAATCTCCAATATTCTAAAACTTCTTGCAGTTGGCCTTAATTCTAGTGCATAGATGGGGGCGTATCCTGCTTTAGATAATGTTCAGATGTGTGCAGTGGCTATTGTTTTTTCACCGATTATTTGGCGTGAGTGTTGATTAATGCATTATTATGGTTTGGTAAGCTGATATTTAGGTTGTAAAGCTAGCAATACCAGTTCTACAGCTGAATTGCATTTAGCTGTAAAGCCGTCAAACCCTATGTTTAAATTATCAAAGGGGGAAAATGAAAAAAAAAAAAAAAAAAGAAGTAAAAAACCTTGTACTACAGCCATTACTGCACTATGTATAATGTAGATGGATGCAGATTATGTTAATTTGTTAGGAAGACATTGTACCAGCAGCAGCACCTGTATTGTTTTTAAGCACTTCATGGTTGATTGATATTTGCTTGCCCATAAGTGTGTATTATCTGTATAGTAGGATTAGCTTAATGGTAAAATGTCACTGCTCTATGAGATTTTCAACAAATTTTGACTTGCACGATATTTAAGTTGTAGTTTGAACATCTAACAAATGAAGTATATTACTGATTATCTGAATACCTTTTAGGCTTTCTTAATCATGTCATAGTTATTTTCTTAAATCTTAAACCAATCCCTCCAGAGTTCATTCAACAGGTCAATTATGCCTTTTTTTTTTTTGCTGTTACATACTACAGATCCACAACATTTCTAGCTTTTTCTGTGTGCTTTCTTTTCGTGAATCGTAAATAACCTAAATCAGTAGATATAGTGTTAAAATTGGTGTGAGCAGCATTTTACACCCATATCAGCTGAGTATCAGCTGACTTGTACTCAGGTCGCTTCACATCCACCACTTGGATTTAGATTAGCAGTCTCATTTTCCTTACAGGATGCACACGGTCAAAAAAAATTATTGATGTTTCATCGCTTGAGTATCTAGCTCTATTACAGGAAAATTCTCTAATTGATAAGTCAATTTTTCTTCTTGCTTGCTTAGTTTTTATTAGTGCAATCATTGAACTTTCAGCTTATCAGATCTGATGTATTATAAATTTTAATTTAATTCTAATCTCATAAGTTGTGTTTCCTGCTCGCTTCTTGTAGTATGCCACTCTTAAGATAGTCGTCTTATCTTAATTCTTCGTAGTTGATTGAACTTAATTTGGTTTACATAGATATGTTTGGTGAAGACATTCATGAACATTTCTTTCCCACCTGAGTCAATATTCATACTGATATCAACTGCTTTTATGTGCCATTACCAGGTTCCGTTGTGGTATCAGAAGGCAAGCAACTCAATTGATGGGCTTGTTGTATGGGATTATCATGCGATCTGCATTCAGGTGAAAGTTGATCATTATGTTATACAAACTTGGATTGTCAACTAGGAATATATTATTGCGATTGCATATTGTGCTAAACGATAGCCCTTTCTAATTACTGAAGCAATTACATCTATCGTGCGTGAATTTTAATATCAGTCAAAGCAAAATCAAGGCAATGTTATCGATCATGTCTGGGATTTGGATACAACACTTCCTTTCCCTTTTCTTCTGAACCAGTATATTCTGGAAGCTATTCAACCTCTTTCAGTTGGCCATTCCATGTATAGCAGGTATTGGGTACACCTTGTATCCCTTTTTGGTTCAAATTTCGGCGTAAATTGATTCGTATCATACATATGTTACATACATTACGTTATAACAAACTCTGCCACGTTCTTCACATAAGTTTGTGCTCGAGGGCCTACTTCAGCCCTGATTGGATCTGGAGTACTTTATCACACAACATTGCAGTTCGAAGTGATTTGGATTTGACAATCCGTTTGACAGCATGATTTACTTCTTGCTATATTCACATCCTAACAAAATTTTATTTAGTTCGAGTTGCATTTTTTTCATTAAACAAGCATTGCAAATGCCATAAAATCTTTGACGTTTATATGCTTTAGTATAGCCGCCTCCTACTATCGTGCCAGAGAAACAACTAAAAGTGCTGTTTTACTTTCAGTAGACTTTTTCGGGTTGTCCATGCTCCCATCTTTCTTCGTTCTTTTGCATCGGATAGAAGCCACATGAAGGATCCCTCAGGAAATTGGATTTCCTCTCCACCTGTATACGATCCAATTGTTGCTGAAGGTACATTCTTATATATTCTTATACATTTTCTTTTCTATTGTAAATGTTTTTCCTCTTCATTGACATTGAATTTCACCTCCCCGCAAGTTGAGAGGTCCATTGTCGATACTTTGTTTGCTTTGTACCTTAGATTTTCAAATGGTTGTTACAGTTGTCTCATGGTTCTTCTAAATGTATCTAAGAGTAAAATCTGTACGTTTTTCAATAATTGTCGCAATAAAAATCAAAATACAAGTGTTAGTGGAGAATCAACCAACCCAAATGAAATGGTTATCCAGGATATACATCGATACGAAGTTACTAAAGAGAATATGTGAATTGAACCAGGAATAATTAAGTTGTGTCACATGTTTAAAGTTCAGTTTATTTCTTGTCATGGTGAGATTGAGAAGCAGAGGAGCATATATAGTAAACTTATTTTCATCTTATTACATTTTTTCTTGTTTTAATTTATGAAGTTCACTCGTTCTACTTAAAAACTTTTTGTAGGTGCAGGAGCTCAATTCTGTTGTTAAAAGTTGATTTTTTGTATTATTATTCATGCAGATGGAACCACAAACAACCTTAAAAACTACATCCAAATGCGTTCGACAGATACAACGAGCTTAGAAGATTCAGTTAATGGTGTGTACTCCAACAAATACGGCGCGGTGCTGAGCGAAACGATGCTGGAAGAGTTCTTTTCTCTGATCCGTCAGCGACGCATTTCGCCTAAAACAGCATAACCAGTTTCATCTGATAAACAGTGTCTCTGAAGCTGGTTACAGCATTTGTATTAAGCATCTAAAATCGTTCGCAAGTTTAATTTGATAAAGTTAATCTGATGTACATGTTGGCTTATTGAAATCCAAATATTTGTTTGTCTGTATGATATGATAATTTTTTGTTAAAGGTAATAAAGTTTTTTTACAGTAAAGTGTGATTAAAATAAGTATTAAATATGTATTTAATTTTTTTTTTAAAAAAACCAGAAAATAATGTACGAATTGCACGAGTGCCCTGTAAAGTGCGAAAGCATCGTGCCCGGGGTCTCCTCACCCCAGGTGCGTTGAAGTGGGACCGAATTTATTTAATAAAAACTAAAGTTTTAAATATGTATATAAAAATAAAAATTTTACGAATTTAAATTCAGATATAAATATATATTATATAATATATTATAAATATTCGACGTTGAATTTATATTTTAAAATTTTAAATTTAATATATATATATAAGCGAATAAAAATTAACAGACTGAATTCTAAAAAAGAAAATAAAAAAATATATCACTTATAATTACGTATTAAAACTAAATTTTTTTATATATATGTTTAACAGATAATTTTGTCTTTTATTTATTTAATATTAATATATAATTCTATATTTTTTTATATTTTCATATTATCTCAAATTAAAAATTAATCGAAACAAAAAGAATAAACTTATGCAGCTAATAAATATTTAAATCAAAAATTAAATTTGAATTAAAAATAAATATAAATAAATTAAATATAGAAAATAAATTAAATAATCAAAATTGAATTTAATTTCAAAATATTTTTTCTTTTAAAAGAATATTTTCAGATTTTTTATATTTTTTGCCAAAAAATATTTAAAACAAATCAAAGTTTAAAAATAAATTAATTAACAAAATAGAATCAGGCCAGTAATAATTATTTAAACTAAGAATTAAAAATGAATTAAAAATAAATTAAAACAAATCAAATATTAAAAATAAATTAAATAAAAAAAACTCATTAATATTTATTCTAATAATTTTTTAAATTTATAATATAAAATAAGATTATATATTTATAAAAAAAATTCTCACTCTCCTCTTTGGAGTGTCTTAACAAACCCCCTTTCTCTGTCGCTTTCGCTACCCCGCGCCCACCCCACACCCCGAATCCCAAACCCAGAGCATAAACCCTAGCCCGCATGGGTCGCCCCGAGAAGAAGAAGCCCAAGAAGCAGCAGGAGAGGGGCACCTCAGGGTTCCTCGCGGGGGCGGCGGTGGAGGTGCGGAGCGACGACGAGGGCTTCCGTGGCGCCTGGTACGAGGCCACCGTGCTCTCCCACAACCGCCGCCGCCGCCGCTACCGCGTCGCCTACGCCACCCTCCTCGCCGACGACGACGCCGCCGACGATGCCGCCGCCGACGACGACCGCCGCCATGGCCCCTCCCTCCCGCTCACCGAGCTCGTCCACGCCGCCCACTTGCGCCCACGCCCTCCTCCTCCCTCTCCCCCCGACCCCGACCATCCCTTCGCCCCGCACCAGCTCGTCGAGGCCTTCCACCACGACGGGTGGTGGGCCGGCGTCGTCTTCGCCCCCGGCGCTGCCCCCGACCGCTGCGTCGTCAGCTTCCCCAATTCGCGGGAGGTGATCGAGTTCTCCGCCTCCGAGATCCGGCCCCGCATGGAGTGGGTCCGCGGCAAATGGGTCCCCGCCCATGAATTGGTAATCATAATACTAACGAAGCACTGGAAGTGCGCCTCTCTCATGGAAGTTTGGGAATCGAAAAACTTAAAAAGTTTTTTTACATAAAATAGTGTAGAGAGGAATGGTACATTGCTTGCAATCCTTGTATTTAACATCTCGGCGACAAAAAAATAAAAACTTTGAAGCATTTTTTGTTCTTTAGCTTCAATATTATTTTGAATGAAGTTGTCATCTATCACTAGGGGCCTGTTTGTTTACCCATAAATGAATATCTGTTGAAAATGACTTTCAGTTGAACTGATGTTCAGGTAAAAATTGTTTTTTTTTTTTTTTTTTTTTGTGGTTGTTTGCTTGATAGAAAGATAATGGCTTTGAACTTTAGTTGCCCCCCTTTTTTTATTTGTTTTTACCGGAAAGCTTATTTCTTGTTTGGTGCTGTTGCTGATTTTTGTTTTTATAAATGAGAATTGTATATGATTGTGTGCACCATAACGCATTCTTTCTAAAAAGAAAATGAAACAGCAAATAAAGGAGAAAAGGTTGAGCCTAGTAGATGTATAGACTGCAGGCGCTCCGCTATCGATCTGTGACACTTTGTAGCTTAGAGTCTGTGACAAAAGATTTTTAAAGGAAGGGCAAGAATACCAAACAAAAGGTCTTGTTTTTTATGAGAAAATGTGTTCCATCTTTGTGAAATCTTTAATCTTTTTCTCTCCTTTTGCAGAGAGCTAGAGAGCCTATATTAACAGTCGGAGATAAGGTTGAAGTGAAAAGGAATCTGGGTTGGTTCTCCGCCACTGTTTTAAAAGTGATTGGGACCACGAATTTCCTGGTGGAGTATGGCGATTTGGGAGTTAATTGCAATGGAGAACTGAGGAATGAGATTCTGGATGCTCAGTATGTTAGGCCGGTTGCATACAATTTACCCGAGACAAAGGAGTTCAGTGTGTCTGCTGAGGTTGAGGTGTTTTGTGATGGTGGGTGGTTGCCAGGGGTTGTGTCAAATGTTCTTCCCGGCTCGAGGTATGCCGTCAAGGTGAACGGAGAGCAGATGGGGGAGGAGATGGAGTTTGATGATACTCTAATTAGGTCGCGGAGAGAATGGAATGGCAGACAATGGATTGACGGCTCCACTGTGGTAACAATTCCATTTTTTACTTGTAATGCAATTAATTGTACTCATGCTGTGGCGAAAACTATAGATAACGCCCTGTTGTATTTCCCTATTCCGCTTCACTACTTTGCGTCCTTAAGTACGTAGGACTAAATATTAAATACCATTAAAATTCCGTATGTGACAATCACACGTCTCGCTAAAAATACCAAACGAGAATTTAGTTGCTTATTCTTATTCTTCCGTCTTATTTACATTGGTTTACTTTTCCACATGATTGTGGTGTGATCAATGCAAAAGACAAACAAGCCTAACTGAAACATCGAGATGGCTAAGTGTGCTTACAATGTTAATAGCAGGGTATAAGGGAAAATGGCCTATATCACAAGGGTTGTATCTATTATCTAAATGTTGTCCTGTGCTGTGCTAATATATATCACAGGCATACCTCTGCACTTCTGATACTGGTGTTGCAATGCCTGCTTTAGTGTCCCTGAGAATGTCGGTTTTGCAGCTAAGTTCTTAATGACCACATCAACAAAACTGATGCACCAATAGAGGGCCTCTCAGCCAAGAACATCTTCTTTGTTTGTTTTGTTGGCCCATTATGTTATTTTTGTGAAGAGACAATTGGATTGCCAATTTCTTTACTGTTGATCAAACATCTACAGGTAATCAGCAGGAAAATAGACATCCCTTTTCAGTAACTTCTTGTATTGGGCGAATGAATTCATTTAGCGGTTATGCATGTCCGGACATTGCTCTACCCTTTTCAATAGCATACTGTCTTTGGTTTTCTATAATCACGCAAGGCATAGCTCGTAAGTAACTAAGGGATCTGTTAACTAAAGTTTTCATTGATTAGTTTACTTTGTTATCTTGACATGTTTTGTGGCAAGGAAATTGGAAAGAGGCGAGCTAATCGGACAAAGAAATCTGTTGCCGGCACAAGCTCCAGTTCTCCAATTTCGTTGTCAACATCAAGTGACGAGGATGTTGAGGTCATGCACGAACCTTATTTTGATAATGCTGGTGATGCTGAATCTGCTTTCCCTTCTGAAAGGTTGAACAGAGAAAAGCCGATAGAAAATGGATTACATGAGCTGAATCACTTACCTTCATTAGGAGATTTAAATACTCCACTTGAACAAGAGAGCGCCAGTCCTGAAATTCCAATGCTAGAATATTATTCCTCTTCAATTGCTGTGGTGGTGCCTTCTTGTGAGAAGACTCCTACAAATTGCACTGAGTCAACTGAATCACCACAAGGTTCTTCACTGGGAGAGCTAACGCATGAACGAAATCTTCTTGGAGAGAATAATATTGCGAAAACATTAATCAATGGGGAAAGTTGCCATGATGAATGGTACTCTAGATTAGAAGATCTATCAAAGGATTTCGATGCAAACCATGCGGAAGTAATTCATGAAGCCCAGAATTTGCTCCCTGTTGTTGATTCAACAAACTTTTTAGGCGATTCTGTTCCTTTATCTAGTTTTGTCAGGGGAAAGAGAAAGCGAGATGATCAAACACTACAGAGACAAAAGAAGAAGAAGAAGAAGAAGAAGAAGAAGGAGATCCATCATATTGTAAGACCTGCTCGTGTCACTTGGTTAAGAACTGTTTTTAAACTACTTGTTGATCATGATTGGAGACTGACTACTCTAATTATTTTGTGGGTGCGCAGATGAAGCCAGGGAAGAGAAGTAGATCTCCAAAGAAAAACGCGAATTGCTCGCTTAACTCTAAAGAATGTAAGTTCTGTCATCCAACGATTTGCACACATCAAATGCCATAGTTAAAACCTACATGTACAATTTGCAGCAGGAGAATTGAAACATTCTGAAGAAGCACATGATCAAGTTACCGAAAGACAACATAGGATTGAAGAGACCAATGTGTGGAATGAAGATCTTTATAGTGATGTACCTAATTTGTCTCCACCACTTCACCATCAAGATGAAGGTGCGGGCTTTCAGAGGCTATATTTGTTTTTTAATTTCCAACATATGTTTAGTAAGGTTTTCTGGCTTGTAAATGCATGCGATACTTCTGGTGATGCTTATTCTTTTCTACTTCTATTGCAGATGTTCAAGGATGTGATGTAGGTAGCATGAGTAGGGCGGCTGAACAAGCAGATGTGTTACAAGATGGGCATCTTGCACCTCAGATGGACTATCTAAATAAAGCTAAAGCGCCAATTGAGTGCCCGTGCATGCAGTTTTCATGTGCAGTACAGAGAGAACCTACTACGAGGGTTGACAGTAGTATAGTTCAGAAGCGAGGAAGTGGAGTGGATGGAGCTCTTCGATCTTGTTTGAGGAATTCTATGCCCAAGAAGTGTTGCTCTGTTGAATCGCTATCTGATAGGTTTTTAGTTGCAAATCAGAGGGCTTTGGTCGATCAACCTACCTGTGCTTCAGCGGCTGATAAGATGCATCTTT
The DNA here is from genome assembly GCA_029168755.2 of Tillandsia fasciculata. NCBI lineage: Eukaryota > Viridiplantae > Streptophyta > Magnoliopsida > Poales > Bromeliaceae > Tillandsia > Tillandsia fasciculata. Next base: position 29,613,542 of record CM054930.1, read on the forward strand.
CATTCGTCAAGAGCTCTTCGTTGTGGAAATCTATTGAGACGATGGAAATCTTTAGTAGAATACCGCAAAAGCCGCATTTCCTTCCACTGGGGCACTACTGCTCCGAGTTTCGTGAAGGAATGGCCATAGGTCTTATGGTGTCATTTGCCAGCTTAGTATCGAGCATAGGCAAGTTGCGTATTGATGATGGAGTCGAACTTTTCGAGGAAAAGCTGAAAAGTCTTGCCGTACTAGAAGCACATGGATTTGATGTTCAGTGTGTGCGGTCTCGCCTTAACACATTGCGGTGTATAAGAGATGCCCACATGGAATGCGAGAAGGAGAAAGAAACACTGCAGGAGAAGATTTCGCTGAAAGAAGTCGATATCAACCAACTTGATGCAATTATCAGCGCAATGAATGGAGCTATCTCGGAAGTGGAGCGAAACCTCGCACTCTTCTGCGAGAGAAGAGATTCAATGGCTACTCGAAGAAGAAACATTAGCTCCTATATCGCTACTCTCAAACTGGATGCAAGTAAAGTCGAGGAATCACATCTTTCCACTGAGCAGCAGTTTAACAATGCATTAGCTGAGCCATGGTGAAGGGTGCATAAAAACCTGAGCTATCTTACTGTTCTTTTTTCTTTTTTTTTTTTTTTTTTTTGCTGTAACTAACCTTAGGAGCTTTGTATTCTACTTTCATAGTTGGTGGATTTTAACAATGCATCAAATGCTTATGCCTGAACTGTTATTCGAAGTGGACGTTAAGTAGTAATGCAGTTCATTTGTGATGTTCCTAGGAAGACCAAGTCTTGTATCATCTGTATCTCTGTTTTCTGATATCACGCAGCATTCAACTTACGCCGCCGCAACTGCTGTTGCCAATTCTGAAGCTGCAGTGGTGTTATAGTATCCTTCGAGCATCTGATATTCGGTTATGTATTTGCGTGACGCAGTCATTTTTGTCGTCTTTTTCTATCCACTTATTTTTCTTACTTCTGTAGCAATGTTCCATATTAATAGAGGAAAAAGTAGTAAAAGAAAGCTCAGCTATTATGTGATGTGGGTCACCAAATTATGCGAGAACATAGAGTTGTTCCGATCATGATCCAACGAGGATATGTTGTGTGCAGAAGCAACTTTGTTATCGATGGGATCTTTTGAGGTAAAGGGTCACCTGGATTGCTTTTAGCTGAGAAGTAGCTTTTCAAAATGTTTGGTTCTACACCTAAATGAGAATAGTTTTACATATTTTAGAAAAAAGAAAACATTTTATTTTATATTTTTTTGGTGTTCTAAGCAGAAAACAAAAACTAAAAATTAAAGATTCCTCTCTGTTTCTTGAGCAATGCCACTGAACCTCTTATATCCTCTCCATTCAAGAACATCAATATTTTTATATTTTAACTAAAAATTATTTAAAATTCTGTAAATCCTAGAATATGTATATCAAAAAATTTATAAACTTTTGAATACAAGCACTTCAAAATATACTACTGTTAGCTGTCAGTAAATAATAAGTCCAAATTTTGAATGAGAAAAATCATCAATGTTTCTCTGACTGTCAAACAACAAAACATGCACTGACAAAATTTTTTTTAATAAAAATCTTATGGTCAATGGCTGACATGGTGGACCAGATTCAGGCAATTATTTCTGCACTAATCAGATCTGCAGAACGGGACAGACGAGCAAGAGCAAAATTGACTCCTGGAAGAAGAAGAGTCAGAAAATGGCGACAGCAACAGCATTACATGTTTTGACCTTTTTTTGGCTCCGGGTCCGAGCATTTCTTGCTGGAGAAAGAGACGAGCAGAACCTGCTCTGGGGATGGAGACAAATTAACTAATTAAATTAAATATTTGCTATCCAAATTGGCCCCAAAAATGAATGCCACATGGATGAACATCACAAACTAATTTAATTTTACTATTTAATATCTTAAATTTGTTTAATTTGAATTAGTTAATAATATTTTAGTTTAGATGTGGATAGGTTTCTGGATTAATTCGCGAATGTGACATAGTTGAATCAAATGATTCGAATAATGAGACACTTCTATCTCAATAAACTTTTAAAGTCCAAAAGAGAAGACCCGGCTAAATGGAAACTCGGCTGTGTGAGCTGAGTCAATTATATTAAGAGGAAAACTAAGATTACAAGTTAAGCTCTTTCTAGAAAAATTTATAAATATATTAAAAAAAAAAAAAAGGCTACACGTTAGACTATTTTTAGAAAAAATATTAATTATAATAAAATAGTAAAATTAGTCTTATTTTGACTGGCTTCAAAAAAATACTATTTATAGTGGGAGAGTGTTACCGTCACAATTGCGAAAATCACGTTTCACATTTCAATCTGTTTCCACCTAAAATCTCTTCATCTCCAGGTGTCTTTTTCTCGACTCCTAGTGCACTACGTATTCTTGTCTTATTCACTTATGTAGAGTAGTTACGCAGATAAGACTGATTACCACTTAGCGTAAATTTTTTTTTACACCAATACGTAGATAATGATAAATTTTAAACACCATTATAAATGTGTTATTCATGTGATTTAGATAGTATATTAATATGTAGTTGGACTCTGAAGGGACAATAATTAAAATTTACCAGTTTATGCATACAAAGCTTCTAAAATTTTAAAATTTTAAAATTTTAAATCTCCATCTTTTCAACTAAGAAAAGATCCAAGGCTCCAATACACTCCATTCCCCATCAATTTTCTACTATAATAAATAAAAATTCAGCTAGCCGTTGTACCCAAAAATTCAAACATGATGGGACCAAAAGTGGCTTTACACCTAAAGTGCTTAGTTTGAATTTAAATTGGGTAGACACAAATTAAAGTTCCACCCGAAATGACTGGCTCCAAAATCCAAAAAATTGTAAAATTTTAGACATAAAAATTTATTACTCTTTCCACATGCGTGGCATCTAAAATAAAGTAGGTTTATAATTAGTCATGTGAGTTGGTGTAACTCTCAATAATAAAAAGGTGGCCTAAGATTAAACACCACTTTTGCTCCCATATTTCCCATTTTGTCCTCAAGAGGGCCACCAAAAAGGGTGCGTTTGATTTATATTTTTTTTTACTTACTAAAATATTTGGTTTAGTTCTTCTCGTTAGTAATTTTGATGATTCTGCTAGAATCAAAATATATGCTCGATCACTGGAGTTTTACATCTTTTAAAATGGCAGTTTGATATTCCAAACTTTAGCAGGTGTTTCATGTTAATTACTCCCTTTCGCCAAAAAAATTGAGGTTTGCAAATAAAAATTACCAATTAAATAAAAGAGAAATCGAAATGTTGAGAAAAAAAAAGAGAGATTTGGAGGTGAAGAAGATCTTTTTAGGAGTAATTTTTTCGCCAAGAAACTGATTTATTTAGGTAGATAAGCAGTCATTGTATCTCTGTCGATTTTCTTAGCGAAAGAAAAATTATTTACTGAAGTTAAAAATTTGAAGAGTAATATAAAACTTTGCCAAAAGTTTAGAAGACGACAACAAATTGTTCCGTATCCAAAAAAGCTATAAGATATTTGCATTGATATATGATGAAATTAATTGGCGTGGTTGGTCAATTTAGTAGATTTTAAAATATCATTTTACTTTATATTATTAATAAAATATTCAAATTCTTTTCTTTACTTAATACTTTACTATAGATGGTATTAGATGGCGTTGATTAAAGTCGGAATGTTTTATCGTCAAGTCTGTATACACTTTTCTACAAGATGGCGGTATAGGGGATAGAAAATTCTTCCGAATATGGCGGATCAAAGCATTCGTGAAAGTAGAGATTTTTATTTGGCTAGTCCTCAGAGGAAGGGTGCTTACGGTGGACAATCTACGCAAAAGAGATTGAACTGATAAGGAGAGATGTACTTTTTGCTTAGAGGAGAGTGAATCAGTAGATCACTTATTTATGGGTTGTTCTAGCACCAAAGCTGTTCTGCAGGGCTTATTCCCTAACAAATCGTTCATGTAACAGTGCTCTTCCGCCCGTAGGCTTTGGAAATCTTACAGCTCCAAAAGTGGTACAATAGGGGGGAAGGACCAAGCGACTATCGCCGCCACTTGGTCAGTAAATTGGTTGGAAAGGAATTTGAGAATTTTCGAACAGAAAAAATATATTCCGAACTACGTATCGGCAGAAGCCTGTTCGTATGGGGACCTTTGGGCCCCGTTTGTTTTTGGAACGGAACCGGGAATAGCGGGGATATCCCCCTTATTCTCCCAAACGCTCTGGAACCGTCTGGTATTGCTTATCCCAGAACAAGGAGAATAGCTGGTATAACAAATCCCACATTAATATTTTACTATTAAATTTTTTACCATACTACCCTTTTTTCTCCTTTATCTCATCCCAACATATTATTTTAATAAAAACTCTCTCCTCACTCTCTCTCCTCTTCCCTCCTTTCTCTCTTCCCAATACACTCTCATCATCACAAATCCCTCTCTCCTCTCTCTCTTTTCCTTCATCCCACCTCCTTTCTCTCTTCCCAATACACTCTCATCATCACAAATTAATATTATAAAATTTTAAATTTATTATTTAAAATAAATATTATAAAATTTATTATTTAAAATAAATATTATAAAATTTTAAATCTTAAAATTAAAATGTTGAAATTTTATATTTTAAATTTAAATTTTAATTTGAAAAAATAAAATATTAAATTAAATATTATTTTTAAATAATATAATTTAATTATGATTATAATTTTATTTCTATTTTTTTAAACTATTAATCCATTAATTAAAACGAAATAATTAGATTTTAACAACTTTTATCACAATTTTTTAAACCATTAATCCATTAATTTTAATTTGAAAAAGTTAACATTAAATTAAATGTAAATTTTTTAAATAATACATTTTAATTATGATTATAAATTTATTTTATTTTTTTAAACCAATAATTAATTAATTAAAATGAGAAAAACGAGTTTAGCAAATTTTAATGACATAATAAAGCTCGTGGGTACAAATTTACAAATATTTATCAAATATACGAATTTTGTGAATTTTAAAAAAAATTAAAGTTAAAAATTAATTTTTTAAAATTAAAATTATATAATTGTAAATCTTCAAATTAAATGTTGAAATTTTATATTTTAAATTTCAATTTTAAGTTGAAAAAATTAAATATTAAATTAAATGTATTATTTTTAAATTATATATTTTAATTACGATTATAATTTTACTTTTAATTTTTTAAACTATTAATCCATTAATTAAAACAAGAAAAACGAGTTTACAATATTTTAATGACATAATAAAGCTCGTGGGCGAAAATTTACAAATATTTAGCAAATATATAAATTTTGCGAAATTTTAAAAGGTATTTTGTTAAAAATTAATTATTTAAAATTAATATTATAAAATTGTAAATTTTCAAATTAAAATGTTGAAATTTTAAATTTTAAATTTAAATTTTAAGTTGAAAAAATTAAATAATAAATTAAATGTATTATTTTTAAATTATATATTTTAATTACGATTATAATTTTACTTTTATTTTTTTAAACTATTAATCCATTAATTAAAACGAACTAATCAATTTTTAACAACTTTTATCACATAATAACTCTTGGGGGCAAAAAGGTAATTTACCCATCTTATCCTCTTTATCCCTCCTATTCCTCATTATTAAACCAAACACGAATTGCCTTATCCCTGGAACCATCCCAAACGAGTTTAAGCTCTAATTCCGTACTTTATCCTTATCCCCAGAATAGCCAATTCCAGCCTATCCCGATTCCAAACGCAGCCTTGGGGTTGTTATTGTGGTTAGTCCCCCCTTCTTTTTTTTTTTCGTTCGGTTTGGTTTATAAAATTTAACTGTCTTTTGTTGTTGTTTAATTCAATCGGTTTATGAATAAAACGGTAGCATGTTATTATATTCTGAAAAAAAAAAAAGCTTTACTAATATATTATTGAAAGTAATACAGGCTATAAAATAGTGTTTCTAGAGTTTAATATATCAAACTCTCATTTGTGTAGTTTTTTTTTTTTTTTTTTTTTTTTTTTTTTTGAATAAAAAAAATGTATAATATCTGAGTGGTTAGGGTCTCATTTTCGATGCATAAGAGGAATGCACCAACAAAACAACAAAGTGAAAGGATTCTTTTTGTCCCTTTATTCGACTCCCAAAACATCATTGCTTAACCTTTTTAGCATTCATGGGGAGAAACTTTTTTTTTTTCTTTTTTTTCTTTTTAAGAGAAAAAGGTAACGCTTAATCAGAAACTGAACTAAGCGATATGAGTGAGATAGCTAGATCTCTAGAGAGTTTGAAAAAAAAAAAGAAGAAAAGATGATGGCCAGTTAACCACTCAGTCCAAATCTCTCCAGTAGCGTACAGGGGGTTAGTGTTTGACAGCTTGAATTTCATAATAACATAAGAGCAAATTCCAAGTATAAACAAACCAAACCTAAATAATTTTATATAGCAACAAATTAAAATTAAACATGCTATTAATTTTAGTGGTTAGTGTTATCGCGTATTGAATAAAAGTTTTAAGAACTTTTCTAAATTGTTCCTTATTTGATTAGTTTTTTTTTAGTAATATAGTATTAAAGTTAGTCTTAGACGAGCTCAGTTTTAAGAAATTATTTAGTTACATATAAGTTATAACTGTATTGAGATTCAAATCTGATATTCTGATTGATGTTTTCAAATTCAATCGCTGTAGTTGGAACAATATGAGAAGGTTTAACTATAGCGGTTGAACTTACGCTCAATTTGAACATAGTTTCAACTGCAGTATTTGGAGATAGTAATTTTAAAGAAAAGATAATCTTATTTTTCTAATCACTTTTTAAATTTGAAATGTTAGAAATACACAACTAATTTACTTAAAGCGTACATGACTCTTATACCACTTGTCGAATTGTTGGTGTTAGCCATTAACCCAAAAACTCGAATTATTAGAAATACACAATCAATTTACTTAAAACGTACAAATACAAATACCTATGGATCTCAATTATTACTTGATCGAATCAACTTCACGCCACATGACAGAATACTGACCTATATAAATCAATATATATGATGAGTTGTATAAAATCATTAATTTGTGGGGTAACACCTCATCCAAAAATTCACATATATTTATGTGCATATATTTAGGCCAATTTGGGTAAAAATTTTCTTGCAACTTCATTCTTGATTATTTTTATTTTTATTTTTATTTTCATTTTTTCAGATTCACCCTCTCTCTAGTTATCTTCTACACCAGCTCAATCCTACCAAACTGTGTGAATATGGGGACCAATTTGGGCCAATTTATTTCGACAAATAGGACTTAAATGTGAATATTTAATTTAAGTGGGCCCAGTTGGGTCTACATGTTCACCCAGTTAATTAGGATTAAATAATTTGAGAAAAAATATGTGGTTGTGGTGTAATTAATGATGCCGGTAAGTTAGTTCACATTGCCTCATTAGGTACCAACCTGTAATTCAATCTAAAAAAAAAGGAAAAAAAAAAAAAAAGGACAATATTCTATCCATTTACTAGTTTTGCATTATTATAAAAGTGAACCACTTTTTTGTTTTTGTAGATTTGACTAAAATATTTTTATAATAAAAATATATATTTTTTTTTAAAAAATTAACTTTATATTCTTATTTTAGTAAATTGAAGCCATTTGAATTATTTATTGAGGACTGTGTCCTTATTAGTAGTAGATAATAATATAGATGTTATTAATTAACTCTCTTATTAATTTCATGTAATTAAAGAATGAATATGTTGAGAACGATAGAGTCTGGATCGGATGCGAATACATGTATGCATATATTTTTTATAAGTTTTATTAAATAGTTCATAAAAAATTTGTGTTCTAATGAGTTACACTCAGTCCAACAAAATTTGTTTAAAATAAAAAAATAAAAAATTTCAATACAAAGAAAACACATTATTTTTTATGAACATAAGAGTTATAAAAAAAAATATTATACTTTATCGGATATTACTATTGAGTATTTCATCGGATTCGAATCCGCATCTAAATTTAAAAGTTATTTCAAATTTTATTTATTAAAAATTTAAATTCAGATCGAGTTCAAATCGAATATGAATATAAAATATCTTGACTCATATTTAAAATTTTAATGAATAATTTTTTTTTCTTCATATATTAGATCTGACGAGAGAGACTAATAAGAGAGAGAAGCTGAAAACAGATTGTACTCAGCCATGAACTTAATATAAAGGACACATTTTGAGTGAACTACTGCAGTCCCTAAACACCCCAGAAAAGATGCGTTGCGTCCTCTTCTTATCCACTTTGCTTATAATGCTTATAAATGTAATTTATGGTAGGTTTGTACCTAGCACCTCTCAAATTTGGCCCACAAAAAGTAAAAATTTGTAACTTAAATTTGTTTAGATTTTATTTATTTATTATTTTATCTTTTATCTAGGTGTTCCTTTTCGAGTGGTGTGCTATCACTCGGGGAAATTATTTAGCTGCAATGATTTGTGAAGCGCATAAAATGGGAATCATCATCTTCCGACATTTGAGGCAACAGCTTATAAAACAACTATTTAAGTTAATCAATGATTGATTAAAGTAGAACTCTTAAAATGTTATTATTATTATTATTATTATAAAGAATATCATAAGTTGTTGTTGTTTTTTTTTGTTTTATGGAAAAAATTAAGGACTTAGATAAAAGCACTCCAAAATCATAAATTTAGTTTTGTATTAATGGAACAGCAACAATGGAAAATGTTTTTATATAAAGTTAGGAAAATAAAAGCACGATCATTCACTGTTCCACTGCATTCCTCCGTCCCCCACCCGAGAATATTATTATTATTATTATTATTATTATTATTATTTTATTATTATTATTGTTATTGCATCAACGCTAATAAAAAGGGTGCCCAAGTGCTTGTTCTAATTAAACAGGATCTATCTATTATAAAAATGCACATCTAAATAATAATCCCATTCATTCCCACCCCCCAAAGCAACCCACCCTTCTCAGCTCAATCACACTACCACCACCACCACCAACGACGACGCTTCTTCTTCCTTCTTAGAAGTTTATTCCTCCTCCATTTTAATTTTAAATCGACTTGTTCAAATTTATTTTGGTTGAGTTAGGAAGGAATTCTTCTAGGAATGGGCTATCTATCTTGCCGGGCCGACTCCTCCGTCGCGACGTGCCGCTCCGACTCCTCCACCGTCGGCCCCGCTCAGCCACATAAACGCAATAATTTCACCTCTTCTAAATCGAAATCGAAATCGAAATCTAAATCTAAATCTGATTCTGCGGCGGCTGATCTATCCGACGAAGGCGTCTTAAGCGATGATGATGGCGGTAAGATATATTTACCTGCCGCCGTTGCCGGATGCTCGATCCGCAGGTTCAGCTACGCCGAGGTGGAGGCGGCGACGGCGAACTTCTCCGAGTCCGCACTCCTCGGCCGCGGCAGCCACGGCGCCGTCTACAAGGCCGTCCTCAGCGGTTTTGCCCGCCCCGTCGCCGTCAAGCGCCCCTCGCGCCGCCGCCCCCTTTCTCCGCCCGCGCCAGCGCCAGCGCCGGCGCCGGCGCCCGTGACCGCGCGCGATGAGGTCGAGAACGAGATCGACATCCTCTCCTCCCTCCGCGGCCCCCGCCTCGTCAACCTACTCGGCTTCTCTGCCTCCGCCGGATCCGACGGCGGCAGCTGCAGGCGGGAGGTAGTGCTGGTGATGGAGTACATGCCGAATGGGACTTTGTACGACCTGCTGCACTCGAACCCCCGCCCGCCCGGCTGGGCCCGCCGGATGCGGCTGGCGCTGCAGACTGCCAAGGCGCTGCTGACGCTCCACTCCGCCCGCCCGACCGTCATCCACCGCGACGTCAAGTCCGCCAACGTCCTCCTAGACCGCAACCTCGACGCCCGCCTCGGCGACTTCGGCCTCGCCCTCCGCCACTCCTCGTCGTCGTCCTCCTCTGCTGCTACCGCCGCCGTCGCAGCCGGGTCTACTCGTCCCGCCGGCACTCTCGGCTACCTCGACCCCTCCTACGTCACCCCCGACAGCCTCAGCACCAAGACCGACGTCTTCAGCTTCGGAATCCTGCTCCTCGAGATCATGAGCGGCCGCAAGGCCATCGACGTTGCCCACTCCCCGCCCTCCGTCGTCGAATGGGCCGTCCCGCTCCTCCGCAAGGGGAAGGTCTCGACGCTCTTCGATCCCCGCATCCCCCCGCCCAGAGACCTCGCCGCGCGGCGCCGGCTCGCGGGGCTCGCGGCGAGCTGCGTGCGCTCGTGCAGGGAGCGCCGGCCCTCCATGGAGCAGGTGGTCGAGCAACTCAAGGCGCTGAGCAGGACCGTGCCGCCCCGCGCGTGGGACGGCCTCGTCGGTAACCCCTGCTCCGTCGTCGACACCCAGGGCGGCGCCATTTCCAAGCTGAGGCCCGGCGGCCTCAATTCTGAATTGCGATTCATCAATGAAGACGAAATTGAAGAGCCCTCTGCCAGTGCCTCTCCTGTCGCCCCCGCCGAGGAGAAGCCGCCTTCCGGGGCGGCGAAGGGATCCCGCCCGTCGAGGAATGCCAAGGTGTTCTCCGAAGCCGGCACGAGGGAAAGAAGGAATCTGATGGAACTCATGGCTGGCGGTAGTGTCATCAGCAGCCAGAGATCTATCATCAGCAGGGCGAGAACAGTCCATCTTGCCCGGGATCGCGATGACGAGAATTCGCTGCCGATCTTGAGGAGGAATCAAACAGTAAGAGCATTCCTATTTGAGAAAATATCAAACTGAAGTGTGGATCTTCCAAATCTACTGTGTTTGTGTTATCATTTCTGTTCAATTGAAGTATTTGCATTTGGAAAACAGCTCCAGGAGTTCTCCCAATTGTGGCAATGGTAATTTCAATCTATGCCTAGCAAAAGGGCCTTTTCGTTATCTAAATTGAATGATACAAATTTTGCATACAAATTATTCCTTTACACACCCTTCTCTTCTCACACGTTGTATATTCGTTCTTCCTGAAGCATAGAGGATTTCATATATATGATGCTTTGAACTGGGTGAAGGGGACTCCTAGGAAGGTTAAAAGGTTTAAGCAAACATGGTCACTCGCATAATCTTATTCGATTCTCCGTAAAGATTGTATTGAGTACCCATTTAGTACCATTTATTAGGACTTTGATTGATAGCGAACTTCATTTTTCTACCTTCTTTTATATTTTGGTCGAAAACATTCCCTAATAGATCGGAAAGCGGTGTGCCCTAGCTGCTCATATTAAGACACTTTTCTTGCATGATGCGCCGAATAGTTCGTTCTAGGTTCTTTGCATTGAGTGGTAATTTAATATGGAGCCTCATGCAAGCAGTCTGGCAAACAGAATTACTTGAGATGCTCGTTTATCGAATCTGTCCTTTTCAGGTATTATCGCCAAAAGTTTATAGTGAAAAAGCTAGAAAACCCCAAACATTCAACTCACATGGACAAGTCTGTTAGGTACAGATGTTCTTGGTCATGGTCTTCTCTTGTTATTTTTGGAAGTAGGCCCTATAACAATCCCATGTCTTTAAAATCTAGCATTGGCATGTTACCTCAATTTGATATTATGAGGATGATACTCATCTTTCAACACCTCAAAAGGATTTGTTTACCTGGTAACCAAGAGAAGAAATGCAAAAGTGACAGGCGGTCTCAGATTTGGTTCTAATGATGCAACAGGCTTCGCTATTAAATGCCAGCAAATAATTCAAAGTGTAGGCTTAACGTATTGGATCTTTAATGATCATTTCTCAAAATTGTTACGAGGACGACGGAAGAAAGCGAAAACAGAAGAAACAAGGATTAAAATCTCATTTATCAAAGCCGTCAGCTGTTATTGTGTCTTGCTTAAAGAAATGATGGTAGTTAAAAACTGAAGACAACGAAGATAGGAGGAAAAACCGAGGATCATGGACTCGCTTTTTCAAGCCTGAGCTGCTTGCAGATCGGCATAAAAGCAAAGATAAGGTAGAAAACAAAGAACAAGAACGACGGTCTTCTGTGCTGACATCTGCTACTGATGGACTTGGTAAGGAAACTCCATATTGAGGCGAAAAGGAAGACGGGACATGCAGATTATCGAAGAACAGAGGAAAAAACATTCTTCATAGGATGCTCTTCAGTTTATCAAAATCGTTACAGATCAACCATCATGAGGCTAAGAATATATGCAATTTCCTTGTACTCCTAAATTGGACGCCATTTGACTGTGAAAGCATCAGTTTTTCAGTGCTCTTTCCCACGCTTGTTGGCTCAATTATATGATAAAAGCTTATTACATTTCCTGTATATATATGATATCGCATTCCGACCAAATAGCTGTAGCTTGATTTGTATTTTGCTGTCTATGTATTACTAATCCTGTTCCTCATTTAATTTTTCAGTTCTTGTGGTTATGTAGCTGCTAATTGATGCATCTGTAATACTATAAAATCTGCAAGTGGTATAAAACTTTGTGCTGTTTTCTTCATTTCTTTCTGATGTTAAATGTATGCCTTCTTCAGTGGTTGCAATTTCAGATTTGCCACATCTACTTCAGCCAATGATACTTTTCTTTTGCTCTCTCAGTTAAAGAAAATTTCTTCCAAGTTCATTACTTCTGTCAACTAAAAGATGCTGGCAGGATGACCTTTCCTTGGCAGTGCTGTACTTTCTTTGTCTATGATTTCTTTAAGCTGCCATTATTCTCCTTGTCTGAAGTCCTTTTTTTTTCATTTTATGACAGAAATAATTATTTTTGGCTTAATTTTTTTTTCTGCTGAAGTAAATGGTAAAAGAAGTATTAATAAAAGAGAGTAAACTGTGAGGTTGGTCAGTGAACTTTTTGTGAAATTTCGTTTAGGGCATTAAATTTTAATCTGCATGAATTAAGCAGATAAATTTAAATAAATATATTTCAATCATATCACTTTTTTTAAATTTTTATAATTTTTTAAACAAAATGACAAAGTTGCAGCTGATTTAGTTACCCCTTAAATTCCAAGGAGAAGAAAATGCCCCACTTATTAAAGATGATTTGAGATAACATAGCAGTAAGTTAATTATTTACGGCATTTGAATTAGTCGCGGTAAAATTTAATGATCTAAAATAAAAATTTAAATACATAAAATTTTTATATAAATTTCTATTTTTTTAACTTTTTTTTTTTTTCTCCAACTTTAGAAATTTTATATTTTAAAATTTCAAGTTATTACTTTTCGTGAGAATTCTGTCAGTATTATATCTATTTTTTATAATTTATATATTAAAAAATTAGTTTTTTTTTTTATTTTATAAAATTTGATAATTTTGCACTTTCAAGACATCTCTGGAAAATATTTCTAGAACTCTTAAGAAGAAAAAATATAAAATTTTAAAATTTTTAAAAATATTTATATAAAAAGTTTCAATAATTTAGCCTTAAATAAAATTTCACCTAAAACTAATAATCTAATCTACTGATCTCCTCCCTTCCTTCCGGAACAAGCATCAGTTTACAGAGTCTTGGAAGAAAGAGAGGGTGAAAAAATGGGCGGAGAAGTTGCCGGCGGCGGCGGCGGCGGCGAGCAGCGATGCGTGGTTTTGGAGCTGCCGGCAAAGGAGGAGGAGGAGTCCGGCACGGCCGGCAGCAGCTTCGATCTGGAGAGGGCGGTCTGCAGCCACGGCCTCTTCATGATGGCCCCCAACTGCTGGGACCCACTCTCCAAAACCCTCACCCGCCCTCTCCGCCTCTCCTCCTCCCCCGACATCTCCCTCCCCGTCCGCATCTCCCTCCCCCCTTCCCCTTCCCCCTCCCCCTCCCGCCCCCTTCTCCTCCTCTCCGTCCTCGACCCCGACCTCTCCCTCTCCTCCCAAGACCTGCTCTCAATCTCGGTATTCTACTTTCATTAACGCGCACTTCGATTGCAGTTTAAGGTGTAGCTGAGCGAGATCGGATTGCTGCAGGACCAGGTGCGGCGGATGCTCCGGATATCGATCGACGACGATCGGGCGATCAGGGAGTTCCACGACCTCCATGCCGGGGCTCGCGCGAGCGGCTTCGGCCGCGTATTCCGGTCTCCTACTCTCTTCGAGGACATGGTCAAGTGCATCCTCCTCTGCAATTGCCAGTTGAGCCCCCCCCCCTCTCCCCCCTGCGCTCTTTTTTTTTTTTTTGAGAGAAAGGTAGCATGCTATCCGCTTCGTTTATTTTTTAAATAAATTTAGCTGTAAATGTGAAGTAACTAGACTTCGAACTCGGGTCACGGGTATCAACCACCAAGTCCTTTACCACTTGCACTAGGGACGGTTGATTTGCGCTCTTCTTCTTTTACTAGGAAGAACAGGAATTCTTTAATCTATAATTGACCAGGTGGCCAAGATCATTGTCAATGGCTAGAGCACTCTGCGAGCTTCAACTAGAACTTCACGGCTCTAAACCTTCCGAGCATTTTCTACCAGAAACTCCTCAATCAAGACAAGTCAAAAGAAAACATGATCCGCTGGTGAAAGAAACTTCCCAACTCCCACCAATTGATCGAATTGGGGATTTTCCTAGTCCAGAAGAACTTGCCAATCTCGATGCGGATTACCTGGCAAAGCGCTGTAAACTTGGATATCGCGCGCAGCGCATTGTATCTCTTGCGAAAAATATAGTGGAGGGGAAGTTAGAGATTAAGAAGCTCGAAGAATTATACGATGGGTACGCGCCTTCCTCGTACGACAAACTGGACGAGGAGCTCTCTCGTCTCTCGGGCTTTGGCCCTTTCACTCGCGCCAACGTCCTCATGTGCATGGGATTCTACCACAAAATTCCTGCTGATTCTGAAACAATCAGGCATTTAAAGCAGGTCCGTTTTACCCAACTCCACATGATCATTTAGAAACAAATACGCCCCGCCAACCGAGTTTACAACTCTAGCTCTTGCAGTTTCATCGAAGAAGTTGCGCTGTACAATCTGTTCAGAAGGACATTGATGCAATCTACGGGGAGTATGCGCCGTATCAATTCTTGGCATACTGGTATGCAATTCAAGCTAATGTTGATCAAGTTTTGTAACCACATCAGAGATCCTTCATTCGTGTCCCTTTGCTTTTAAATTAGGTCTGAGGTGTGGGACTTCTACGAGAAACAATTCGGAAAGACGAGCGAAATGCCGCCATCACATTATCGACTAATTACTGCAAGCAATATGAGGAGGAAGGCTACTGAAAGGAGCAGCAGGTAGGGACATGAGAACAATGTAAAATGGTTCCTCAAGTGGGGGATTCCTTTTATTTAGAAAAAAAAATTGTATCCATATTTGTATTGTGTGAGTTATTATAACATCAGATAAATGGTAATTATTTTTGCATGCCCATGGAAATGCTGTACCAGTGAAGATGAATGGAGAAAGGGAAAAAAAAAATTGCTACAATTCTGTGTTATGGAACTTGTTCAAAATCATTGAATTTGATCATTTATTAAAGTTCACTAGGTGCAGTTGAAAAATGTTTCTTGGTTGATAAATGATAATGAAGGTTGATGTACTACTATATACAAGTTGCAGTACTTGTATCACTAAGTAATGCTACTGCTAGATCTATCATTCATTCAAAGATTTATATTATTAAATCCTTGTCTTGTCAAATTTTAAATTTGAAATGGTTTTAATATGGCACGAGCACATGTCTATAGAAAGAAGAAAAAAACTAATTTTTAGATCATCTTATGGCACAGCTCTGGGAGAAACAATCCGGACCGTAGGATTGTATATGAACGAGATGTACGGCCGCGATTTAATTAACGTTAACGGCAGTATCGAGAGGGGGGTGGGGGCCTACCAATTCAAATTCAAATCGTCCCCCTCTCACCCTTTCTTTCTAATTTTAACGTTACGATTCCCGAGTCCCCTCCACCACCACCCCCACCCCTTCTCACTCCTCCTCTCTCCCCTTCCTCCTTCTCTTCCAATCCAATACCCACATCTCTTTCTCTCTCCCTCTCTCCAAGAGGAGGAGCAACAATGGAGGAGCCGTGTCGGCGTTCGTTCAGAGACGGGCGCTTTGCATCGAGAAAAGCAGAAGAAGCAGGTGTGGCTCCCTTTCTTTCTCTTTTCCTTCATTCCAATCTTTGTTGTGTTGTGGGGATACAAATTTCTAAGGCATTTGTGCCTGAAATGTGGCGCCTTTGCTTGAATGGAATCTTGATGTGGGTTTTGCTTAAATTTTTCAGAAGCTTTGTCCCACTTAAAATCTAAGTAATTTCCAGTATCTTTCTACGGTTAAGGTTATCATTCTTATATCTTTCCTGGGAGATTGCTGGGAATCACCAACTCTTGTTCTTTTTTTTTTTTTTTTTTTTTTTTTTTTTTTTTTTTTTTTTTTTTTTTTTTATGGTAGCATGCAGGCGGTCACATGCGGAAATCTGGCTGGAGAGCCTGGTGGGGCCTCTCGGCTTGCCAGCGCAACCCTCGGAGAAAGAGTTCATCTCCTGCTTGAGGAGCGGCCTTATCCTCTGCGGCGCCATCAATAAGATCCTCCCAGGTGCTGTCCCCAAGGTACAGTTCCTCAATTTAATTCTTCTCTATTCTTCCTCCTTTCGATTCTGATCCTTCTTGCGAATTAATTGCATTTTCTTTGGGTTCAGGTTGTCGGCAATCATCCGATCGGGCCCACGTGGGACAGCCAGCTCCTAACTGCTTATCAGCACTTCGAGAACATCCGCAACTTTCTAGTCGCTGTCGACGAGCTAAAGCTGCCGAGCTTCGAAGCTTCTGATCTCGAAAGGGTTGGATTTACTACAACTTCAAATTAGAGCGCCTACTTTAGAAACCCTTTTATGTAATATTTTGGATGGTTCTTGTAGGATAATTTGGAGGCTGGGTCGGCGACTAAGATTGTCGATTGTATTCTAGGATTGAAATCGTACCATGAGTGGAAGCAAAGCAGTGGAGGCAATGGGCCTTGGAAGTTCATGAAATCGCCGGTGGTTCCGCATTCCGCCGGCCGAGCTCAGTCTCGCCTCACTTGCTCCTCGGGTTTAATGGTCCGTTGTAGACGATTGAACCTGACAGCGCCCTCCGATAACAAGTCATCTTCTGAAAACGAGAATCGAAAGAGCAAAGGTTTTGTTCTTTATTAAGATGCCTCCACTATTAGTTTAGTTCATGATTTTTTAAATTTGGAGATATATTTTTTTTTCCCCTATTTTAATCTTGTGGACGTGCATGTAATTCAGACACCCAAACTAATATACCTCCGTATCTTGCTTATAATTTTTGTCTCTATGTTCCTTCTCAGATGCGATGGACTCGCTCGTGAGAGTGCTAACAGATTGTATGGTAAACTCAAAGGAGAACATTGACAAAGATCTTCTATATTTATGGAGTCAGGGAAAATTGGTAATAGTTGATTTCAACCGTATCATCGTATTTATAATGCTGTTTCCATTTGTATTTTGTGACAGTTTTTCACTTGAACATGTTCTTGGTTTTAGGATCCTGTTCAGCTATTTCGTAAGATCGTCTCAAGTTGCCCAGAAGAGGAACAGGTAAATAAATATGATATAAATTCTATGCAGGATTCCTTTTTAGAAAGACTTACTTCTACAAAGGGTATTGGTGTATCACTATGACAATATGTTCTGGTAGATTCTTTCACCAAAACCTTTGAGTGTCCAGTAACTACTGTGACGAACTCAAAACATGTTCATTTGCAGCCAAAAGTTTGTTTGATCCCCTAAACTACATTTTCGTAAGCTCTCATTGTTTCTCTCAACTATTATTGCAGTTCTTTTTCTCAATTGTGATTATTCCTCTAAATAAAGGAGAATCTCAAACATTGATGTGACTTTTCAAACTTTTATGTTGAGGCTAGATGTCAATTTCTTGATTTAAGCCTACATGGTAATTACAGAAATATGCTTTTACCTTTTCTGTTATTGAAATCCAAATCTAATAAGGCACATTGTGTGCTTTTCTGATGTAGTTGAAATCACTTCTTGAAGTTCATTCACTAGAAGAGAATGTGCTGAGCAAGGAATTATCCCAGAATCATGAGGAGGTTAGACTTCTTGTTACGAGTCGAGACTGAATTTTTATATTTTACAGTATTGTGAGTTAAATAGTCTAGGTAAAATGTAAAGTAATGAACAAAAATTTGACTGCCTTCTGTTTATGAGGGGACTGCTTATTAAACTAAAACTGAATGGCGAAAGAGGATTCATATGATTGATTTCATGTATTCTCTTTTGATTATTTATATTGCCGAACCTCAATTTGCTTGGTATAAACTATAAAGCCTCAGTTGAGTTAGAGTGAAATATCTTAATATAAATGATAGATGTTGATTATAAATTTAATTGTAAATAAGTGTTACATCAACGGACTTTTCTTAATAGTAGTGTATGTGCTAATTTCGGTTAGTGCATCTTGCCCGTGCCATAATTATTTATTGATTTATAGTTGGTTACATTTTCAGTTGGGATTGACGATAGGATCATGTTAGCCCAGAGTTGTTTGCTAAGTGTTGATTTTAAGTAGTTCGCAAATATAACTATTGCTGATACTTGCATATATCCTCAGGGACTTTCATCTATAGCTAAATGTTGAGTCCTCTTTCACCATTTGTATAACTTGTTCGCTTATGATGTTAATAAATGTGATTTGAGAGCTATGGTTGGACATCTGATGAAAATGATTATAGAATATTTGTAAATCATGTCGTATAGTAATAAGGATGTCAAGTTCTTTGACTGCATTAGATCTTGTACTGGTAGTGTAAGGTGATAGCTACAAGTCTTTTAAGATTGTAATAGCAGCATAAGATGGTCGTTGTAAACTCTTTAAGATTTCCTATATGAAATGATGCTTTTATGCTATGCATGATTTGTGATGCTAGGTCCACTAAATGCGAGCATTGTCATTCTCTTTATTTTGTTCCTGTGCATATTTCAAAAGTCTATTCATACTGACATGTTACCAGTAAACCTAATAATAAACCTACTCTTTTAAAGTATACTGTGCACTTCTGCAGAGTTATAAAGTATGTTCGGGAAAAGCTGATTCCTATCATTGGCGTCTTTTGGAAGCCCAAGAAAATGAACTTTCTGTAAGCCATCACTTTACATTATATTCCAAGTTACCTATATGAGTTTCGTTTGTTCCGCTTAGAATAACCCCTTATATAGATGTAGTAGCCTTATCGTCTAATATTGGTCATAATTTTCTGTTCTTATTTGATGCAAAATGATCACATCTGTGTAAAACTAGTGTTTACTTGCTACTCTATCAATTTGATATTATTTAATGCCTTCAATTAACTTTTCAGGAACTCAAAACTATGCTTCTGAGAACTAAAGATGACTTTGTAACACTTCAGAACCAATTACAGGATGATTGCCAAAAAATACGTAAGAGCTAAACATCTCCAACAGGTCTTTGTGCGCATCCACCCCCGCTTTGCAACTTTCTCAAAATCATCAGTCTTCCTTCTATAAGCCACGACCCTCCTTCCAGTACCTTGTCAAAATCTTATTCTGTGTTGAAGCGGAATAGTTTGAAGCCATGCATTCTTGAAAGAATCTCCAAACCCCCTTTACCTTATCCTTCTATTCTATAAAAAGGCGAACATCTAATCACGGTCGCCTTTCTATGAAGGCGAGCAGCCCAGCCTAAAATTTGTATATTAGGTCAGTGGTATTTCGCAATAGCAGCTCCGAGAAACTGGGCTTAGGGTGCGCCTCTTATAATCGATCAACGAGTCCTACTCTCAGTTATTTGATGGCAAGCTGTTCAGAATGGTTCTCTGGAAATATTGTTTACAAACTTTAAAAAAGTTAACTGATGCTATTTATTAACTCTTATAGGATATCATATTCAAGAGCTATCTGCTGCCGCTATGGGATACAATCAAGCTGTTAAAGAAAACAGGCAATTGTATAACATGCTTCAGGAGTTAAGGGGTAAGCAAGATTATGCGTGCACTAGTGTACATTGAGATTGCCATCAGCAAAGGATGAATTATGACAATTATTATTTGCCAGGAAATATTCGAGTGTTTTGCAGGATCAGACCACTTATTGACTTGGGAGCTAAAACCTCAATTGACTACATTGGAAATGATGGCTCGCTGATGGTTCTTGATCCACTTAAGCCACAAAGTACACGCAAAGTTTTCCAGTTTAACACAGTTTTCGGCCCAACTGCAACTCAAGGTCTTCTTCTACAAGCTTTTAGTGATCTTAGAATTTTTTCTTTCTTTATGAATAATGAAATCCTAAATTCGTGTTTGTACACAGATGATGTATACAGGGACACACAATATTTGATAAGATCTGTAATGGACGGTTATAATGTATGCATTCTTGCTTACGGTCAGACAGGTTCTGGTAAAACCCACACCATGGTAAGTTTAATCATGGAAATTCTCTCTGGTAGTTCTTCCTATTGTGTTGTTGGCTTTTCTTTGTAGACTAAGCTAAACTACTAGTTCTAATTTTGTTTTGCCTAAATAGTGTGGCCCGTCAGAGGGATCTAGTAAGGAGATGGGTTTAAATTACAAGGCTTTGAATGACCTCTTCCAAATATCAAGAACACGAGAAGACGTGAAGTACGAGATTCAAGTTCAGATGGTTGAGATCTACAATGAGCAAGTCCGGGACCTTTTTGCAGAAGATGCTGCAAACACCAAATATCCTTATTGTGCAAATATAATTATATTTCTTCCTCAATAAAATACCATATTAACTTAATGTAACGATCCAGCCCACTAACAATAATAACTCGTTGGGCCGAAACCACAGCCCAAAATGCTTAAGGCCACTTATTATTATTATTATTTTTTTGAGAATACCCAGTTATTATTAGTAGTGTCCATGTCTCTTATATACCCAATCACAAATCCAATCCCACTTGATGTAGGATTATTGGGGTGTCACACTTACCGACCGTCTCTAACGCAAGTGGTAAAGGACTTGATGGTTGGTACGCGAGGTCCCAAGTTCAAAACCTAGTTGTTTTATATTTTCATTTATATTCATTTAGAAAATAATGTATGAAGCAGGTAGTATGCTATCTTTCTCTCTCAAAAAAAAAATTATATTAACTTGTTCTTGGGTCCTTAACAACAAGTTCACAATAGAGATTAGGACTTGCTCAAGCAATGGTGGGTTGAGCCTCCCGGATGCTATTATGCGGCCTGTGCAATCCACAGAAGATGTTATCAAACTGATGACATTAGGTGAGACAAACCGTGCTTTTAGTTCGACAGCGATGAATCACAGAAGCAGCCGATCTCACAGGTTGACCAATTTTTATCCGAAGGCACCAGAAATTTTTTTCCCCCCTTTCTGTTCAGAAATGTATACTTAGAGAGGGGTGTGTTGCACTTTTTTATGCAGTGTTTTGACAGTTCATGTTCATGGTAAAGACGTTTCGGGTAGCACGATTCGCAGTTGCTTGTATTTAGTGGACCTTGCGGGTAGTGAAAGGGTCGATAGATCTGAAGCCACTGGAGACAGGCTAAAAGAGGCGCAACATATTAACAAGTCGCTTTCCTGTTTGGGAGATGTCATCACAGCCTTGGCTCAGAAGAACTCTCACATCCCATACCGAAACAGCAAGCTCACACAGTTGTTACAAAACTCACTAGGTACTGAATCTGATTACCTTGTTATTCATTTTTTTAGTACTAAAATAATTGGATCATGGAGGAGGAAGTACTTGCCACTATTTTCTTTTATAATTACTCTCTAAATTTTCATTGCAGGTGGCAATGCAAAGATGTTGATGTTTGCTCATGTGAGTCCTGAAGCCAGCTCTTATGTGGAAACAGTAAGTACGCTTAAGTTTGCACAAAGGGCATCTACTGTTGAACTCGGTGTTTCCCATTCGAATAAAGAAAGCACTGAAGTTCGGGAACTCAAAGAACAGGTCAGATTATATTTGTCCTTTGATCCTTGGATTTGTTGCTATTTCGACAATAAATTTAAGCACAAGTTTAATTTATTTCGAATTTAGTGGCAGTACCAAGAGTGAATTATTTGCTTTCTTGTAGTAACATGTTAACCATCACTTGTAACATTTTCTAAATTAATTTGGATATGATGTTCATAAATTTTTTATAGCTGTTCATTTATTGGCCATTCGTCCAAAAAGTAATATTTTCCAGCAGAAGGAAATGTATGATTATTTATTTGATGCCGGTTCAAACGACATCTGATTATTGGTAGCAATATTTTTGCAGATTGATAGTCTCAAGAAGGCACTGGTAAATAAGGAAGCAGAAAAAGTCGCATCTTCATTGAAAATGAAAGAGAACACACCCATCAGTGAGAGAGCAAAGCAAATGGCGGAGCGAACCCCTCCACGGTCTCGAAGGCTTAGCATTGAGAATGCAACCAACTCAAAGGTACCGAAATCAACTAACCCAGATGATAGAAGGGTTCCCAAATCTCCAATCCCGATGCAAAAGATGGCAACAGAATATGTGCAGATTCATCACAGACGGTCGAGCTTGGAAGGTCCAAATCTTGGAAAAACTAAATCAGCTCTAAAAGTAAGATGCTATATAGAAAGATAAAATTTGAGTTTTCAATTTGTGTAAAGGTTGTTTCATCTTTGGCTGTTGCATGTTTTGATGCAGCTTAACTCTACAAATGAAGGAGAACCACTTAAGGAAAGCAATTGTTGCAGTCAATCAGCGTTGCATGGTGGCATGGAAGCAAAATCAAGAATAAATGAGGAGAAGTGTCATAGTGTAGCCGATACTGATGCTTTGTTACATTGCTCTCCTCTTACTGGTAATTTGTCAAGAGATCAGTGTCTGTTGCTTGAGATGGAGAATCTATCCGGCTATGATTTCCAACAGAATACGCCAAATGGGTTAGTGAAATCTGGCGAGGTAGTGACTATCCGAGATGAGCTCGGCGTTAAGTCAGAGATAAAAGGCTCAAATTCTATTGCCAGCAGCAAAGGATCCCATATAAGAAAATCCCTACAAAGTATTGGAAAATTGATAAATGGCTCCGATAGAAGGTAAATGTACTTAAGAAGTTGGATGATGATGAAAAATCCTTTTTGGATTAGCATATCTAACTTCATACTCGCTTTTTTATAATTCTTCTCTGAAAAATGTATAGGAACATTCAGCGCCCATCAGAAACACCATCTTCCAAGTTCAGAAAAATCAAGAACATTGAGAGCAACTCTCCTATTGCTGTTGATGCGAGATCGAGGAGGCGGCAGTCATTAACGGGTGTTCAGCCATTGTCGAGGAGATCCTCACTTGGTGGAAAATCAGTGGATTCATGTGAGTCCAAAATTAGAATTTGCGACTAGTTCTCTCTCTTAACCTTATTATAGTAACTGCAATGGTATTCTCTGTTGAATGCTTGCTCATGTTCATGTTCCCTCTGTTGTCTGATATGCTAAGTTCTAAAATTTTGTCTTAGTACTACTGTATCTAAATAATTATGTAGCAAGTGTTGTGCTAATATTTTATAGAGATAAGATGAAAAAATATCATTTGTCTTTTCGCAAATCATGATGGCATGTCTTCTACTGTCGGATTGAGGTTCAATTACGCAATTATGCCTGCATGGTGGTGTCCACAATTCTAAGATCCAAATGCTATTGTTTGACTCTTCATGATTATTTATCATCCCGTAGTTTCTGTTGCTGTGGTGGCAGATTCAAACATGCCGAATCCGAGGACGCCACCGCCTGTCCATCCATCTTCAAAGGCCACAAAGAAATGGCTTTGAATCTAACTGTGCATGCCTCAACTTCCGAAGGCCCCTTGTTGTTCGTGGCTTCGCCTCGAAGCTCTTCGTAGGAAGGCTTCCAAATCATGTGACAGAACTTGCTGAAGGAACTGCTGCTGCAGCTTCGGTTCGGGCTTCATTGATTGTATGATTCATCGTAGCTTTCGGGTGCTAAACGATTCTTCGTGGTCAATAAATTTTACCTGTATATTACATCTCAGCCGCATAGGTTTCTTCCTTAGTTATGAGAAGCTGATGTTGCAGCTTGATCAAGATTGGATTCACTGACAACTGTAGTTCCTTCCATATGTGTTGTACTCTCCTTTACTAACATATTTCTTGTTGAACCAATGTTGTATACAACATGACATTCCAGATCACACATTGGTAGGAATAATAGTATTTTCCTTTGCTTACAGTTTTGTAGGATATATGTTACCCCAACTTCAATTCTATACCTTGAGTTCTAATTGGAAGTTTTTTCATTTTAGTTACCTGCCGTAATGCAGTAGATAGTATTAAAATAAATTTTTTATAGAATACCTTTTAATAATTAATATTATAAAAAAATATTAAATATATATTATTTTAAATTTATAATTAATTAATATAATATAATGAATGTGTTTTGTGACGGATAACTGTTATTGTAGAGCTAAAAATATGATTGTAGAATTAAAAGTATAATCTAGTGAGCAAACAAAAATTAAAAATATATAAAAAATATATAAACAATAATCTCATTTATATACAAATTAAATTATTCTTATTAAATTAATTAATTAGTAAAAAACTAATGTTAGCTCACTCACACAATAGTTAACTAATGTTAAACCAATCAATATTTAAAAAATATTTTTTTTAAAAAAGTAGGATCCGTATCTTCCGAATTAAGAAGGTGTGGTCATATCAGATCATAGGGATTCATAATTATTTATAGATTGTGTGTCAATTTTTGCAATCACAAATTTGTAATTAAGGCACTATATTAAAATATTATGCAACCAAATTACAAGCATTAATTTTTAATTTTTTTTTTAGGTTCAAAAACTTAATTGTCTTTATTATTACAGTGGAAGTTTTTAGATTTTCACTTTGTTAAAAACTCTAGTAGCTTTCATAGTAGACCTCAGTAAATTTTTACAGTTTCTGCAGAGTCAAGAAAAAAAAAAAAAATTGTAACAATTTCTAACTAGAGCCCACACTGGGCAGGGCAAATACGCTGGACTCTGGTTTCGAATTATTTTACTAAACGCACTTAATTTTATAGTTCAAAAATTTACAAAAAATTCAAAAACACTTCTAAAATATATTTTGATTTGAGATTCAATCTTTTTATAAATTTAATTTTACTATATAATTTTTCAATTTGTTTGATTGAATAAATCAACAGTACTTTAATTATAATAAATTTATAATTAATTTAAAATTTAAAATTTTAATTGATTGATTTAAATCAAATAAAAAAAAAAAATGTATACCCCAATGTACATCTTACAATATCCTGAGGTTTTTTCGTCCCATCATGAGACTATGAAGGAATACCCACTCCAGGATGGATTAATGTAACCCCATTTAAAATCCTTTAAAATAGACAAATATTATGTGCTATGAGGTCTTGACACGTGTCGCCTTACCTGTTTATTTACGACTTTACCCTCGCTAGGTTTAACGCTTTACGCACTTCTCCTTTGTTGATGAGGATTTGGCCTCGTTCGATTAAAACGTGAGAGCATCGCTGTGCGTTTTATTTTATCAAAGGGCTCGCCTTTCGCACATTCTCTCTCTCTCTCTCTCTCTCTCTCTCTCCCTCTCGCCCCCTTTTTGGCTCCGCAACCCTTCTCCGCCCCTTCGAGGATCAGGTACTCATCTCCTCTCTCTACGTTTCGCTTTCGATCGGCTTAATTGGAGTGGCAATCGGTGTGAAAATCGGATCTAGATTCGATCCCTCCATCTTTGAAGATCGAATTTCTGATTTTTCTCTTTTTCTGGATCGATTTGTTCCGCAAAATGCCCGATTTGGGGGTTTTGATCAGGATTAGTGTTTTGTGATGGATCGAAGAGATTTGGGCTGCATGGGGTTCTGAATCGGATTAGGGTTTTTGATGTTTTGAGGCCGAAGATCTTATTGATCTGAAAATAGAGTTGATCTTAACTTGGTAATTTGAGAAGGTTTCTTTGCACTTTTTCTACCCCATAAACTAAAAGGGTTTCTTTTTTGTCATTATTATTTGATTAATGAAAGTTTTATTTATTTATTTTTTTTGAAATAATGGAGAAAGTTCGAATTTTTGTTTCGTTTTTAGTATTTTTTCTTATGTAAATTCTGAAGATCTCTGTAATTCTGAAATTGGAACTAATCAGTTTTTAGTGGAACTGAACTTTGTAATTTTGTGATATCCTTTGATGACATTTTTCATATTTTGGATTGTTCTGGAAAACATTGTTTGCCTGATTGTCGAGTTTGAATCGAAATATTTTAGATGTTTGCTTGATTGTCGAGTTTGAATCAAAAAATTTTACATTTGAATTATCAGATTTGTCTATATGATATAACTTACTTGCGATAATATATTAGCATTACTGATAAAATCTTTCCTTTACATACCACAAGTATGACATTTCTTTATTGGTTAGTATCAAGTCTTGCATATGTATCTCTCCTATTAAAATCTTGCCTTAAAATCAAGAATCAGGACATATGTTTTCTTGTTTCTTTATTATCATTGCTGTCGGATTTGTCGAGATCCAGTTGCAACTTGTCTAAACTTCTTTGGGAATATACTTATTAGAACTATCAAAAGTCAAGCTCTAATTCCATGTAGCCGGTACGTGCTTACAATATTTCTTATTTTTTGCAGTAACCTCATCGTAGGCTTTGCGAGTTGCTGCTCTCTGAATTATTAAGCTTGCGGATTCCTTGAATGCCTTTCAGCCAATGAGGGGTTATGAAAGCAATGTAAGTCACATCTTATCAACTTTTCCTATTTAGATGTATCGCAAAACATACTTAATGAGCCTATAAATTTTCCTATTAGGGTTTTCGCCAAAGAGTTGATGATTATGAGGAGGACGAATATGATAATGATGAATATGAGGAGGAAGATTCCGAGGCTGAGGAAGAAGAACCTGAAGCTCCGAAACCCACCAGGGAGGAGCAGGATTTTCTAAAGCTGAGGGAGCAACTAAAAGATAAATTTAGAAGAAAGTTGAAGAAGCAAACTGCTAGTGATTTTGGTCGTTTATCTTCAACTCAAGTCAAGAGGACAGTGGCGCCAAACGATAAGTGAGTTGATGCTTTGTGTCCTTGCTAAGTGTTTTTGGAGCTTATCCTTATGCAGAAGACTTGTTGCTAACAAAGACAATGATTCTGTTTCTTGTGTCCCTTGAACTTTAATTGGTAGCTATATTCCATTTTTGTATAAATTGGAACACTTATCTAGACATTTCATGGCTAAGCTTCTCAATGTCTAATCAAGCAGATCTTAGCGCCATTGCTGAGCTTGAACTCATTATGGGCAGGCCAGCAATCAGCTATAGAAATGCCAGGATCCTTGAACTCTCCAAAGTGAGATCATATCTCAAACTAATAAATTTACAGATCTCTAGCAACCATCAAAACTTAATTAAAACTGAATTAGGAAGTTCAAAATAACAAGCTGACTTATTATGATAGTTGGTGTTTGAATTATTAACTAAAGTTGAATGCTATTTCATGGTGTGCAATTGTTTGAATTTTGGAATGCTAAATTTGCTTGTGTTCAGGGATTTACTCTAATTTTTTTTTTACTGATCAATACTTAGGATGGTTTGATGATGCATAGCATTCTGTTCATTCATAAAGAATATCATTTCTCTTTTCAGATTTGGCTCCTTCTTTGGCCCCTCGAAACCCGTTATTGCTCCACGGGTTATTGAAGAAAGCCGCTCTATTAGAGAGACTAAGCACATTGTCTCTCAAGCTTCGAGTTCTTCAAGTGTATGTGCGATGGACCCTTGGTTTCAAATCATCTAGCTTTAATTTTTTTAAGAAAAGTTAATGTTCTTTCCCTTTTGCAGAAAAGAGATCCCTTATCCTCAGAAGTAAAAAAAAAAGCACATTACCAGCAACCGAAAGTTGTTAATGAGGTGTGGAGGAAATAAGGACACTATATATTGCTATGTACTCATTGCGTGGTGTTTGACGTGTACTTAACATACAATTTTTCTCTTTCAGACAAAGAAGAAAGCTCAGACGCTCAAAGACATGAGGGACTACTCATTTCTACTCTCAGATGATGCTGATCTTCCTTCTCCTGCAGCTAAGGAGCGGCCTTCCTCCAGAAATGTTTCAGTTCCAAGATCTGGTATATTGTGATTTTTAATGCACAAGCATCTGGATTATTTTTTGCAAAGCATATTTGGTCTTTCATAGAGGAGGATACTTATACAGGTTTCTCCTCATGTGGAAGATGGCCGACCTTCGCAAGAACCATTGAAGAAGTGCAAGTTGCCAACAATGAGCAAACCTGCAAGTAGTCTAGCTTCTAATGGCCGTGAATCAAAGAACCTGGTTTCAACAAACAGGAACGTGCAAGCGAAAGTGGGGTCTACAAAGGAAGCTCCTCCAAACAGACGTATGCCTGCTTCAACTGAACTTATTAGAAAAGTGGTTAGTGGTGGAGTGGCAAATGGGTCCAGACAGGTTGTTGGGAGTAAAGCATTGACTCAGAAGGTTCCAGTGCAGTCTGCTGATTCTCATAGGCCTATTGGAAAGGGTCCAGTGCATTCCGCTAATTCACAAAGGCCTATTGGAAAGTTTCCTATGCAGTCCACTGATTCCCGTAGGTCTATTGGAAAGGTTGTAAATGACCCTGGTTTAAAGAAGAATTTTTTGCCTGTGAAGTCCCATTCCTCGACCACTCAAAATCGTTATCCTGAACAAAAAAGAATAGCTTCGGGATTGGATAAAGTGAAAATAGCACCCAAGCAGCCAATAGCACCAAAGAAGCCGTTGCCTTCATCGAAACCTCAGGTCTTCTTTTCCTTTACCTGATATGCAATTTTCTTTACTTAAGCAACTAGCTGCAACTATACTGAAGAGGATCCAATTTTGGGTTCTGATGAGGAACTAGTACATAAGACCAACTCTTAGATGAATGATTTCTCTCTGCTATGTATACCCTGAGTCCTGACATTTTATTTGCTGCTTTATGAAGCCATCTAAGCAGATCTCTTTGCATGCCATCCATGATGACCGTCCAAAGAAAAAGGCTGCAAAACGACCCTTCGAGGAAGACGATGATGAAGATGGTGAATTGGCTATAGGAATGATCAGAAAGATGTTTGGGTATACTTTGTTGCTCTTAGCCTCTTATCATCTGCAATTCTTCTTGATTTAGTGTTAAATTGGAAGGGATGTTGTGATAAGAGTCTGCTGGAAATTAGCTTTATCAATTTCAATATTCAAATTTAAGATCTACCGTTGTCGTTTCTTCTGTTCTTAATTTTTTTTTAAAAAAAATCATTCATTAATGTTAAAGCTTTTCATTATCAATGACACTAATGTTTCTTATTGTTTGTACTTTGTGCAGATATGATCCTAGTAGGTATGCAGGGGTGGATGAGGATGATAGTGACATGGAGGTTGGTTTTGATAAGATACAGAAGGAAGAGCGTAGGAGGTATGTATTTTGATGTTTGTGTATTCAATCTTCATTTCAACTGAATTCTCTTTTCGATTAGCCCAGCTGCTCAAACTGAGCTCACTAATTAAACTAACAGAAACTATAATATTATATGAATCAAGAGCTTATCCAGTGGGTACTTGCCATTTTTTTCATTGAATTGATATCGTGTTAGGTTCATCTAAGTTTCGCTTTCTGGTTTTACCTAGTAGTCGGTATTAATGAATTACCATGTGCAGTTTGAAGATTGCTAGAAAGGAGGACGAAGAACAGCTCCTCCTTATTGAGGAGGAAGAAAGGCGTGAGCGGATGAGAAAGAAGCAGAAGCTACGCCAGCGGTAGATGTAGAGGTAGCGTCCGTTTTTAACTGTATTTGCAGCTGATTATCCATTGAATGATTGGTATGTGAAGCAATGAGATGTTGTTAGAGATGGAACCGATCCTCGCTTTTTTTTTCTTTTTTTTTTTGGAGAATTATTTTGATTCCTGGGAAATTGGTGCAATATCTAAATGTTCTTTCCTATTATAGACCAATAGATGTTCTAATTGTAGATTATTGTCTACCTTTTTTCCGCCATACTACTACAACTCTTTGCAGAAATGCCACCTATTCATTCAAAAAGTAGGTGTACATCTGTACATCCTCAATCCAAGTGTTTAAACAACTTTTTTAGATTTTTAATATTAAATTAAGGTTGATAAGCCTTGGATGAAAGGATGTAAGATTAATACCGGATTTATTAGTAGATTAAGAAATGAAAAAGGGGCAAGCAAATGAAACACATTATAGTAGTGGGTTAAGATTGGTGGGGTTTTCTGCATCTTTGCAGTGCTTCTGAATTAGTGAGAATGAAAGAGCCATTATTTTCCCAGAATTGCCCTAGTTACTGCTGTTTTGTGCAGCGCGGGAAGAGTGAATTAATAGTTACCAAATAATGGATTTGCTGGTTATATAAACTCTTTACTTAATTAATACAATATTTGATTCTCACCATCCTGTTGAGGTGAAACATCATAGGTCACCATAGCCATACATGGCAAGGTGTTATTTGCTTCATTTAAGAATTGCTGTACTGATCAGAGAAACCACCAAATCCATTGTTTCATTTAGCTACCCAGAAGAAAACAGAAAAGAATATCAATTTCATTAATGGTATCCTCTACAACCTAACCGACCCTATAGCACCCAGTTAATTACGTTCACACTCTGTCACACAATTTAGGCAACGATGTAGTTACTTCATTCATTCAATCATACTTTTCCCATTTTACCACCCTAGCAATCTGGATGAGAATTTCACATCTCTCTCTCTCTCTCTAATAACTTCTTTTCTAGCACTCTAAAATTCTGAATCAGGAACATCAGGGAACATAGAGAGGAAGAAGAGCATACACAAAGAATGGGTCAAAGATTTGCTAAGCAACATGACCAACACATCCCCACAGGTAGAGAAGAGAGCAAGAATAAGGCCAAGCAAAGCTCTCTCCATCTCTTCTTCCTCTTCTTGTCCCTCTTCTTAACATCGTGCTTCTTTTTCGCGCTTCGCCTCCTCTGGACCTCATCCTCTCCACTCCTCGGCTTCTTTGGAGATAAAAATAATCATGACAGTTGGCACAGACATTCTTCTTGCTCTTTTCTTTCCAACAACTCCTTTTGTTGCGACCGAAGGAGCTACCACAGCGACATTTGCTTCATGTTAGGGGACATTCGAACACATTCGCGCACTTGGTCCGTCGTCCTTTATCCGCCTCGTAATGTCAGCAGCGCAGAAGAAAAGATTCGGCCTTACCCGCGAAAATGGGAAGGGATCGTCATGGGAAGGATTTCTGAGCTCCGACTCCGGACAGCCGGCCCGCGAGAAGCTTCGCAGCACTCGTGTGACGTCCGCCATGACGTCCCTGCCATCTTCTTCTCGGCCGGCGGATACACGGGCAACGTATTCCATGCCTTCAACGACGCAATTCTCCCGCTCTACATCACGTCCCACCACCTCCGCCGCCGCGTCGTTCTCGTCATCCTCAACTACCACGACTGGTGGTTCACCAAGTACCGGGAGATCCTCGCCGGCATATCCGACTACCCTCCGATCGACTTCTCCAACGACACGAGGACCCACTGCTTCCCGGGGGGGATCGCGGGGCTCCGCTTCCACGACACCCTCACCATCGACCCTGCGAAGGTCTCCGACGAGACGACGAGCATGCAAAACTTCCGCCGCATGCTCGCAGAAGCATACGAGCTGCCTCACGAAACGGAGCTCCCGGGCCGGCCGAAGCTGGTCGTGGTGTCGCGGAGGGGGACGAGGGTGATGGAGAACGAGGGCGAGGTGGTGCAACTGGCGAGGGCAGTCGGGTTCGACGTGGAGGTGCTGCGTCCGACGGACAGGATGCCGGTGGCGAGGGTCTACGCATCTCTGAGCAGTTGCGACGCGATGATGGGAGTGCACGGTGCAGCACTGGCGCACTTCCTCTTCATGCGGCCCGGCGCCGTATTCATTCAAGTTATACCACTCGGAGTCACGAAAGTCGCCAGAACTTGCTACGGCGAGCCTGCGCTGCGCGCGGGGCTGCGGTACGCAGAGTACGAGGTGCTTCCGAGGGAGAGCTCGTTGAGTATGAAGTACGGGGCTGATGATGTGGTGGTGAGGGATCCAGAGAGGGTGCAGGGCAACGAGGGGTGGGAGATGACCAAGCAGCTGTACCTCGGAACCCAGAATGTCACCCTCGATATAAGCCGCCTCAGGAAGACGCTCGAAATTGTGGTTTCCAACATAACAACACAACTCATTTTATGAATTTATATGTTTTATTACAAGAAAGTTAACAGTCGGATGCTTTTGATTTTGGAGCTCTAGCCATTACCAACGTGTCAACTTTTAAATTTTAATATAATATTTTTTATTTTTTATTTTTTAATTTTGATTTTTTTTTAATTTTAAATTTTAAAATTTTATTTATTTGAAATTATGTAAAATTGTACAATATGTATCTAAGCTGTGCAATTTTTTATAGTTATAAAATTTCATATATTATTCAATTAAAATCAAATAATAAAAATTCTTTAGAGTTTTATAACTATGCATCAAACAGAACCTTTATAATTATAAAAAAATTAGCTTTTCAAGTTTAATGGAATGAGTGGCCAAGTCCAATTCACGAATGAATGACTCCGATGTGATTTATGAAGAATGTAATCATAAAAAATAAAAAAAAAATTCGTATTTAATAGTTTTATAATTTTGAGACATTTACTATTTTTTTTTTTTTTTTTTTTTTTTTTTTTGTTGGTTACTCTTGTTTATTATAAAAGACATGCTATACCTCCCAAATCTTCTGCATTATACACTCCTTTTTTATTTTTTTTTTTTTTTTTATTTTTTTATTTCGTTGCCTCCATTTTGTTGGAACGCATTCTATTATTAGTTTCTGGACATAAATTATATATGAATATTAGCCAAAAAAAAATTTATATAAAATAATAATTAAATAAGTAAAAAATATATTTGTTTCCAATCTTGTTGGAATTCATTTTATTATTAGTTTCTCGACATAAATTATATATGAATATTAGCCAATCTTTTATTATATATAAAAGAATAACTAAACTAGTAAAAAACAAGGCGAAAACACTTACCACTATACTACAAAGACTCTGTTGTAATATTGTTTAAAAACAAACTATTTGATATAAATTAGTTATATTATTTGATGCTAAATTTATTTATTCTTATGAATGTTGAATGTTTAATTAAATAGTGAAATATAAATCCTCGCCATCTATATATAAAATATAAAAATACTATTTTCCAAAAATCTTAAGTTTTTAATTAATCAATTATTTCACACAATATCAAAACATATATAAAAGTTCCTTTCTAAGTTCATACAAATATTACTAGATAAGCTTTGAACTGTATATCAATGATTTGCACTCAACAAGTTACTAATACTAATAGGTTGAGTCGTCGGAATTCCAGATCTTTTTTATTATTAATTAGCTTGCTTGCAATAAGACTCAACGGATTGGAGCCATTGTGCAGGAATTTGTCCTTGGCTCTCAGTCTCAATATGCAATGCTTCTTCTTTAGTTATGGAATCAATTTATGTGCCTGGCGTTCTTAGTGCTGTGTTCTTTTGCTTCCTATGAGAGCAATTCCACAGCTAAAGAATACATATCTGTGTACATGAGCCTTTATATATTTACATTTATGTGTTGATGATCACCATCCACTAGCTTGACACATCAACCACCCCTCAAGTTAAAAAAAAAAAAAAATGGGCCAGGGCAAGTCCAAGAAAGGCAAGCTCTCTCTCTCTCTCTCTCTCTCTCTCTCTCTCCTTTTTCTTTTCATTTTAATTTTATGATGTTTAACCAATGTATAGTAATTAAAGAGGGGTGTTATTGATGTGTAACGATCTGACCGTTAGTAATAATAATTTGTTAGATTTGAATCACTAGTTCAAAATATTTAAGTTCAGTTATTATTATTAGGGTCTACGTTTGTGATTTGTGATCCGGTTTGAACTTGACAAGAACGTTAAAGCCTAAATGAGATGAGTCTGTAATGCTCCCAATAGTTCACATCGGAGAAAAAATAAATTTTGATTGAAAATATAAGGGGTGAACTAGAGGCACTCTAGTAATAATAATTGATTTTAAGTATTTTAAACCGGTAGTTTATATCCAACGAGTTATTATTGCTAGTAGATAGATCGGATCGTTACGATTGGTATCAAAACTGAATAACAGTCGAAATTTAATCATGAGCTTGCCAACGGGGTTTCTCTTGATGTTAAGTAGTTTAGTAGGTTGAAACACCAATTGTTTATAATTGACTGATCTCTATTTAAATTTCTATTATTAAATTTGTGAATATATATGGCGAAAAACAAACAAGAGTTTGAAGGATTGATGGAGACAATAAGATCTAAACCTATAGGTTCAAAATTTTGGACTGGATTAGATCGGTATTATTCGATTAGTAGTAACAATTCTTTTGCCATTAGTTTGATTGTGTTTTCATTAATTATTTTTCTTAATAATGGTAACACCTTTTTTATTTTTGGGTGTGGATGTGTAGGGGAGGCCGGGGTGGCTCAATCAACTACTGCAGCATCTAACGGAGCACTTGAATACTTAAAAAACCATTACGATGAGTATTTCGGGATCAGTAAAAAAATAAACACATTTGATGAATTTTACCATGCAATTTTCGAGTTCATCGAGTAAGTTCCATCTCACTTCTCCATAATTTATCAATGCAATTGCTTTTTATATATATGGAGGTCCCTAATTAGCTTTCAGATAATTATAAGAAAGTCCCTAATTTTACAACTTTTAATATAAGTTTCAGAAATTTTAAACTTTCTTTCACATAATTCTCTACTTTAGCTTCTTCTTTTTTTTTCCTTTTTGAAAAATCCAAAATATACTACTCGCACTTTAATCTTGCGCTACAACAAAATTAAATTATATAGACATATTTTTGTGATATTTTTCTACAAATGTTTCTTTTATATTTCATCTATATTCAAAATTAGATTATAAGGACACATTTTTATGATATTTTTGTGCAAGTGTTCTATCTATATTCCATCTATATTTAAAATTGAGTTATAGGGACACATTATAATAATGTGTTGTTATACACCCTAGCGACTGCACATATAGTGACACTAATAATAAGTGCGGTATTTTTGCTAACGATTTTTTTTCAGATTCTAAAACACTTAAAAATATCGCTATAGTGTAATTTTATTGTAGTGATTAACATACATTTACCAACCCTTCTATGTCATCTGATACTTTAATCTTGCTGCATATTGAATTGCATTAATATATTTTCTATATAATTATTAGACCACGGATATATATATATATATATATATATATATATATATAGAGAGAGAGAGAGAGAGAGAGAGAGAGAGAGAGAGAGAGAGAGAGAGAGAGAGAGGGAGGGAGAGAGTAGAGTTTATATACTTTTAAAAGTATAAGTTAATTTATGCTTGTAAATTTTTTATTATTGGATTTGTATTGAGATTTATTCTATTGTAAAGTCAACCAAAAAAAGAAAAAAATATATAAATTTTAATACAAATTCAATAATAAAAAATTTACAAGTATGAATGAATTTTTACTTTTAAAAATATATAAGCTCTACTTTTTTTATATATATATATATATATATATATATATATATGGACACACAAATAAGCAAGGTGTAAGCATTTCTTTTTCTTTTTTTTTTTTTTTTTTTTTTGTAATGTAAGAACTAAATTAATTGAAATAGTATTGAAAGCTTAATTAGGGAGTAAAATGAAAGCTTTATTAAAAGTTTGAGCTTTCAAATACCAAATTTAAAATTTTTAAGACCTGTCTAACAGAGAATAGCAGTGCAATTTACCCATAATCGATTAATTAGAAAATCACTAAAAGAATTTCTAGTTTTTGTAAGTTTTTCTTTCTAATCTAAAACTTTGAAAGTAACTTTTATTTTATCTTTTTTTCTCTTACCTCCAGAAAACTAAGTGAGCACAAAGGGTCCATGCAACTCAAGTTACCATCAAAAAAGAAGCTAGAAGAGGAATTCAAGGTGAGAGTTCTTTTTTACTTATTTCCTTACATATTTATGAGATTTATAAATAAGTAAAGTTAAAAAAATTAAGTTCTGGGTCATGGCGAATGTATTTATAAGCTTGATGTTATCCTGCTATATGTGTAAAAAGTAGGGATAAAATAGGCTAAAGTACTAACCAAAGGGCAACAATTTTATCTACAAAATATCTAAACAACATAATTTGAAAAGTTTTCGAATAAGCGTCGTCGCATGGCGAGCAGGCGCTAATCTCACCATCCCTTTCACTTCTTCTGCTTGTTTTTCTTTTTTGTCGTGCACCCTAATTTTTTTAAAAAAGAGAAAGGAAAGGTGAGATGGGCGCGCACTCGCTAGGCGACATCCATGTGGAGAATTTTTAAATTAAATAATATTATTTGTACGCTATGTCTATAAAGTAAAAATGTTTAGCTATATTAAAGCCTTTTCGCAATGCAAATGAAAGGTATTCTCTGTTACAGTGGTGGTCATATGGCTTTAATGTGGCAAAAAACCACATCACATTTGTAAATATATATGTTAGTAAGGACCTCATACTTGAAGAAAAAAAAAAAAAAAAAAGGGAAAAAGAAAAAAAAATTCCATCATTTGTACACAAAATCTATCCTTTTGGTTTAAATGATGTTATTTTGTGAATGCATGCTAGAATTTGTATTTCATAGCTTAGCTACTGATACAATATTGCATGACCAAAAAGAACCTTTCATTTTGATTGAATTAGCTAGTGAGGCCATTAATGTTGATATAGAAGTACACTATTTAGTTATAAATAATTCACACTCATTGATCTATTTCAACCCTTAATTACACATCCTGTGATTTATTCTCTAGAAAAGTTTCCTCTTAAACCAAAAAATAAATAAATAAATAAATCTCTAGATAAATTATGTTACTTCTTGTTGATTTATGGATAAGCAATTTCTTATTTATTGTTTGTTTGTTTGCTTGTTTAGCCCTCTTTTACATTAATTTATACATATATAGCTAGGAATTAAACTTCAGTAATATTATTTGATTATGCTTGTTATCTTTGAGAATTGTGTGTAATTGTAATCAAGGAAAATTGTGTTTAATTTCTTGAAAAGTCAAAAGAGCGGGTTATTTCGTAGTAATTAATGCTTAATGATAATTCATTACATTATGTAATTAGCTAGTTATATATAAGATATATAATATGTTATGAATTTAAGTTGGACTGATAAACAAATTTAAATTTTGAAAAGTGATTTATGCAATTAAGGAGCTTCATGAAATTGCTTGAAGTTCTCCAATATTTTATGTAATTATGATGATTGAAGTTGGCTTCATAAGAGAGATTTTGCTTGAAGTTCTCCAATATTTTATGTATATTGTCGAAAAATGATGTAGAATTATCAACAAAAGTTCTAACTCTTGCAGAAGCACCATAGTTCCGGTGATCTAAAGAAAGAAGAATTTGAAAAAATCATAACGTCAATCATCGGTCTCGACAATTTCTACATCGGCCAGGGCGCGAGAGATGTTCTCCTCTTCATCCTTGGTGCTCCCGCCGGTATTCTTTTAGCTAAGAGATTCATCCCCGGCCTGAAATCAATTTCCGACGATATCGTCATCCCCGCCGCCACTTCTGGATCCGTCATTATTCTCACCATGACTAATAAGTTGTAAAAAACCAAATGTACATGATCTGCCCTAAGTTTAGGGTTCTTGGTTGCGGTGTTCTTTCTGAAATCATTCGGGCTCATGTATTAATATGTTGGATGGTGTTTAAGATCGTCGATATGTGTGTATATATATATATACCTAATTTATTGTATATGCTCAAAAATTTACTTTGTTTTCTATTCGTTTTATATGGTTCGTCATATTTTTCTAAGTAGTATCAGAGTGAAAGGGCTCATGCAGATTCATCCCGTGCGTCGATTACCACTAATGATAAATTTTTACTTCATTAATTAACAAATGACAAAAAACAAAGCAGTAGCAGAGATAATTGAATAAAACACTTCAAATAAAATAATAATAATAATAATAATAATAATAATAATAATAATATTCTATGCATGGCTAATTAAACATTAGGATTAGAATAATGTTAGTGATAACCCTCGTGACAAACAGGTTTCAACATTACCTGTTTTAGAAAGTGACATCCTATAAACATGCATGCACAATAAATATTTTATAATAATAAATAATAATAATAAGTCATATCTCGAGCCAATCAACACACATTCCCTGCTTGGAGAAGGGGAGATGAACCAAAAATTTTATACTAGCAATTTGTGGGGGATTACAGAGTGGCATTTCCATTTTAAAATAACAATTGGGGTTAGGATCTCCATTAATTTATTCATTAAACTTAATTAATTAGGAAATTAAATACTTAACTAATCAGTGACGCCATTGGAGGTACGGATGCTAATTAATGAAGGCACTTAGTGCTGATGTTCCAAAATTTTCTCTTTTTTTTTTTACATAATATTTAATGTTTATTGAGCGAACGTTCGTGTACTCGATCTGCTTCAGGGCGTGTTTGGATTGACAAAACTTAACATGGAGCTGAATTCAAATGCAGAAAATCATAATATAGTTGCTCTATCAATTTTTATCATTTACTAAAATTATTAAATATAGAAATATAAAAGTACCTCATTATTCTTTACTAGTTTAAAATTTTTAAAATCTAATAGTTATTTTATATGACTTAATATGATATCAGAACAGAACATACTGAATTCTAGCCCCGTCAAATTTTTATCGTTATTTAATTTTCTTCCATTTAATTAGATTTATATTTTAGATTTATTAGAGGTGAGGAGAAGATTTAAATATAAAATCTCCAAATCCATCTTAGTATTGCAATAATTGGTATTTAAAATAGATCTAATTTTCTGCCTCCTAATAATATATATAGATCAAACCGACTAATAATTAAGTTGAATAAGATTATGATCCACAATAAATTCAATAATAAATTTATAAATACTGTAACTTAACCTTTTTTTATTACCATAAATACTAGTTTTTTATTAGGGCTTTGCTAGGTGTACACCCCATAAGGGGTGTACATTCTACACCCCACCCCATTCTGAAATGGGGCTAATATGACCAGTGAAATTCACCCCATCCCAGAATGGATGTGACCAGTAAAATTCATCCCATTCCATAATAAGATGAGGTGTAGGATGTACACCCCTCATGGGGTGTACGCTTATATATACCCTTTTTATTAACACATATTTTCAAGAATAATTGATGAG
This sequence comes from Tillandsia fasciculata, assembly GCA_029168755.2. Taxonomy (NCBI): domain Eukaryota; kingdom Viridiplantae; phylum Streptophyta; class Magnoliopsida; order Poales; family Bromeliaceae; genus Tillandsia; species Tillandsia fasciculata. The sequence goes on from CM054930.1 coordinate 29,652,775, forward strand.
CACTTTTGAACCCATTAACTGCATCATACTTGATAATGAATCTGAGCGAGCTGTACATAATATATGAATGCCAAATCAATGACATCTTTTTAGGAAACCTGAAGGTACAAACAAGTCACAACAGTACTCTTATTAGTAATTTCCAGCCTTTAAGTTATTTTATGTTTTATACATTTTTTTTTTTTTTTTTCTTCAAGTCCTAGAGATGTATGTGGTCATTAAAACCAGCTGGAGTTAGGGCCAAAGATGAGAGGTGTACCGATCGAGATAGGTTCAATGCATCCGTATCAAAAGAACAAATTAAGCGTACTGTACTGTGAGATAAACAAAAGCAAGTGTGCTCTACTGCTGCTGTTTTTCCCTCCAGACACAGTACAGTACAGTACAGCTTTAAATTAAACTGCTCTAACCTAGCTTACAATAATTGGCCTGTGGTGTCCTTCTCCTGCCTCCTATGTACCTTTGCTTTAGCTGGCTTCAGCAACAACAAATCTAACATTTTATATTTTCAGTTAAATTTATTAACAAAAACTAAATTAAACAGTATAATTTAGATGACTAGATGACTGAATAATGATTTATTCTCAATTTAACAGTAATATAATATTTTAATTATTATCACATCATCATTTCTACATTAATTCATTCAACTAAATTCTATTGTAGAACCTATAAATTGTATTAATTTAAAGAGGTGGAACAAAAAGTGTAACAACTTAAAATTTTGAGAATCAAAATATCACGTGCCTTATATATATAGCTTGAATTAAATATACATACATGTTTGGAATAAATGGCGTACTCTCTTTTTTGTCGGTTTGACTTTACAGAATTACAGTGAGTGGCAACATTTTCGTAATATAGTCACGCATGTTCTGCCAATTTATAACACTATTCAAAAAATGTATATATGCTGACGGTATAGCACAATATTTTGAGTAAATATGAACATATATAAATCGGATGGTACGTATGCAAAAGGGAGAAGGAAGAGACAAAAATTCTCAAACTATTAAAATCCGACCAAATTTTAAAACTTTTATATTTGAGACAAGAATTCAGCAGTGAGGAGGGAGGGAACAAAATGTTACGGCTTGTGGGAAAAGCGCTTCGGGGGGTGCGCGAAAAGCCGTATTGAGACCCCAACTTGCTTTTAGAAAACGCTCTCAATATATTAGGTGCATTGAACCTTCAAAATAAGACATTGCTCCCGAATTTACGTTAATATTTGTTGTTGTTGTTGTCGCTGTCACTGTCGTGCTTGATCTTCGTTTAGATTAAAAAAAATAATTTAGTTTTTACATAATTTGATATATTTTTTATATTTTTATTGAAAAACGTAAAGATATATCTCTATACTGGTTCTTAATGTTGTTACTTTAATTTGATTATTTATGTTGAAGGCATAGGTATTAGTGAATATCTAAGTAATAAATAACACTTGATTGGTCAAAATGAATGGCTATATAGCGAGTATATTATTGATTTGTCAGAAGAGTCGAGACATGTAATAAACAAATTAATATTTGTGATATTGAATAATGGATGTGAATGATCGATTAAGAAAACTATGGAGGCATAGTACTAATTACTATAATCTTCTTAACATTGCTTGATAGTTAAATCATTTAGTGAAAATTTTCTCTTCCGAAAATATAAGAAAATAATAAAGAAGAGGGATAGCTCTTTTGTGTGCATGCTCGATCCACACATATAAATCTTAGCAAATTCTGTGAGCCATTAAAAAATAAAGCAGATTCTACCTACATAAATAAAACATGACTGGTCATACCAAGAATAACCATCCAATGGTCATTTTTTTTAACTTTTGTTATCAAACAAGTTTCTCTTTTTTCGTTTTCTTTTTTTTTTTAACCCCAAGATTCTCATCTAGCATTGTCTCATTTATTCTTAGGCTTTATTTGAAATTTGAGAGATTGCTATATGTTCAGTGAAAAAATATAAATATTTTATTTATTTTTGTTTGGAGTATATCATGTTCTTCAAACCACCATAAATCAATTATAATATGCTTTTTTTAGTCTGGTGGAATGAGCTGACCCCCACGTCCGGGGGGGCACTGTCTTTCGCCGCCAAATTACGCCATTGCAGAAAGAGGATCAAAGAGTGGTGCAACTCTAATTTCTATAGTGTCAGGAAGTCCAAGCAGTGTACTATTGACGAGATTCAAAAGCTTGACCTGTTGGAAGAGCGATCGGTTCTCTCCACAGGGCAAATTCAGGATCGGATCCGCCTAAAAGCGGAGCTCAAAAAGTTCATCGCAGACGAAGAACTGCTGTGGCAAGCGAGAGCGAATCAGCATTGGCTGAAGGAAGGAGATGGCAACACCAAGTTCTTTCATGCTATGGCCAACGGGAGGGCGAGAGCTAACCATATAGGGAGGATTGAAGACGATGGACGAAGGATAGAGCGGGAGCAGGAGAAGAGTGAGTACTTCTACACTAAGTTCAAGGACAGGTTTACCCCGGAGGGTAATCGCCCCGCCACGTGCGGGGACTGGAGTGACCTTTTTGGTAACGAAGGTCTCCTAAGCGCGGAGCAGCTCACGGAGCCTTTCACCTTAGAGGAAGTTAGAAAGGCCACCTTCCAATTGAACGGGGATAAAGCCCCCGGCCCCGACGGCTTCAGTCTGAGGTTCTTTCAAAAGTTCTGGGGGGTAGTAGCAGCGGACCTGATGGAAATTTTTGATGACTTGTTCGCCGGAACGCTGAACACTGGCCCCATAGACTACTCTTTTATCTGTCTTATCCCCAAAAAAGAGGGGGCTAATTCTGCTAACGACTTTCGACCGATCTGCCTACTAAACTCTGTGCAGAAAATTATCTCTAAAGTGCTGGCGAACAGACTGGAAGGAGCGATGCACAAGATTATATCGCCTTCGCAGACGGCCTTTATTAAAGGGCGCCTTATAATGGATTCTTTTGTCACAGCTAGCGAGATTATTAGCTGGGGCTCGAAAGTGCGGGCAGAAAGCGTGGGCATTAAGGCAGACTTCGAGAAAGCTTTCGACAAAGTGGACTGGAATTTCCTTAGATGCTCACTAGCATGGCTAGGCGCGAACGTTAAATGGATCGGTTGGATAGACCAATGCATCTCCAACGGCAAAATAGCGATTCTTGTCAACGGCGAACCGTCCAAATGGATAAAACTAGGACGAGGACTGCGTCAGGGGGACCCTCTCTCCCCCTTTCTTTTCTTGCTGGTGGCGGAGGGTCTCGCGAGGATGACGGAGAGAGCGATCAAGAACAATCTACTGATTGGGGTGGGGCCTTCTAAGGACGCAAAACCCGCCATCATCCAGTATGCGGATGATACCTTCTTTTTTTGCGAGGCCAAGTTTAGACAACTTCGGAACCTGCGGTTTATCTGGCAGATGTTCGAGTGGGCCTCAGGTCTTAAGATTAACCGTAGTAAGTCCGAGCTGTTCTACCTTGGCAGCAGCAGACATCTAGGGCAGAGGCTGGCAGATCTCATGCAATGTAAAGTGGGCTCCCTACCGACCAAGTACTTAGGGCTTCCTCTCGGTAAGGGGCGATTACGGAAGGAGGACTGGCACGTCATCATAAACAGGATCGAAAACAGGATCGAAGGATGGCAGGCTAAACTCCTATCACAGGGAGGAAGGCTGACCCTAGTGAACTCGGTACTGTCCAATCTGCCTCTGTACTATTTCTCCGTGTTCCTGGCCCCCAAATGGGTCATTCGACGCATAGACACCCTGCGAAGAAAATTCTTTTGGCAGGGTCCCTGCCTGGTTAAGTGGAAGGCGGTGTGCAGGGCGAAGAAAGACGGTGGGTTAGGGATCTTAGAGTTGAGAAACCTAAACCAAGCACTGCTGGCGAAGTGGTGGTGGCGCTTCTTCTCAGCCGAGGCATCCACCTGGAAGCACCTAATCCTAAAGATGTACTATGGCCGTCGTCGACCACTTAACGAAGGGAAGTCCTTCAAACCGAATTCCCAATGGTGGAGAGACGTCTTAGGAACGAAAGAGCTGTTCAGTTGCAGCACCTCCCGGTCGGTTGGGAACGGCCGGTGGACGAATTTTTGGTCAGATATCTGGATCGGGAACTGCTCCCTGCGTTGTGGCTACCCACGTATTTACGGAGAGGTCCAAAATAAAAGTTGCCGGGTCTCGGACTGCTTTGGTACCACTGGTTGGCGAAGGACTAGGACGCTGGCAGGATTCGTTCCCTCATCGGAGGCAGACAGATTGCTGCTTCAAAGTTTTACTGATATCCTGTCTGGGGTCCGGCTTACGCAAGGTAAGGATCTGTTCAATTGGAGATGGGCAAGTGCTGGGACCTACTCGGTGAATTCCTTGTACCGCTTCCTTCAAGATTCTGGTATTCAGAATCGCGGTTTCTCCAAACTATGGAAGATCAAGATCCCGTTAAAGGTGAAAATTTTCTGCTGGTTAGTGCTTCTCCGAAGAGTGCTAACCATGGACAGACTGCTCAAATGGGGGTGGGTGGGGAGTTGTAACTGTTCCTTTTGCCTAACTCGGGGGAATCTGCCGATCACCTCTTTGCCGACTGCGACGTGGCACGTCTATTGCTGGCAGGCCTGCTTCCCAATCTTGTGACCCCCGGCTGCCTCACCACCGTCGACTCGCTTTGGTACGGAGGGGCGACAAGCAGGAGCGCCCGCAAGAAGGAAGAACTCATCGCGATTGCTGCGGTGTGGTGGACTGTCTGGCGGGAGCGGAACAGCAGGAGGTTTGAGTGTGTCTCCCGGAACCCGGGGTTACTTCGCTCCGCAGCCCGAGATTTGGTGGTGGCCTGGTCCTCGTTCTGTTGTAAGAGTAACCTTTTTTTTTTTTTTTTTTTTTTTTTTTTTTTTTTTTTTTTTTTGAGGCTGCGTTGCCTCGTTACTTGTAGCTGAATTCACCTTTGAATTGAATGAAGCGGCAGCATGCTGCCTTTCTCTCAAAAAAATATGCTTTTTTTAGTCTCACTGAAAAACAAAAGAACATATTTCCATATAATTTTGCCATAAATTTTGTTTTGCCTACTAGTATTAGATGAGCCTCAGTATCCAACCGGCACTCAGTAATAAATATATATATATGCTATGCTATTAATACCAAAAAGTTATTGATGCTATTAGTCTTTCGATCCTTGGATGGAGAAAACCAAAATTTTTACCGTTAGATCAATTCCTTTGATCATTTTTAACCCTTAAATCATACTAGTCATACTATTCAACCAACCACTGACTAAACTCCAATAGACTACTATAAATATATATATATATACATATATATGAGTAGAGCTTATATGCGCAAGCCCATCCATACTTGTAGATTTTTTACCATTGAATTTGTAATGAAATTTGTGCTATTGTAAAGTCAACTAAAGAGAGAGAAAGAAAAAGTAAAAAACACAAATCTCAATACAAATCCAATGGTAAAAAATTCACAAGTATGGATGGGCTTGTACTTTTAAAAGCATATAAGCTCTACTATCTCTCTCTCTCTCTCTCTCTCTCTCTCCTCTCTCTCTCTCTATATATATATAGATATATATATATATATATATAGAGAGTAGAGAGAGAGAGAGAGAGAGAGAGAGAGAGAGTTCGGCTACTATATTATTAATAGTACCAAGTTATTAGTGCTATCAAATTTTCAACCCTTAGATCAACTCCTTTGATCATTTTCATCTGTTAGATTTTACTATTTCCCCAACCACCTATTAAACCCAAGGGGCCCACTATTATCTCAACCACACATCTTTTAATTCAAGTGTTCAAAACTTAATAGCACCAATGACTTGATACTATTATAGTATACCAGCCCCCCCCCCCTCCCCGTCCCCCTCCCCCCCCCCCCTCTCTCTCTCTATCTATATACATATATATATATATGAACGGTTAAAAATGAATATCCTTCAAAAAGTAATGATAGGAATCTTGTAATCAAATCGAAAGTATAGATTTTGTTTTAAATAGTTTGAAAAATTTATAACCAAAACTCAATTAATTTATATTTTTTTACACCGTTAAACGAGCAAAATACTCATATTTAATATTAAAATTATAATTTTTGCACATATTTGATTATTAGGTCAATGATGTCGAAAAGATTTAAAAGTTGATTTCTAGATATTTTCAGTGGTGTAGATCATATTCAAAGGTACAGATCGTCGATTTAGAAGCTCTATCATAAAAAACAAATAGATAGCTATGGAGTCCATTTGCTACTGATAGCATTCCAGCACAACTATATATATATATATATATATATATAGTAGAGCTTATATACTTTTAAAAGTATAAAGCCAATTTATGCTTGCGAATTTTTTACCATTAAATTTGTATTGGAATTTGTGTTATTGTAAACTCAATTAAAGAGAGAGAAAGATAAAGTAAAAAATATTAATCCTAATACAAATCTAACGATAAAAAATTCACAAGCATGAATTGTCTTGTGCTTTTGAAAGCATATAAGCTCTACTCTATATATGTCTTCTATATTTTCTAAAGTATAGAGATCTCCGTACTTATAAGTAGTTTTGATGGACATCCAATTCGACGATCGACTCTATTATTTATAATCTATGTTAAGAAAACTATTTACAAACTAAATTTCATAATCTTTCGACATAATTTATCAAGTAATCAAAGGATTTCAAAAGTGACTATTTTAACGGCGGATGTGGTACGTTTGTAAATTTAACGGTGTAGAACAATCCAAACTATGTAAAAATTTAATAAAAAAATTACATAACATAAAAAGTAAGATCAAAACTTTATATTTAAAATTTGAGCTTTTATTACTATTTTTTATTAAATTTGTATTTTCAATCGTTCATTTTGAGGTTACTCCGTTATTTCGCAAACGAAATAAAAAAAAATTATAAAATTTATTTTATAAATAGTTTCAACACTGTAGATGATATATAATAAAACTGATCGTTGAATTGGATGTCCCATCATCAAAACAACTTAAAAGCACGAAGGACTTTACACATTCAAAAGTATAGGTGTATGTATATATATATATATATATAGAGAGAGAGAGAGAGAGAGAGAGAGAGAGAGAGAGAGAGAGAGAGGGGGGGGGGGGGGGAGTACCAAGTCATTTGTGCTTGTGGGGTTTCAGTTTTTGAATAAAAATTTGCAAGATTAGTATAATATATAATGCCCTCCTAGAGTTTAGTGGGTGGTGGAATAATATAATCTAAAATATGAAATTAGTTAAAAAAAAATAAGTTTAACAGGGGGAAGACTTGTAAGCACTAAATGCTCAGATATATATATATATATATATATATATATATATATATATATATATATATATATATATATATATATATATATATGAATTGAGCTTTTATATTTTTAAAAGTATAAGTCATTAGTATTTGTAAGTTTTTAATCTTTGAATGAAACAAAGATCTTTGGATGAAAAAAAGATGTGTGGTTAGAATGATAGTCGGCCCTTTAGGGTTTAGGAGGAATAGCATGATCTAAGGAGTGAAATTAGTCAAAAAGTTAGATCTAACGGTATCAAATACTTGGTACTTTTATAAACATAATATATTACCTGACTATATATATATATATATATATATATATATATATATATATATAGCATGTACATGACACACAAAAGGTCCTATGAACCAGTGAGTGAATGCACAGAGAGAGCTCTCAATTCTGATTTGGCATTTGATGTATATGAACATGTTGATGAGGCTCTCCTGGGTTTCTTGTTGAAGAATTTTGTGGAGTACTTTGATGTCTAATGAGGGTGCAGTGGTGTTGCTGGTGGTACTCACAGTGTTCCTCGTATTCCTCCCGCTTGTGCTTCCGCCGCTGCCGCCGCCGCCATCGCTGTTCCTCCTAATCCCCTTAGGCTTGATCCTATGCCTCGCCTTCCTTGCTGTCAGCCCCTCTTCGGCCCCTTCCTAACTACTTCTCTCCATGCATCGAAACGTACGCCATCGACACAAACGTACATCCTCGCATACTTCCGTGCGATTCTACCAGTGTATGTGCAGAAACAAAAGAGAGGAGAAAGAAGATAGAAGGTACGTACAATAAAAATCTTACCACTACCTCACGAGGGTTTTCAATTTTGAGTTTAACTCTCGTGAAGGACGTACTAACAAAATAAAAAAGTAAACAATCAGCCTCATTCATTCATCAATCTTTATTTTGTTAGCGCGTCCCTGATAAGAACGTACCCGTCTTTTAGCTTTCCTGATTTGATTCTTCTATTAGACATGCAGGCATTCTTCAAGTGAAATAAAATTTGTTCCACAGCGCGCAGAACCGGCTGGAGATGGAAAACAACCTTATGTTGCAAAAGAAACAACATGAGAAGAAATAAAAAGGAGACAACTATATAATGGAACAACTTATGTTCTTTCACTCCCATATATAGTTTAATGCACCTGATCCAATTGCACCAAAGTGAAAAAGAATAGTAGGAGGGAAAGAAGAGAGTAGTTAACTTTTGTTATCTTAGACATTTAATTTGAGTTGTTTATCATGGATATGTAAACCCAAGAATTATATATATTGATGAAGATATTAATGAACTAATTAATTTGTGATCAAAATCATATATCTTTGTTTAAGAGAAGATGCTTAGTAGTACGAAGGAATAAAATTGCCAGCTGGTTCGATCGATTACGCATGCAGTACGTCCGTCCCATCTCAAGCACAGGCCGGGAGCCAACAGATTTGGAATACCATTTAATAAGGGTCTGTTTGGTTCTCGATTTCTGCAGTTGGGCCTATCGATCGTATCTGTTGTGCAGAAAAGCTGCAGTTTGCACGGAACAATTGCGCATTGGCCACCCCTTTTAAAAATAAGATTTACTTACACCCATTCATCTAAAAGCTTGTAAATTTTCAATAGTCTTATCAGTTCTTTTTAATTATATATATATATATATATATATATATATATTGTGAATCTTAGAATGTCAAAGGTATAAGATTTATATTTATATACAGAGATGTACATATTGTAATTTTCAAAAATATAAAGGTCACCAGTGTATAAATAAAATAAATAAATAATGGCACAAAGTTTGTAACCATTTGAAAATCCAATGCCCATGACTTTAAGTGATGAACTTAGGGAATGTTTGGTTTTTTAGAAAAGTATGAAATAAGTTTTTAGGGAAAAAATTAAGTCTTTGTAGAAAATTATTTTTTTTTAGTTTTCCATTCATTTGTTTTTTTTTTAAAAAAAAAATATTAGTTTTTCATAAAAAAAATAAACCAAGGTTTAAGGAAAACTATAATTTATGTTTCTTGAAAAAATATTAAAAAAATAAAAATATTAGTTTTTCATGAGACTTGGAAAAACAAATTAAAAAATAGTTTTTCTTAGAATCAAACGAGCAACAAACTGAAAAGGAGATTTTTTATGGAAAACTTTTTTTCTCGAGATTTTTTTTTTTTTCTATACTTTTCTAACAAACCAAGTAGCCTTTTAGAGGAAAATCCAAAACAACCATCTTTAATTTGCACTAATAGTTGCCAAAGTTTTAGGCAAATTTTGTTTTCGTATGTGAATTTTTCGTATGTGAATTTTTAAAGTTTTAGGCAAATTTATTTTTTAATAATTTGAATTTTTGGAATTAATGGTTAGTGCCAATTAACGGTCCGATATTAATTTGATTCGATTTAATAGGTTTTCGGTTTGGTTCAACTGTTTCGTTTAAAGTTTGATTTTCAGTTTTGGTTTGCATTTTTAAAATCAACCAAAATAAATTGAAAGCTGATTTATCCCAAGTTGTTTTTTTTGTACATTTTTCATATCTATCTATACTCATATAAATATAAACAAAAAGTTGTGTGAACTTTTCATGACAAGAATTAGGTTTTTAATTATTGGATATTTGATTATTACTTGTTGTAAGTGAAATAATAAACTGATATTTAGATATTTGCTGCTTATGTTAAAAGAAAGTGTTGCCATTTTATTTCTTCTAGAAAGGTAGGTAACATTTTGAATGGCTCAATATAACCTATTTAAACCGAACCAAACTGAATTATTTCGGTTTACATTAGTTTGTCGAGTAATTTGATTTGATTTGATTCGATTTGTAGAATTTGAGAAGTTTTTTTTAAACTAGTTCGGTTTAGTCGAGATTTATGCTCAAAATCAAGCCAAATCGAACCAATATCACCGATGCTATACAGAGCGTTCAAAATTAGTTTTTCACGCAACGCAGCGCATCTGTTCCTACTCGAATCAGAACATAGCAAATTTTACTATTTACAGAGCAAAAAAGTTCAAATTTTACTATTGGCAGTATCCAAAATTGCTGCAAATATATCAATCCCTGTTAACAAACTGCTCTTGCTATGATGTTTTATATGTTCAATTGTTTTGAGTACTTTTTAGGTCCCCAGCAATAATGCTCAACTGGATGATCCACGACCAAAACCGACAACAGTGTGCTCAAAGGTTCAATGCATCCGTATCAAAAGAACAAAGTGTATTTGATGAAAAAAAGCAAGTGAACTCCGTGAGAAACATTTGATTACATCGCAGAGCACGCTCCAATCATCTTCCTCTGCCAAATGCTTCTCCAGCTAAATTTTGTTATTTTTCATTTACGATATGAATCTGCAATAAGTAAGATCACTAGAACCGACGAGGATAATTTGTAACGATCCGACCCGTTAACAATAATAACTCGCTCGACCTATGCCACTGCCCAAAACATCTAAGTTCTCCGTTTAGATCCCGACGTTCTCGTTGGATCCAAATCAGATCACAGACGGATAGATTAGAATTATCAGGCGATCATATTACAGACAGATAGATCAGAATTACCAGCGGTGTGAGATTCTAGCTCTGATATCATTTGTGACGACTCAACCTACTGGCAATAATAATTCGTTGGTCCCAAACCACAGCTCAAAATATCTAAGTCCAATTATTATTACTAGCGTGCGTGGCCTCATATATTCAATTAGAATCTTTTTTTTATTTGATGTGCGACTATTGAAGCAGAATCTTTTTTTCATTTGATGTGGGACTATTGGAGCATTACATACTCCCTCCGTTTAGATCTTAATGGTTCCATATCGGATGAAAAAAAAAATTGAATGGATATATGAGGCCACGCACGTTAATAATAATAACTAGATTTAAACATTTTAGGTTGCGGTTTGGGTCCAACGAATTATTATTACTAGCGGGTTGGCTCGTCACAAATGATATCGAAGACAAATACCAGTCGGAAGTGCGAGAGTTAAGTACTATGCGGAGCAAAGTGCTACACCACAGATTTGTGGGTCAAATCGGTACAAATGGTATAGTATTAGAAACGAATATCAGCAAAAAATGTGAGAGCTAAGTGCAGTTAAGTGTTATACGGGACAAAGTGCTACACCACGAGTTTGGTAGAAGCAACCTCTAAAATCTCATACGTTAGGGTCTAAAAAGAAGGAGTTTGTAACGCCCCAATAGTTCTATATTGGATGAGAAAAGAGTTCTAATTTGATATATGAGGTCCCTATATTGGATATATTGGATGAGAAAAGAGTTCTAATTTGATATATGAGGTCCCTATATTGGATGAGAAAAGAGTTCTAATTTGATATATGAGGTCTAAACGGAAGGAGTTTGTAATGCCCTAAGAGTCCCATATTGGATGAGAAAAAAGTTCTAATTGAATATATGAGGTCACATATGCTAATAATAATAACTCGGTTTCGGTTTAAGTATCTTTTATTATGGTTTGAGTCGAACAAATTATTATTACTAGTGGTCTACATAATCTGAGCACATCTCAAAATCCTCTCGACATGTAAAACTTTGACGAGATTGATCGAAAAAACAATAAGAACAATAAAGCAATAAAAGAAACAAAGTGTACCAAAGGTTTACTAGCTCAGTCAATAATGCGTCCACCAATATCCATGGACAAGTCATTTTCAATGTGTTCTTCTATTAATTTCTGACACAAAGTGTACAAAAAGTAAAATCAAATCCAAGAAACTCTCATTTGAGTTCTCCGATCTACTTAATCTTAAAGCACAAGATTTGGTCTCCAACTTGACTTGTTCACGACGGTCACCAGATTTGGGAACCTAAAACAGTGGTTCCGAAATCTAACACTCCATAACATGTTTCGACATGTTATGTTTTGAAACTTAAGTTGTTGGTTCCGGAACACGGATGTGACGTCCTTAAACACGAGTAATCAGACCACGCTCCAACACCTTCGGATTCTGCAAAACGCTGCTCTAGATTCCGAAACGCACTAAAAGATTTCGGAACATGCATCCTAAAAACTCGACCTAACTTGACCATAGAATCAATTCGGAACGTGACTTTCACCTCGATCAAACAAGATCATTCCTGCTGTAAAATTATTCGCCGCCAAGTAAAATCGTTCTTACTATAAATTTACTAGATCTCTAATTACTGTATTTCCAACTCCGTATATTTTGGTATGACTTGAAATGCATTCAACTGCAAATATAGCAAACCAAACAAATCTGTAAGTTCAAAAAACTCACTCCTCATTAATTAAATAGAGACACTAAACCACCGTGACCATCTCAACACTAAGGAAGCTCAACAAGCCTTAAAAATGTTATATGATTTGAGGGTTACAGTTCATGACAACTTGTTAGCTCGAGTGGCGTGAGCCCACGGCTCAAGTTGCATTACAAAACAATAATAAGGGTCCCAGGTGCAGTGAACCTTCAAAATAGGACACCCCCTGCGGGAAAAAACATGCGCATTTTGTCATTAATTTTCGCATTAATTTTGTAATCTTCTGACATGAATGTTGTTGCTTTGATTGTTTCTGTGTATGTATGAGAACATGTCAGTAATATCAATCAGTAATCTGTATTAAATTATTTGACATTGCATTGGTAACAGTTCGAATTTTGAATATTCATTGTAGAAAAATGAAAACTCGTAACGGATGAAATAGTATAAATGAGCAGTTTCCTACACCTCTTTATGTCCATTTCTATTAGAAAGATGATTCAAAAAAATCAATAACGAAACCTGAGGGATTAAGACAGTTTCCTACACCTCTTTATGTCCATTTCTATTAGAAAGATGATTCAAAAAAATCAGTAACGAAACCTGAGGGATTTAGGTCGATGAGACGATTCGTTTAAGACTCTTTTCTTTTCAACTCCTCGAAGGCAGAGTGAGAACAGATAGGAGGAGCAGGAGAGGAAAGTTTGATGGCAGATCATTTCGGTGCAGATGCAGTGCTGCTGCTGGCAGTGGTGGCGGCAATTCTTCTACTGCTTCCTTTAGTGCTTCCTCCGCTGCCGCCGCCACCGTCGTTGCTCCTCTTAATACCGATCGGGATGGTGTTGTTGCTCGCCTTCCTCGCTTTCGCCCCCTCTCACAACACCTTCCCACACGGAAACTTCCCACAATGAATCAAAACATCCAACGGTATATCTCTCTCTCGACACAAACACACCTCTCTTTTTTTTTTTTCTCTCTTCTTCTTTCACCTTTACTTCCAGAAGAATAAAAGGAGAGGAGAGAAGAGATGATAAAAATGGTAAGCTACAAAAAGACATATTCCTTCTTGTGTGTGACTTAATGATTATTTGTTGGTTCTACTACATCAAATACTATTTCCATCATTTTTGTATTTGATTCTTCCCCTCATAGGATGAGTGAATTATTTTCAGGGAAGAGGCCTTAGGGAGAACTTTTGCTCTGCCCATGGCTGAAGATCAAACACAAGTTTACATGTGAAGAGGAAAAAAAATAGAAGAAGAGAACAAAAGGGGAGGCGTCCGCCGGAAGTAGGATGAAATATAATCCCTATCCTTGGAGCAGCTGCTGTGGTTGTGATTGCTCGGGTGGACTCTGCAGTGGAGTCAAGCAATAGAGGAATAAGCCGGCGACGAGAACTGCAGCACCAGCGACGAAGCCTGCTGGGAGCGATGACGCCACGCCGATGTATGGTAAGGGCAGTGTGAATGCGTAGATGGACAACGGAACTGCACCACAACCATCATCAACAAACTGTTAAATTGTCCACTTAAAATGTACCTGGTTTCAAAAGCTAAGGAGAAACAAGGGAACAGAGGACGGAAAGAAACAGAGAAAGATCGGTACTGCTAGTTAGATTAGTTTTCATTGACATTTGCAAATATAATTGTTTTGTTCGTCTTTTGTAACTCCACTAATGATCATAATGAACAAGACAAATTCATATTGCTAGTAATTAATGTAACTATCTTCCGAAATCAAAACTAGAGAAGCTAATTGATTATACAAAACATGCCTAGTAAGACTTCACCATCAGGTCAGCATAGGGAGCTGGAGAAAATTAAAATACCATTTTGTCACCCAGGGCATACCAATTTAGACTATTTTATCTCTGAAATCAAATGGAGCAAAACAGTCAAAGCTGATTTAGGAGATTATTTTTGTAAGAAACCTACTGTGTGCTGGAATGGGACTTCGAGGCTGGGATGTCAGTGCGTAAAAATACCCAAGCTTTTACATGGATCTGAATTCTGAACCCGAATGAGGCAGTTTTAACTGATATAATTAGGGATGGTTTCGGTGATTGGAAAGAAATTTACAGATAAGGCAAGGAAAATAGATAGCAGTTACATAGTGAGCGAGTAATGGGAAGACTAGAGAGCTAACCTGAAAATGTGGAAGCAAGGCAAGATACAACTGCAGAAGACATTTTGAGAAGGTGTAGCAAAGATATGTTGAATGCCATGTTAACTATTACAAAGAGAAGCGGCAGCAGTGGTGCTCCTTCACATCCTGCAAGAAACTATCATTAGTAAGAACTCAGTTGGAACTTGGAAAGAAGGAAAAAGAACCCAGCAGAAATGATGTGAAATGTGAAATATGAATCGTGAAGAAGTACCAGCTGATAATGATCCTATATTGAGAAAACAAGCTGCACCATCTCTTATGTACGTCGGCAGGAGATGGAATGGAACTCCCCACAACTTGGACAAAAAGGGTAGAAGAAGACATAAAAAGAATGCCTGCATAATATCATTTTTAATTGTTTAGTTCAAAGTACAATTGAAACTTGGGATTCAAGTTATTCTCAATAACAATACAATAACATGTGATGTGGTAGGCACCTGGTAAGCAGATCCGAACGAGTTGACAACAAAAAGATCAACTGTTCCTCCCTGTGGTATGCAGATTTACTTGTTAGGAAGCATTATAAGTATCAGTCACAAACCATGAATTGAAAAAGTAATATATTGATAACTGAATAGTGACAAAATTTTGCTATCATAACTTCGGAGAAAGATGATTATGGTCAAGATTGGGAATAATTCTCCTAGTGCAGCAGCTTCGGGTGTTTTGAATCTCCATAAAAATCTGAAAACGCTTGAAAGCTCCATATCTTCCTATGTGCCCAACAACACCGAAAATGTGGCAGGACATTAGATTGATATCAATACTGGAAGGCTGGAGATCTAAATGGCTTTCAGATTTTTTATGGAGCTTCAAAGTACTCAAAATGGCTGCTACAGGAGAAGCAATCATAAACAAGACCTATGTAGTGCAACGCAAAGAGATCAATAATGCCCACAAGTGTACCTTCAGCTTCTTTGCAGCATCCAAGAATATTATCTCCTACAGATTAACAACGTTTGACTGCATCAGAAAAAACTTATCTTAACAACATGGAATAATGGATATACTTTCTCTTATCCACGTCAGTAGTTTTGATACCTTCAAAACTGTGTCGGCGGCTTGAAACAAAAATGAAGTAATCATCAAAAGGGGCCAAAATATCCCAGCGTCTTTGAACGAAACGCTCGCACCAGATCCACTGCATATGTCAAAGTGAAAGTACTAATAGTAGAATGACTCAGAATTATGAATGTATTTACTAATTTCTACTCATAGCATCAGAACAGGGGATCTCTATAGCACTTCCACTGTTCATCAAACCGGCTGCTTTTAGGGAAGCACTTCCAAACTAGACCTTAAGGTACTGACTATTTTCTGGTCATGCCACCAAGTATGCATCATGCACCACATAACAATAATCATCAATGTAGAACAAATCACTGCAAGGAAGAGTTCATGTCCCAACTAGAAGTGCAATGCAGCTAATAATTATTTGAGCATGCTTGCATAATACGGTCCTAGAACTCATCATGAGAGATTATGGCATGTAAATTCTTTTTTATGCAATTATAGAAAATCTGGTAATAGAATAAGAATTTCTATTTATTGCTCACAAAGAAGGGGTTCAAATTTCATTATTTCAGAGGATGTTTACAAATAGTTGACAAAATTCTCAGTTACGAAGCCAAGGAGAACAGGGCAATTCCAGTTATTATTATAACAAACACTCAAGATTCGAAACATTTCTTTTTTCTTTGTGCATCACACGGTCAATGATATGTTACTGAATTCATATTCGCTGAATATACCTTGCTACAGTTATAATGACACCAATAGCAACAAGTAAACATCCAAGTAGTTGGTTGGACTTGTAACGTCTCCTCAGAAAAATAACTGACAAGATGAGCTGCCAAACAAGAAAGGTCTGAAAAAATAAACATTACAAACTATTAATTATGAAATACACATATACCTGAAATCATAAGGGATGTACAACAGTGAAAAGTTTCTTCACCTGGGATAGTATTGGAATTGAAGCCCCGGACAGAACAGCTGCTCCAAGAAAGAGCAAGCAAATCAAACTAAGTATTAGAACTTGAAAAAATGGGAGAGGATAAAAATAAACGTTCCTAGCGTAAGTGGCAAAAGACTTGGTGGTTGATACTCGAGGTCCCGAGTTCGAAGCCTAGTTGCTTCACATTTCTTTATTTCAAAACAAACGAAGTGAGTAGCATGCTACCTTTCTCTAAAAAAAAAGAAGAAAAAATTATATTGAAACTCATGGGATCTAATAATTTTTTTTTGTGTGTGTGACAATTTGTACATGGACAATAGAAGACAATAAATTGGCCAGATATCACTGTATACTTTATAGTGTCAAAGGTCACTATGAATTGGAAGGCAGTGCGATAACAACTTGTACACATGTCATAACATGCAGAACTAAAAGTTTCAAATTGATTTTATCTACTTTGTGCACATCGAAAGCATTTTGATTTAGCTTTTAAAATTTTGTTTACTACATGTTTGCATGAGGAACAGACAAATTTACCAGCTCAGTTGTACTGCAGATATATCCTTTTAGAATAGGATAAATGATGCATGTATGATTGACTACAGAAAATTCATAAAACTTTCAAAAAAGAACTTTACCTCCAGCTGCCATGCCAGATGCTGCTCCTAGAGCTTCTAGCAGTCCTACCGCTAGAAACGGCGTCTTTGGTAGAGAAAGCATTTCATGGGTTACAATGCCAGCGTGATAGCGAATATACAGGATGGAGAAGTACACAACCACATATCTGGTATTAAAAAGTACGCACATTGCCAAATTAGAAATATCACTGACCAAAATGTGAATAGAAGAATGAGTTCAACTTTTGTAGTACACTGTAAGTGGTAAAAGCATGCTAATGCTAAGTTTGGTATTTGGTTAAATAACAGAACAATAGGTCATATACAAACTAAGTGATACCCCTAAGTTTCCAAACCATCCAGAATTTCGTTATACTCAACAATATTCTTTTTAGCATATAATTACATGGCCAATTACATGATCTTATTATCACCCCAGGATCTCCCAGGCCAGCAAACTTCTCGATATCGATCGAATGCAAATCCGGTTGACGAGTTGGTCAAGCCTGCTGATAGAGTCATTGGTATGTCGAACCCGAAAGCTACGGTGGAGAGAGCTGCTACTCATAGTCTCAGATCAACCAATTGGTAAAATAACTAGTTGCCTAGTTAGGATCAATCCCCTGTTAGAATCATACCCTTCCAATATTAAAATTGTACTGGGAATGTTCACTCCTGAGGACTTAGGCAGTAGGCTCCAAAATAAATATTTATCCATCACTTTTATTTCGTGAATTTAATGAATTGTTAAGAAAGAAGAGTATACATCAATCTAAAGTATATCTCAAATTTCTGGAGTTTCTATGTGCCGGATTATTGACGCTAACTATTAATTCCAAAAGTTCGAACCGGTAGAAATACGCAATAAATTTACTTAAAACGTATAGACACAGCGCTCATGGATCTCAACCGGACTCAATCCACCTGAACGTTAGATCTATTGTTAGACCTCTTATTGTTAGGTCTATTGTGGACTATAGTCCCACTAAACTTAGTGGACTGTCGCCCCGTTAAATTTTTTGGACTCACCTAACTGAACTTATTAGTCTTCTGAATTTATTATTATGAGATAGAAAATTAAATTTATTTTTAACTTATAAATAAATAACCAACATTACTATATCTTTTTTTCCAATTAAATAAAATGTAGAACACAGTTGGCAAGGAAAATAGCTTGGTTGCTCTAATTTTATATTTTCATAAAATAAAAAAATAAAAAAAAGAAAAAAAAAATCAAACAACATTTTAAGCTTTGAATTATATCTCTATTATAAAAAGCAAAATAAATCTCTTAGCCTCCGTTTGGTAACAGGGATAAGGGGGATAAGGGGGGGGGTAATCCCCATATTTATACCCAAACGAGATTTTGTGGGATGGGAATAGCTAAACCCATCCTTAGCGGATTATTCTGGTATAACCAGCTAAGGGGTGGGTTTAGCAATTCCCACCACTGCGCGGAATAGCGGAATAGCGAAATAAAGCAAATATTTAATTTTTAATATTTAATATTAATATTAAATATTAAATATATTTAATATTAATATTTAATATTAATATTTATCTAAATATTAATATTTAATATTTAAATAAATATTAAATATTAATATTTAATATTAAATATTAATATTTAATATTAAATATTAATATTTAATATTTAATTGTAAATATTATTTGAATTTTTTAATATTTATCTAAATTAAATATAAGGTTGATTAATACCATAAATTTATTTAATTTTAAATTATATCATAAAGGACAAAATAGTAAATAAAAATATTTAATCCCTCAATTCTTCTTATTCCTCTATTCCCAACCAAACACAATTTTCTCTTATTCTTCTTATTCCTATATAATTTACCAAATATAATTTTCTTTAAACCCGGTATAACTCTTAAACCGAATCAAACACAAATTTACACTAATTTCTGTTAAAATCATAACTTATACCTATTCCCGATATAACTAAATTTTTCTTATTTTCGAGCCAAACGCACCATTCAGAACAAAGGTACGCATTTGAGTAGGACACTCACAACTGGTCAATTGTATTTTCCGAGAAGAAAAAACATTTTTTTCATACTAATTTTATATTAATTTATGAAAGTGATAGAAATTGGTAAATACAAGATGCGTAAGGCTTTTTACAGCCGCCATGCGCCACGCCACACGTTCCAATGTACGACACAACAACACAGGACGTGCACAGATGCGAACAAAATGTGGCCCACCAACACGTGCTCTTTCCTTTTCTTCTTTTTTTTTTTTTTCTCATCCCCCACCACAATATCAGAAATTTTTTAAAATAAAATTAATTAGTAATAATAATTATAATCTAACTTTTTATATATTTTTATTTAAGAGTTTGAATACTATACTATCAATAATATCGAACATTTAATATTATTAATTTTTTTACCGTTTAATTATTTTTATTTATTAAATTATAAATTTTAAAAAATTAGTAAATAGTAAACTAGTTCTTTGTTTAATATGATTATTATAAAATTGGGGAAAAAATGGACATAAAGGCAACCACGTGCAGTTCAAGTGCGTCACATGTGCGATAACGGAGATCGACACAGCGCTTTTAACCGCCGTTATTTTCCGAGGGAAAATTCATCCTACTCTTTCTCACGGTTCCCTACGCCGTTAACGACGCTTCAGACGATAAAAATTAAAAGCATCGCACCACTACTGTCCAAATTTATCCAAATCTGATCTATGTTTTGTAATGTTTAAACTAAAATTAGTAATAATTATTTTTTAAATTGTATTATTTAATCAATAGAGATTTACACATTAGCATTAAAATGAGAAAAATTAGACCGACTTGTTATCCAAATTAAATTCGAAAAATAAATAAAAAAATGAGGAGGAGGAGGAGGAGGGAGAGGTGGAACACGCACCCGAACGTGGCGAGTTGGGCGAGGAAGAAGGGGTAGTCCCTGAGGGGGACGAGGGCGAGCTTGTAGAGCACGCGATTCCCCGTCCCCAACACCACCGTCGCCGCTGCCGCCGCCGCCACCTTCGCCACCCTCCCCTTCCCCTCCGCGTCCCCGATCCTCTCCCCCGCCGCTCCGCAGCACGCCACCGCCCCCGCAGACCCCCTCCTCCTCCTCCGCACCGAGCCGAACCGGACCAGAACCGGGTCCATCGCCCGAACCCGACCCGCCCGGCTCGCAGCCCTCCCGGCCCGAAGCGCCGCGCGCGAGATTGGGGAGGAGAAATGGAGGGTGGAGATCCGATGATCGCGGGGGGATGTGGGGATCGGAGGGTTGGGAGCGACGCTGGAGAAGGAGGAGGAGGAGGAGGAGGAGGAGGCCATGGTCGATCGCGGGTAATTAATTTCTCACCCTTTTTTGGAGTATTTATATGGAGTGATCGATCGAGTGCTTTTTTATAAAAAATAATAATAATAATAATAATAATAAAAGTTATATTCGATCGGGATGAGAGATCGCGGGAGCGTTCGCCAAAGTAGACTAGTTCTAGGGGGGAACTTGCAGAGAAATTACTTAATTGCATGCACCCGATGCATCATGAACCGTACTCTTATTACAACATCTAAAAATAAATTCTTAAAAGGTGTTGTGAATAAGCGGTGCACCGGGTGCAGGAGAAACTTAAGAAAGCAGTAGGGGCGTGGCGAGTGGAGGGACTGGCTCTTTTGTCGTCTTCCTTTACCCCGGCGTGCACCATCCCAGATCGGATGTCACTGCTTAGGAATCACCGTACAATTATTTCGACCCTGACAGGTGGGGCCCACTCGTCAGCCTCAGAGTCATCATGTGCGTAAACATAAATATTATAGAAGTTGTTGGACAATTTGTTACAATTAGGGTGAGCTGGCAACTTATGTTCATTAATTTATTAGAGGATGCAGATAAGTATAAAATACGTGTAATTAGTGTAAAAAATATTTGGTATAATTTCATAAATAAAAAAATTTATGTTTCGAAATAAAGAATAAGAAAATTAAATAATATTAGTTGATTAAAATAATATTTTTTTAATAATCATAATAAAATTTTAAAATAAATAAAAATTTTATTTATATAATTTTAAATATTTAATTTAAAATATTTATTAAAAAAATTATATTTTACTTGTATATAAAAAAAATTAAAAATTTTAAAATTTTATAAATTTTTAATAATAAAAATTTTAAAATTTTATAAATTTAAATATCTAAAAATTTATAATTTTTAAATATATATATAAAAAAAAATGATGGGACAAGGTTCGAAATCCAACCTTGTCCCACTACAGGGGAACTTGTTGTTCTCCCTATCCCGTACGGAGGGGAACAGCAAGTTCCTCCATTCTCATTGTTTGGGTTAATTTGGGGATATTCCCTTATTTCCAAAGTTAATCCCAATTCAAGTGCTAAATTTAAGTTGACTTGTTAAAATATAAAAAATATATATATATATATATATTGTGTTTGGTTTGGTTTATTAACCAGTTGAGTTAAATTGTGAATTCTAATTAATAAAAAAATTTAAAAAATATTAAAATTTACAAACTATTTCTATATGGAAAAGTCTACGTATACACCCATTATAGGGGTGTAAATCCTACATCTGAAAATGAACGCTCCGGATTATAAGCAATAAATTCAACTATGATATTTTTACTCCTATTTTTTTAGATTATTATATAGTTTTTTTCCACTACTTTTCCATTGTAAAGTACCGGTACATTATGTACCGGTACCGGTACATAATGTAATGTACCGGTACATAATGTAATGTACCGGTACCGATACATTATGTACCGGTACACAAGTATTCTTTATTTATTTATTTTTTTAAAAAAAATTATGAATAAAAATTTAAAAAAATTAGAATTTAAATTAAAAAATTAAATTTAAATTTAAAAATTAAATTTGCACAAAATTAAATTAAAATTTTTCCACAAAGTTAAAATTTAAATTATACTAGTGCCAAGAATGTCCCATGAGAGGAAGACATGATCCGAAAATTAAATATACATTTTTGCAATTTAATAATTATAAAAGATATTTCAATTTATAATATTTAAATTTTAAAAATATTTAATTTTATTCCAGTTTATATTGTTTTACTTTATTTTATAATAAATTTTGAAACAAATAAAATATAAAAAATATTTAAATTTAAAAAAGTACCGATATTGAAAAAGAGAGTGAGTGAGAGAATGGAGGGGAGAGTGTTTTAGATAGAGAGAAAAAAAAAAAGGCGGGGTGAGAATAGAAGCCTTAGAAATCCCGCTTAATTCTCATAAATCGCAGCCACCCAGCTTCGGGGTGTATGATGTACACCCCGAAGCGGGGTGTACCGATAGCACTGCTCTTTCTATATATATATATATATATATATATATATATGTATATATATATATATATATATATATATATAATTGAGTTTCTATGCTTGTAAAAGTATAAAGTTATTTGTGCTTGTAAGTTTTTTAAAATGTAGGAATGTGTGGTTAGGATGATGGTGGGCCCCTTAGGTTTAGTGGGTGGTTGGTGAAATAGTATAATCTAAGGAGTATAATTAATCAAAAGATTAAATCTAGCGGTAGAAAATTTACAAGCATCAATTGTTTGGTGCTTGTACAAGCACTGTAGCCGGACTCTATAGAATCCGGCTAGTATATTATTAATAGTACGAAGTTATTAGTGCTATTAAGTTTTCTACCCTTAAGATTAACCTCTTCGATCATTTTCATCCGTTAGATTTTACTATTTTTCCAATCACCTATTAAACCCAGGAGGCCCACTATCATCTCAACCACACATTTTTTAATCCAAGGAATAAAAACTTAATAACACTAATGACTTGATACTATTAATAGTATTCCAACCTAGCTCATATATATATATATATATATATATATATATATATATATATATATATATATATATATATATACACACACACACGAGTTCGGTTCATTAAAATTTTTAGTAAGAAAATTTAATTTGTGTTCGGCTTGTTTATATAGCAGGATAAGTTTTTTTACTTTTACACAAATTTCAATTGAATTCCAACCTTTCTAATTGGTGGTTAGATCCTAAATTCTTCATTTGAGTTGTTATTTAAGTTTTATATATTTTTTAATTGATTCAAGATGAAAACATATAACACTTATCTAAATTCTGAGCTATAGACTATTTTAATTAGATTATTTATTTTTTAAAAAAATTAATTTTGCTATTCAATTTTTTAATCAATAATATTTTTATTTTAAAATTTAAACACGTTATTTATTTTTACAGTTATATTTAATATATTTTATATAATTTTTATAACTATAAATTTATTAAATTAAATAATTAACTTAAATTTAAAAATTAAAATATTATTGATTAACTCAAATTAAACCAAATTAAAAATAAAATAATAAAATTAAATTTAAAAAACATAAAAAACTGATTCAAATAATTCATAATACAGATAATTTTTTTACAATATTAAGATGATTCGATCGAATCTCTTTCATCTGATAGGAAAGTAGCAAACGTAATTGCAAACACCACTTTTAATACTTTATGTCGCTTTTTCTGCATTAGAGGGGTTGCAGCACTGGAAAGATGAAAGGGAGACTCCATTATATATATATAGAGAGAGAGAGAGAGAGAGAGAGAGAGAGAGAGAGAGAGAGAGAAAGTAGACTTTATATATTTTTAAAAGCATAATTTTTTATTATTAAATTTATATTAAAATTTGTGTTATTATATTTTTTTTTTTATCTTAGTTAACTTTGCAATAACACAAATTTCAATACAAATTCAAATGTGTGTGTGTGTGGAGCTTATATATTTTCAAAATACAAACTTAACCATATTTTCTACCTGTTAGATTTTATTATTTTCCCAACCACCCATTAAACCCAAGGGACCCACTATCATCTCAACCACACATCTTTTAATTCAACGGTTAAAAACTTAATAGCACCAATAACTTTGTGCTATTAATAGCATTCCAGCATATATA
The DNA here is from genome assembly GCA_029168755.2 of Tillandsia fasciculata. Lineage (NCBI taxonomy): Eukaryota > Viridiplantae > Streptophyta > Magnoliopsida > Poales > Bromeliaceae > Tillandsia > Tillandsia fasciculata. Next base: position 29,676,997 of record CM054930.1, read on the forward strand.
TATATATATATATATATATATATATATATATATATATATATATATATATATATATATAACAACTATTTAAATTTGTTTATTTTTTAAAAAAAATTACCAATATATTTTTTAAAATTTCAAATCTCATTAGTAATTCTAAAAATTTGAATTTTTTAAAAAATAATAAAAATATTTTGATCAATCAAAAATATATTAAATATTATTAATTTTTCAAAAATATATTAAATATTTTTAATTTTTTGAAAGGCATGTTAAATATTCTTTTAATCTTGTTTAGATTCTCTACAGCTGCTACTTTTTTTTAATTTTCTTTTTTTGGTCGGAGTTTGTTTTAATAAAAGGGAGGAATTGTGGACCACTCCCTCATCATCTACTGCTGCTGTGGGGGAGTGCCGACTCAGTGAGCGAGAGCCACTGCTTTTGATGAGAGCACTGTTTTCTCTTATGCACGATCACTCTCGCGCGTGTTGCTTGGAACTTCATAGAGAGAGAATCCACTCTATTATTTATATTTAATAATATTTTAAAGCATTTTAATATAGTTTAGTATTATTTTTAAAAATATTCATAGATAAATAAAGGGGCAATTTCCTACGTACCCCTAAAAATTTTCCTGTTTTTAGATTTACCCCTCTTAGAAGGCTAATATTAAAACTACCCTTCTTACGTTCCAACTTCTTTCCAAAATATCCCTGAAGTTAAACTCGGTTAGTGTACCGTTTGAAACTGCCGTTATCTGTGTGTAATTACTATTTTGTCCTTTCAAATATACTCTAAACCCTAAACCCTAAAACCCTAAACCCTAAACCCTAAACCCTAAAACCCTAAAAAATCCTAAACCCTAAACCCTAAAACCCTAGAACCCTAAAAAACCCTAAACCCTAAACCCTAAAACCCTAAACCCTAAACCCTAAAACCCTAAAAAATCCTAACCCCTAAACCCTAAATCCTAAAACCCTAAACCCTAAACCCTAAAACCCTAAAAAATCCTAAACCCTAAACCCTAAACCGGGGCAAAATAGGTATATCTGATATTTTCAACTCCGATTATTATTTAACTCTAATTTAACCCTAGTTAACTTAACAAAGGGAAACGGTAGGGGTATTTTTAATAACGGTGGAACGTATGAAGGGTATATTGAAAGAAAAAAATAAGAGGAGTAAATCAGATATTTCTTCATATTTCAGGGGTACACAGGTAATTATACCATAAATAAATAGTAGTCACGTATATATCCAAACGTCGATAAGGTATACTCTGATGCTTTTAATTTAAAATAATAGTAAAATTTATTACTTAATAAATTGATTTAATATAATAAAAAGTGTTTTTAAGATGTCAGTAGAAAACGCTTTTCTAAAGAATCGTTTAAAAAAACGTCTTTATATTAAGATTTTTTTTATAGTGACCAATCAGAATTAATTAATTCACGAATAATTAAACTTTAATTAATTCACGAATAATTAAACGTGTCGTTTCCGAATATTTTCATAAATTCAAAATAATTTATATATTTTTGAATAAAAAAGTATTATTTATAAATTATTTGTGAATTTCAAATTTTTAGAAAAAAAATCGGCATAAAAAAAAAAGGAAAAAAAAGCCCATCAACAGGCCCAGTCCCCCACCCCACCCCACCTACTGTTCTCTGTTCTCACGCCCTCCGAATGTACGCCCTCCGAATGTTGCCAAAAATTCGGAATAATTAGTAAATTTTTGAACCAAAAAATATTATTCGTGAATTATTCGTCAATTTTAAATTTTTAGAAAAAAAATTTTTGGCAAAACAAAACAAAAAAAATAAAATAAAATAAAATAAATGCCCATCACAGGCCCAGTTCCCCCACCCCACCTACTCTTCTCTGTTCTCACGCCCTCTCACGACCGCCACCTCTCACCCGAACGGGCAACGTGCGCTCGTTAAGTCGCCATCGTTTCAGAACCCATCTAAACCGCTCGCCATAAAAACTTGTATTAATTTATAGTTTTGGTGATTTGTGAGTGAAATTAATATTTGCTTTCAATCAATCTAATTTTTTATTTTTTTAAAATATTTTAGTCATTGATTTTTATTTTTTTTTATTCTTTACAAGGTGTCACTTATATTTTATTTTTATTTTTTTTTGTTCTGAATGAATATTTTGCTTATTTATAAACTAACCTGATTAAATTATTTTTAAAAATTATAATTATTTAGGCTAATAGTATAAATTAAAAAAAAAAATTAATAGTCGAATTTTTGATCTCAAATTTTTAATTAGTGAACGTATAAATCACGTATTTGAATAATTGACGAATCTGGTTTTTAACCGATTTTTTCAACAAATTTTAAAATTATAATATAAATTTTATCCGTATTATATCCCTACCGAATTTTTGCTGAATCCGAATTAACTAACTATGTTCAAACTGGCTCTTTAAAATATTATTCAAATATTTCATAATTCAAATAATCATAATTAGGTTAAGAGAGGATAATGACGTGATTCACAAAAAAATAGATTGTTCAATTTTTTAAAATTTTAATTTTATTATAAATTTTAAAATTTTATTTAATTTGAGTCAGTAAGTAATACTTTAATTTTAAATTTTAAACTAATTATTCACTGTAATGAATTTCCAGCTGCAATAATTGTATGGAATATATATACTAACTAAACTTAAAAAAATATTACACAATTAAATTTTGAAGTCTAAGTGTTGTTAATTGGCTCAAATCAAATAAACTGAAAAATTGGATAGTAAAATTAATTTTTAAAAAGTTAGATAGTCAAAACAAATTAATTTCTAGTTCAAATAAGTTCTCTTTGTTTTTACCTTATAAATAGGATAAATTTTAATTTATTTTGCTATGATTTAGAATATTTTTAGTCTGTCATCTTGTAATTTCATAAATTAAATTTAACTATCTTGTGGTTTAGCATGTTTTTTATTTTGTCACATTATTGTTCAAAAAATTACACTTAACAATTTTATTATTTTATTTTAATTTTATTTTTATTTTACTTTGTCACATTATTATTTTTATTTTTATCTATATATTAAATATAAAAATATTGTTATCTGTTAGCTTAAACTTTTGGAGAATAAATATTGTTTCGTATAATTTTACATGATACCAGAACAAGAGGTTCTTAATTCGAGTGTTATTTAATTTTTTTTTTATTTAATTAAGCTCATATCTTGAATTTATTAAAAATTAAGTCTCAAGTTCTAACATAAGAGGGAGTGTTAAATATAAAAATATTGTTCTTTCTTAGTTAGTTTAAGTTTTTTAAGAGTAAATGTTGTTCCGTATAATTTAATATGGTATCAGAATATAATACCTTGAGTTCAAGTTATTATATAAGGCTTTTAATATAATTAATTTTTTTTTATTTAACTCGAATACATGTCATGGGGACTGTTAAATATAAAAATATTATTTTTTATTAGTTTAAAATTTTAAAATAATAATTATTTCGTATAATTTACACTATATAACGATAATTTATTTTATTAAAATAAAAATAAAACTATAAGTAATTTTAACTGTAGCAACTATACTAGAAGAGGGAAACTGTGATTTTGAGACTAGCACTGTGTTCTTTGATTGATATATAGGATCTTTGATTGATATATAGGATCCTCCTATAAATTTAAGGGTGCGATGTCTTTTAGGATCCTTCAAGTGATTCCTCACCATACCTCATTTAATAACATCCTATTTATTAGATGGATGGAGTGTAGAATGTACACCGCATAAGAAGTGTATAAGTAAAATTTTTCATATATATATATATATATATATATATATATATATATAGAGAGAGAGAGAGAGAGAGAGAGAGAGAAAGTAGGGTTTAAATATTTTCAAAAATATAAGCATAATTATATTTATGAGTTTTTTACTATTGAATTTTTATTGAGATTTGTGCTTTGATTATTTTCACCCGTTAAATTTTACTATTTCTCCAACCACCTATTAAACCCAAAGGGCCCACTATCATCTCAACCATACATCTTTTAATTCAACGGTTAAAAATTTAATAGCACCAATGACTTAGTGCTATTAATAGCATTCCATATATATATATATATATATATATATATATATATATATATATATATATATATATAGTAGAGCTTATATATTTTTATAAGTACAAACTCATTCATATTTGTAAATTTTTTAGCATAAAATTTTTATTGAAATTTGTATAATTATACTTTCTTTCTCTATTTCCTTAAATACCTTTACAATAGTACCGATCTCAATACAAATCCTAAAATAAAAAAATTCACAAGTATGGATAAGTATGTACTTTTGAAAGTATATAGGCTCTACTCTCTCTCTCTCTCTCTCTCTCTTTCTCTCTCTGTATATATATATATATATATATATATATATATATATATATATATATATATATATATATATATATATATATAGTCTGGCTACTATGTTTGTAAAAGTACCAAATAATTGGTATTTATAAGTTTTCTACCGTTAAATCTATTCTTTTGACTAATTTTACTTTTTGGATCATACTATTTTTACTATTCTACCGCATATTTTTTCATCCAAGGGCTAAAACCTATAGGACCGATAAGTTGGTACTTTTAAAAGCATAGGCCCATATGCTTTCGAAAGTATGGAAGTCCCCGTACTTGTAAGCTGTTTTCAATGATGAGACATCCGATTCGACGATCGGTTTCGTTAAATATGATCTACAATGTTAGAACTATTTAAAAATCAAATTTCATAAATTTTTGACTTTGTTTGCATACGAGTAGCCTCAAAATGAATGGCTGAAAATAAAAATCTCATAAAAAATGGTAATAAAACACTCAATTTTCAAATCTGAAGTATTGATTCTACTCTTGATGTTAAGTAGAGTTTTCTAATAAATTTTTATCTAATTTAAATTGTTCTACACCGTTGAACTTACAAATGTGCCACATCGGCCGTTAAAATAGTTATTTTTTAGATTTTTTGATCGTTTAGTAAATGATACCGAAAAATTATGAAATTTAGTTTTTAAATAGTTCTGATAGCGTAAATCATGTCTAACAGAGCCGATTGCCAAATCGAATATCTCATTATCGAAAATAACTTACAAATATGGAGACCTCCGTACTTTCGAAAGCAGACTTTCTCTCTCTCTCTCTCTCTCTCTCTCTCTCTAGTTAGGCTCTGATGCGTTTGAAAGTACGGAGGTCTCCGTACTTGTAAATTATTTTTAATAATGGGACATGCGATTCGGCGATTGGTTCCGTAAACTAAATCTACAATAGCTGAAAATAAAAATTTCATAAAAAATAGTAGTAAAAGATTCAAATTTTAAATCGAAAATATTGATCTTACTTTTGATGTTAAGTAAAATTTTCTATTAAAATTTTATCTAATTAATTTGAATTGTTCTATACCGTTGAACTTACAAACGTACAATATTGACTGTTAAAATCATAATTTTTAACACTTTTTGATTAGTTGATTAATGATGTTGAAAAATTATAAAATTTAGTTTCTAAATAGATCTAATAGCGTAGATCATAACTCACGAATCGATCGTCAAATCAGATATTTCATTATTAAAAATAATTTATAAATACGAAGATCTTCGTACTTTCATGTGTATATATATACAATCAATTTGCTATAAAAGACGGACTAGCTACTGTCAATTTCTTTGCTAGATGAGTCATGCTGTAGATCTTTCATAATATTTGCTCTTATACCTCGCACTCTGTGAATTTATCAACACAATGATAAATATCTAATTTATGAGCAGCCTCTATATATAGGCCCACTCTAAACACTCCCAACAGCTTGAGGTTAAATCACCCTTTTAACAGTCACTTGTGTGAAAGTTCAAACCTTCTACCGCGTGATCTGCCATCCATTATACCGACCAACCAACAAAACTAACCATGCAGTGGTATCTCCCACCGCATGCGGTCCACTGTACCAACCAACCAGCAAAACTAAGCTGGTGGTCATTAAATACTTCTCTTGTCCGGAGAGAAATTATTGCTTGCACTCCGTGCATTCGATCGGCCTCCGCATCTAACCCTACGACTATATGCATCATTTTTATATTAATCACATACATTACATTTGAAAATAACTCCGAACATGAACAAAGTTTATGACAACTCAATAATTTTACGTTGCTTAGAGTAGAGTACGTGGGAGCTATATTATATACATCACATAAAAAGTGGTAAAATAGTATTGCATTTTTTTCTTTTCTTTTTTTAAGACTTAAGAAGTAACTGGGCTGGTCCAACTTGGCTTCATCTGCTTGGAATTATTAAGCAGCCCCACCACAACTGGAGTTAATCCTTCAAACAAAAGTTTACATTTTCTCCAAATTACATGGCAAAAGGTGTCCAAAATGGAATGAAAAATAAATAAATAAATAAATAAATAAAGAGTGGTGAAGTGGTTGCAAAAGCTAAGCACCGTTTCAATAACCTAAATCATTAATTTAAAATGCTTATGCCGATTCAAAAGTTTAAGAATTAAATAAGTGGCTCTTATATCATATGTATATAACTGGCTAACTTTCTTAGTTTAGCTAAAATTAGCGTCGTATGCTGCATCATAACTTTCTTAGTTTAGCTAAAATTGGCGTCGTATGCTGCATCATACTTTGCAGGATCGAAATGGTATGATCTACTTAATTTCGCGTTATCATTATCCAGCTTGTACACATTAAACTACAGCTAAATATTAATAAATAAATAGTGACTAGATGAAAGGAAAATGAAAATGATGATCAACTGCATACATTAGGCCTTTTTGAATAAGAATCAGGAGAAAAATAGAGAGTATTTGATGTAAGTATATATAGATGGTAATATGTAATATGTTTAAAGTAATTAATTAAAGTGGTGATTTGATATGGTAAATGTTCAGATAACTTTGCAATAACTCGATCGCTGAACCCCCCTCTGTAGGAAAATTTTGATAAAAATTTATAGAAGGTACTTGATTGATTATTAGATGACAAATTAAAATTTTTAAACTTGAAATGGTAAATTATAATTTGGTCAAAGTAGTGTTGGATAATATGTCCACTTTGTGTCTGCTCACACGTCACCATCCATCCAACTTAAAGTAGAAAATAAGCTTTTGGATTAAGATGAGAATTGACATGAGAATTTTATGCCCTAAAACCCTTTTTCCCTTTTTTTTTTTTTTTCTTTTTTTTTTAAAAAAAGGTATAAGAGTTTGAACAATAGTTAATGGTATTCCCAAATCCTGTTGGCTAGCTCCTCTGTGCATTTATCGTGGGATGGTTTATTTCCTGTATCACTACATGACACCAGCCACCCTTCCTTTCTAGAACATGCATGAACCATTCAAATATTGATATATATATTGTGTGGAGTTGCACCCAATATTGACAAAAAGATAATCTCAATAATCTGACCAAAATTCAAACATTAAAAATATTAAAGTAGTTAGGCACCAAAGTCTTATTTTCTTTGTTTTTTCTCGGTTTATTATTTTCTGCAGTCGATTAGAAAAATAACGCAATAGATCGATAAAAAATAAAGAACTGTAGACCAAAATAAGCCATATATATAAGATTTACCGAATTTTGAAACTAAGTATTAGAGATATAGAACTGTTTCTAATTTCATGCAAACTGTCAAAAGTTAATCTGATTAAAGTATGGATTAGAAATAATCTTAATACATCATCAAACGAGACGAGCACAATCGCTTATCCCACCCTCTCCATTTCCTTTGTGCCGGCCTGGGGGAAAGAAAAGAAGATCTTCTGATGCAGCGAAATTAAGGAAAAATAAACCATGCATGTTAAGTAAATGATATATATGATGTCTATATTCTTTCTTGCCTATAGATGTTTACATAAATGAAAATTAAGCTTACCATTAATCTACTCTCTTAATCACTTCACCGAAATTGTAATTTGGTCGTAAGCCGAACGAGGTGGAGACATTGGTTTCTCTCCGTCGACCATGGTAATGCTAGAACATCCGCTACCGACCCGTAGGCTACATTGGATCTTCTCGTGGATCGACGATGGATCCACTCATCGATCTTTATTATAATCGACGACAGAACTAATATTTGTATTCTCACTAAGAATTTGCGTGTTTAGCTAGCCTCTCGCTTCTGTGCTCGATCGATCACGTTAGCACAAAGTAGGGACCAGGCCAAGTTTCGCATTTGTGAGGCGTGGCGCCCATGCAGACACACAAGAATATATAGAATGTTGCGCATCCTAGCTAGGGGAAGTTGAAGTTGTTGGGCGCAGGAATGTTGTTGGACGTGGTGAGAGCGAGAAAGGCGAGCAGCAGAATCATCCCGACGGGGACGAGGAGGAGCCACGGCGGAGGCGGCGGCAAAGGGGGAAGCACCAGAGGAAGTACCAGAAGAATGATTGCGAGAACCACCACCAGAGGCAGTATCGTGCCTGCGCCGAAATGGTTAACCATCATATATTGAAACCCTTCTCTCCTCTTACCTACTATTCTATATATCTCGATCTTTGATTGTTCTTTAATTTATGTGTGCGCATGTGTATGTATGTATACTATACCCTCGTTGCGTTGGCGCCGACCATAGTCACGTGATTTGCACCTGTATGTGAGTCTATTTGAATTTGGAGATTTCCAGGAAGGGCTATAGCATGCCAACTCGGAATCTACGACGAAAAGATAAATTTGAACAGGTTAGAAAACAAAAATATATACAAAATTAATTGTTAGGATTTGATTGGATTCTAGTTAGAGCTCTTTTTTGTATTATATGGATTTATTATTGAAAGAATTAAATAAATTTAATAATAAAAATTTGATTTGACGTTTTCGTTACGAAATCTCGATGACTAGTATTAGAGCGAGTACTGAATCATAACCGTTGGTGCTTTATAAAATCTGATGCCAATCGTGATGATGAGTACCAAATTTTTCACACTAATTAACCTGAAATATGCACCATTTTGAATCAACTATCTAAATTTTTAAAATTTTGATTTTACTATTTATTTTTTTTATTTGTTCGATTTGAGTCAGGTAAAAATATTTTGACTTTAAAATTTAAACCAATTATTTTTTTTGAGAGAGAAATTTAAACCAATCATTTGATTTAATAAATTTATAGTTGCAAGAATTGCATGAAAGATAAACAAGACTAACTCAAATCAAACAAATTAAAATATTGGGCAACGGAACCAAAAATTTGAAAAATTAGATAGCCAACACAAAATAATTTATAATTCAGTAAAGAAAAAAACTTTTGCACTTTTTTTTTTAGAGATGTACATGATCTTACATTACATTCCATTGATCAAATAAGTGGAAAATTTTTATTAGTCACATGATGACCTTACTCATTGGATGGATTAGTTGTAAATCGCATACAATAGCATTGCTCATCGATAAATTATGAACAGTTTTATCCACAAAAAAAAAATAATAATAATAAAAAAAGAAAATTAAAAAAAAAATAATGCAACATGCATGTACAGCTATACATAGAGGTGTATATATTACACTCGTTATTCTAGAGTTTACAATAATTTGAAGGAAAATGTTACGAAACACTTATGCATGTGTAAGTGTAAATCCCATGCATTAATTCACCATTCCAGAAATCACAAAAGACCAAATAGATTAATTATTGTTAAAAAAATAAAAAAATTTGATTAGACCACAAATAAATTTTTAAATAAATAGAGTATAAGATACACACTTAATCCAAAGAATGTATATATAATATTACTCAAACCCAAATAATTTTTTAGGAAAAAAAAATGTTTTTGTATAAGTAGCTAGGGTGGAGTATCTACATTTAGTCTAGAGCTATACAAATAGCATTGCTAAAATGAAAAAAAGAAAGGGTGAAATTTATTAATTAACTGGAGTTTGAGAAATTAATTAATCCAATTGGATAAAACATGCCAGAAAAGAAAAAATATTGGCATGCATGTGGTGTTGCGTACGACAAGTTATGTTAGGCACGACTCTATGTTATTTTTTTTAGTATATTTATGTTGGTTAGATTACATTTTTGAGATAATAATTATAATTTATTAAAATTTAGTGATCAAAATATTATGCTGTTAAAATTTGACTAAATTTGTAGTTGAATGATATTTGGATTAGATTAAATATTTAAATATTTTATCTATTTTTTATTTTTATTTTTCATTTTTGTAGTTTCGTCGGTGATAGTTTTTGTTAAGAAAACGAATTTATGATAAAAATTTGATTTGACATTTTTATTGTAGAATTCCAACAATCGGTATCAAAACAAATATCGGATCAGCAGCAGTTGGTATTAAAGCAGGTTGCGGATTCACAAAATCTTGTATCGAGGCGAGTATCAGATTCTCAACAATTAGTATCGGAGCTTAAGATACGTTACTAATTTTTGGAAGAGATTAACAAAAATAACCACAAAGTTCGAAATCAAGAAATTTAACGGCAAAAATAATTTCGGCTTATAGCATATTTAAGTTCGAACTGTTTTGGTACAACATAATTTGGACCAGATATTGAACGAAAAAGAGGCAAAGCCAACAGGAATCACGGATATGACATGAAAGAAGATGGAGCGGAAAGCGTTGATTACTCTTTATCTATTGTTAGCATATAATATTCTTTTCAATATAGCCAATGGATCTACACTGACGAAGGTGTGAAAGAAATTGAAAATTTTGTATATGACCAAATTTTTAACGAACAGATTACATCTGAAACAGTGATTGTTCACGCGACGGATGAAAGAAACGGCTAGCCTACATGAACAACTGAACGAGTTCAATAAAATGGTGGCCCAATTTACTTTCTTTATTACCGACCATATATGAGCATTTGATGACTATGTTGCGTTATGGTAAGGAGACCATATACGTAGAGACGGTCGCAACGATACTTCTCTCGAATAAGATACGGAAGATGATTCAAAAGTCCAGCTTGCAAAGCCGTGATACAGCTCTGATAGTGAGAGCGAAAAAAAATATGAAAACATCGGCAACCGCAGATTTGTAGTTGAATCCTAATTTGATTAAAAATAAAAAAATAAATAGATTTGGATACATCTTTGCTAGAGATTTATATATATTCCATGGCATTCAATAGTTTGATGAGCTCACATGTGTAGTACGACATGCTTAGTAAGCAGAGAGGGAGAGAGAGAGAGAGAGAGAGAGAGAGATGGCCATAGTTTGGTGAACTTTATGCACGGGTGCACACGGAGGGATGTCTTTTTTGAATTTATGAAAAATGAGAGAAGACTGAGAAAGATTAGAAAAAATGTTCGAGTTGAAATTATTCTGTTGTTGAAGAGAAGTCGGATGTAATTCTTCTTTTGGTTAATAATTTTTATTTCTTCTATATATTTTTTGTTTGATTTTTTTTCTTTTTTGTGATTGTGTTGGTGTCAATTTTTATTGAGAAAATAGGAATTCCATTTTGAGGCTTCTATTGTGAAGTCCCAACAATCGATATCAGTATCAGAATAAATTATGAATTCACAAAATTTAATAGCAGAGCGAGTATCAAATTATCAATAAATGCATCATAAAGTTTGATAATAAAAAGTGCATTTTTTATTATAATAAGTTTTATATATATATATATATATATATATATATATAAAGACTTTTTATTATCAAACTTTAGATGATTGAGATATATAGAGAGAGAGAGAGAGAGAGAGAGAGAGTATGGCTTATATATTTTCAAACGTATAAGTTTATATATATTTGTAATTTTTTTATTATTGAATTTATATTGAGGTTCATGCTTTTGTAAACTCAGCTAAATAAAGAGAATAAAAAAATATAATAGTACGAATCTTAATATAAATTTAATGATAAAAAAATTATAAGTATATTTGAATTTATACTTTTAAAAATATATAAACTTAATATATATATATATATATATATATATATATATATATATACACTCTTCTTTATTTAGTTTAAATTTGGGTGTCAAAAAAAAATGAGCCCGGAATACGAAGCACAGCAAAAACATGATACTCGAACTTATAATAAGCCACTAGCCCTACACCTAGTGGGATTTTTTTAACCCACGAGGATGGAGTTTAATTACACACCATAACGAATTTTTCACAATATTATTTTTATATATTACTATATATATTAAAAATATTATATAAAATTATTAATGCATTAATAATGTATAATGATAATATTTTAAATAAAATTTAAAATATATTTTATTTAATTATGTGCTTTTTAACGACAAAGGTGATGGATTGTTAAAATTAACTAAGGGGAATAATTTAAACAATTCAAAAAGGTATGGCCCAACATGTACCAAACAATCTCTTTGGAAATTTTATATATTTTTTAATCCATATAAAAGTGCTCGTGGGCTTACTATTTTCGCTATTGACCAATTAAGCAGGCGTTACGTCTAGCTTAGTATATGAGGTAAACATAAAATAAAGTTCGAAGCATGCAACAACACTTATGTCAAATCTAGCACGAAATTTAACGTAAACACTTAGCACGCCCTCTTCACTGTGTGCGTCTCATTTCCAAGGTTCAATGAACTAACCATCTCCATCAACCATTTTCTTATGGAAGCTTATTTCAAAAACTGAACAACACCTAATAATACTGGAACTAATCGCTCATTATATTATCCTTATCTGCGACCGATAGACAAAAACTCCTAATTGATTCTCACACGTAATATAAAGTATCGTATAAATTAGTCAATACATCAACAGTTTATAAAAAATAAATTTCTAAAAGATACTACATATTTTCTTTGCAAAAACCATATCCGTACTATTAGGATTGAGCATGTAAAGACTATATGCGCTAACTGTTGGCACAAATAGCGACGCTAACAAATAAAAGAGAATCTAAATAATTAAATCTCCTAGCCTACTTCATACATTGTATATTTCATGCACCTTTCAAATCCATCCTCTGTTCATCCATCATCTGCATGAATAAAGACGCTAAATGTTTGTTTATCAAATTAATTGTTTAAATAGCATGATATAATCATAGTTAATTAATTCCTTAAATCTCCTTGTTTTAAAAGATCATGACTTGGATTTCTACCTTCAACATTTATTTAGCTCATTTTTAACATTCGCATGCACGTTAAATCATGTATCTTTCATATCGATATTTTATATTTATCATAAACTTTTTCGTAGAGATCGTTCATATCTATTGTAAATGTAGACAAAGATGTTAAAAATAATAATTTTGAGTAATTTTCTATCATATCTTAGTGTAACATTTATTACTAGCTAGCTAAGGTTAAATATCTCAAAATTGGTGGTGCATTCCAGGTGTGAGAATATAAAAAATTTATTCACTTTGAGAGGGCCCTTAGTTCCAACCATGAGAAGGACAAAACAAGCAACTAGCCTCTTGTTAATTTCAAGTAGCACAATTAATTTAAAATTCATTTTGGAATATAATTTCTTCTTGAGTTCAGTTGCTTTTTTTTTTTTTATCTCATATAATTTTGTTCTTTTCATCAGGATACATTGAACCTTATGACAAATTGTCACCTTCATCCTCAGTTCAAGCTGGCTATCATGTCCTTTTTGAAGCATTAAATTATTAAAGTATTTAAAATTCATTTCAGCGTTATCTCGCAATAATTTTGTTATTAGAGCTGATTTTGAAACTCACACGCAAACTCAAACTATTTACTGATCGAGATGATGAATTTGACTAAATTTAGTAAATTTTGATCTGTCTATAGTAGAATTAGTTAAGCATATATCTTTGTTATTTCTAAGTTCTAATATAAAAATTTAGATCCCAACCATTTAATACATCTTTGAATGCCAAACTATAAAATTAATTTAAGTTTGAGGATATATAAAAGATGTATTAATTTCTTAAACAGGTTGTGTTTACATTATCTACTAGCTAGTCCTAACATTGCTTAGATTTGTGTAATAGTAATTAATATACATTGACACCATGCATGTAGTTCTCTTTCCTCTTAGAAGTAAATAATGGTTGTAATTTGAACATATAACATGATTGTGTACATTGATTATATCTTGAATAGAATATTTTCAATTATAGTGTTTTCACACTCTTTTGTCCATCCTTTTGAGTTAAACTAATTCTGTGAGATGAACTTGGCACTGGGACATAAAATTAATGAGTAGAATTTGAACAGTAAAAGTTATATTACAAAAGTATTATTATAGCAATCGCAAGGTGACGACCCACACAAACCACCTAAAGAAAAAATTCGCTTCAATCCAAATTCTACCGCTATTTACGATTGGGAGTAAGTATTATGTTATTCCAAGTTGATGAATTAATTATGCTTCTAACATTAAACTTTTATTTTATATAATAGAATATTTACAATAAATAATATTGAAATTAATTACCATAAGAGTCTTTTATACAAATCATGATGAATCTTTTCATAATTAATCACAAGAGTACAACCCTCCAAATCATCCACAAAATATCCCATCTATTTAAATTTTTGTTGTATCTTCTAATTTGATTACTTTGGACGATTTGATTGTATTCTTTATTCTGTGCATATTGCAAGCAATTAATATGTTGTACTTAAGGATTGCAAAGAGTTTTTTGAATTAAATATTTATATAACTAAATGAGTTATTTACAGATGTAACCCTATTAACAACCGTTTTTATTAAAATAGTCCTTTTAAAAAAATATTTGTAGAAATAGACTTCTGTGCGTTAAGAAACTTAAATACGGTGAATGGTTCACCGTATTTACAGAATTTATCGTAGTCCTATGAAAGTGGTGAACTATTCATCCCTTTCACCGTTTTTAAAATTTTTCTCCTCACAGCAGTTAAGTTTTATATAAAAAAACCATCAATACATATCATAAAATTTGTTGTGTGTGTTGTGTGAGAGAGAGAGAGAGAGTGTGTGTGTGCTGTGTGTGTGTGAGAGAGAGAGAGAGAGTGCGCTGTGTGTGAGAGAGAGAGTGTGTGCAGTGTGTGTGAGAAAGAGAGAGAGAGTGTGTGTGTGCCGTGTGTGTGAGAGAGAGAGAGAGAGAGCGCATGTTGCAGCGTGCGGGAAGAAGAAGAAGAAGTACGGCGGTTGGGGTCGGGTCAGGTCGTGCGTAGGGTTAGGCATAATAAAAGCGGTGAATGATTCCTCATTCTCCGCTTTATTAGGATTTTCAAAATTCATGAATACAGTGAATGGTTCACCGTATTTTAAAAGTGGTGAATCATTCACCGCTTATGACTATTTTTACAAAAAAAAAAAAATTTACAGGCCTATTTTTATAATTATAAAAAATTATAAGATTATTTTTTAAAAAAATTCTAACTAAATCATACAAAATAATTAAGTTTAACTATAAAATATTTTCTTTTAAAAAAATTAATAATATACTATTCATTTTATTTACCTTTTTAAAAAAATAAATTTAACTATAAATTATAAAGCAACTAAATTTTAAAATTTAGAATCTGGGATACAGTTTATAAAAGCCTGCGCGAAGGACAACATGACATGATATTTGATTATAAGATATTGTTCTCAAGTCCCATCAAAAGATTGATTCTCTTGAAATATCTGATAGAGTATAATTGATTGATTTGTGATGCTCTTGTATCTGAAACAATTGCCCAAGGTTACAAATTTATTTTCTCCTACAAATTTGTTTTCTCTTCTTTTTTTTATTATAGCGATTGTGTACACACACACACACACACACACACACACACACACAAAAAAACGAAAAAAAAAGAAAAAAAAATTCTCTAATAGATACAAGCAGATCGATGGAATTTTTGTGTGTGGTCCTAACCAAACCATCTCATTCAGAGATGCACTTAATTAATAAACGCACATTTAAAATATTTTATTTTTAAAGCTAAAAATCTTAGAAAAGTTTCATCAAAGTAGCTTTTAGGTTGCACTTTATCCCCTGCGTACGTAAAGGGTATTAAAGATTCTTTGTTTTTCAATTTATTTTGTTACGTTTGTAAGTCTAAGAGCCACGACATAATTAAGGAAAATTAACTATAGCTAATTCTATCTTATTTCGTTACCAAATAAGCTTTAGCCATTCAATTGGAATAAAAATTAACATAAAGAGCCTCCCTATAAAAGATGATTTAATCAGGTGCGCCCATCGATCACTGCCTTAAGTTTTGTGCATTACAAACGAGGAACAGTTAACTATGCTGCTTGTTTTTTGAGAGGCTTCCTTTTTATGATTTTTTTTCAACATGTACTACAGCGGTTTGTTTGACGAATCAACAACCCCGTGGAAATGAGTTGTGCATGAACCTACATGTTGTATTACTGATGGAACGCAAACGCAACAATGCCTATATATGTAGATCTTATGTGTGCATAGAAATATGGTGAACTACGGATAAGTTTTTACGTAAATTTTACGTAAGTGATAAAGGGCTTGGTGATTATTATCACTCGACATCTCAAATTTCATGTCTAGTTGTTTTCTATTTTCTACCGAGTTTATTTATAACACGAGCCCCATGTACCCCCATTTTCGCTAGCTAGTCTTCTTCCTTCGATATCTTGAGTATGCATGTCTAGAACATAACTCTTTCTTAAATAGGCTCAAGATTAAATTGCTCGTTTAATAAACGAGTCGAATATAAGCTGAATTTTTTATTTCGATGTGTTAACGAGATGAATACGTGCAGCGATCTGCTCACTCGTGTTCATTTTGATATAACTCGAATTTATATATTGTATACTTATAAATTTTATATGTATTAAATTTATATACACAATTATACATACAAAATACAAAAAATTTTATTTAATTTTTTCATGCAAAAAAAAAAATATTTTTAAAAAATTAATCAACTAGAGATTGAA
This sequence comes from Tillandsia fasciculata, assembly GCA_029168755.2. Classification (NCBI taxonomy): domain Eukaryota; kingdom Viridiplantae; phylum Streptophyta; class Magnoliopsida; order Poales; family Bromeliaceae; genus Tillandsia; species Tillandsia fasciculata. The sequence goes on from CM054930.1 coordinate 29,693,840, forward strand.
ATTTCGAAAACAATTCCAACTATATATATGAGCTAGCTAATTGGACTTGGTAAACTAATCGAGTTAACGAGACGACGAAAACGAGCTAGCTAGCTTATTAAATTACAATCATATCACGATTCACGAGCTAAACTTTTGCAGCTCGTCGTGAGCTTGAGCTGAACCACGAGCCGACCTCTCGAGCCAATCTCGCTCGGAGTTCGACTCGGTGACAACCCTACTAATATAAGAATCCACTAAAACAAGCATCATAGAAGAAGAGCTTTGAATGGAAATAAGAAAGGCAATACAACAAGCGGTTCTTGGAGACAGACTGTGGGGGACCAAATTTAGATGCTCCTCTAGTGCGCACTTTCGGCAACCAACTCAAAGAAAAAAAAAAAAAAAAAAAAAAAAGAAGAAGGAGACCCCAGCAAAAATTAACATCAAACCACACACTGACTTCCAATATCCCACCATCTATCTACCTCTAGTGGTTAGCCCACCCACAGATATTGATTCCAGGCCACACCACCTTCGCCCCCACTTCCCTACTCAGTCGCTTCTTGATCTAATCTTTTTCGGTTTAATTTTCTATTACAAGTAGTATTAATCCAAACTTAATTAGAATCTAATTCAATAATATTTATTTAAAGATATACTTTATAATTCAAAAAGTTAATCAAATTAAAAGCTCGATTGATTGATACCGGTGACGCATGCAAAATTAAAAATAAAAAAATGTAGTGTTATTGATGAACCCACCACTACTACTACTACTATCGACCACCCCCACTTGTAGAGTTAAATGAAATAAAAAATATAATAAAAATGTAAATCACTAATGGAGAGAAAAAATGGAAGAGAAGGGTGCAGCTAAGGAGGAAGAAGAGTTGGCGTGGATTAGTAGTAGTAGTAGAAATAAGGATCAGGAGTTGGCACGGCCGGGGAAGAGGGACGAGTGGAGCGACGGTGCGGTGGCGGCGCTGCTGGACGCGTACGAGGCGAAATGGGCGCTCCGGAACCGGGCCAAGCTGAAGGGCCACGACTGGGAGGACGTGGCGCGGGCCGTGTCGTGCCGTGCCGGCGAAAGCAAGGGGCCGAAGACGGCCACTCAGTGCAAGAACAAGGTGGAGTCGATGAAGAAGCGGTATCGCTCGGAGGCGGCGGCGGCGGTGGCCAAAGCGGCGGAGTTTGGGGGGTCCAAGTGGCCCTTGTATGACCGGTTGGACGGTTTGGTCCGGTGTCGGGCGGCGGCGGCGGTGATCGGTGCAGAATCTGAGGGGCAGCATGAACAATCGGCGGCGGCGATGGCACCAGCTGGTGGGATGTCGCCGCCGAAGGCCAACGGGGATGCCACGATAGTAGAGGTGCGTTCAACATTGTGTTATCATGCGAATTGAATTGATTCAATCCATACGATACGATACGATACGACACGGCACGATACGAACACGAATTCAAATATGAGCCCTGCCATGCATATTGGGTCAAGACGTGGCTTCTAGAGCGTGACACATCACACTCATCTCGGACTCGTAACTTCTTTTGTGTCAGCAATCTATTTTGAATTTGTTTTCACTTTCGGCTACGATTATTTTTAATATAATATTTAGTAAAAAAAAAATTATTAAAAGTTTGATGTCACTGCAGCCATAAGTCGTTATCCGAAGTTTCGGGATAATTTTTTTTTTGTGCATAATTTCTATATTTCATTAACCATGTTCAAATCGTTGTACGCATGGCTAAATTAGAGACTCCGAGAGTAAAATAATTTAATTTTTAAAATAAATAATTTTATTATCCTTCAAAAAATAAAATACATGGTAACTGTTAGTTTGGCTAACCATTTATACACAACGAGATTCAATCCGTATATAGAAAATTTTTACACACAAATATTTAGTTCTTAGCATGCATGCATGCTAAGATTGTCAAAGGAGGACATTAAAACTTCATTTACATGAAAATATTTTATTCATCTAATTAAATAGTTGGAAAACACTCATGAATTTGGGTGTGTAATTTTGTAACTTTCTCCTTAATTAATAACAGGGCGAATGTGGAGAAACACGGGGCAAGGAAAATCAAAATGAGGCTAACAACAAGGAGGTACTGCTGGGCATTAGTACACAATCAAATGATGGATCACGCGAAAAGCGCGAACCAGCGCCGAGAAAGAATAAAAAGAGAAAGAAGAGAAAAGAACAAAAAGACGTGATGTCGGAGGTGATACGGAGCATAGAGTATTTCGCGGAGGTCGTGCTGAAGGTGGAGCAGGTGAGAATGGAGGCGATGAGGGAAGTAGAGATGATCAGGGCCGAAGCGGAGGCGAAGAGAGGAGAGATGGATTTGAAGAGAACTGAACTCATTGCCAACACCCAGCTACAAATTGCTAGACTCTTCGCTAAGAATTGTGGTAATATTTGATTACTAGTTAATTATATTGTAACACAAATAAAACATAGGAAAAAAAATAAAAAATTATATATGGTAGTGTATGATAAGCTTGTTACTGAAATATCCGGAATCTACTTTGAAGACAAAGTTTTAGGGATCGAGTGAGCTCAATTTGTTGTAGTGATTAACTCTCTCTGGGCTAAACTTTGGTTGCATGGTGTGTGCGTTAATCATTAGCTATAAAGGCATTAAACTTTAATTCTTGTTTCAATCAAGTGGCTCTTCGAACTCTAATTAATTAATCACTTGTTTTAATTAAGTGAATTAGTGATGCACAAAGTGTGACACTTGAATCAGTACTTACTAATTATTTTAGAAAAAAATGCATAGAACTTAACAAAATAGCCCAAGCAAATATAAAAAAAAAGGAACAAAAAAAAAAGAAATCGAATGCCCTAATTAAGGCCACTTCTTACAACATACGAACATTCCATAACGAACGCAGGAACCGGCGATTTTATTAGAGTCGCGGATTCTACTGCATGTCCACTGCATCGCAAACAAACGGGCCCTAATTGAATTAATGATGTCTAAAGAGATGGTTGAATTTTTTATTGAAAAAAAAATGTAGGTGTGATCAGTTCACTCGCGTAGTTAATTGTGAAGCATCTACTCCAATAATAAAAACTGCAGGTCACGTGTACACCTCCCTCGAATCTTAATCACACAAACGCACGTGGCCCCCACCCATGTCACGTGATCTCCTAGTGCGCTCTCCTATAATGGGCTATTGGGCTATTGGACAAAAAAACCTTAACTTGACAGTTAATAATGCCAAATGAGCCGACCAAATTCATCGACAGCAAAAATACGCAGTCGAGTAAATTATATGGATAGTCCCTATATTGTTTCCTTTATTACAAATTGCTTCTGTACTTTTTTTATTCCTTTTCATGTATATATATATAATTTTCATATATATATATATATATATATATATATATATATATATATATATATATATATATATATATATATATTGTTGTTTTTTTTTTGGGTACGAAATGGACATTTCTATTCCTTTTGTAAAATTGCATAATAATTGAGAGAATGAAATGGACCAAAAACTGCTATTAAATTAATCAGATAGGTCCAGATCTATATATATATATATATATATATAGAGAGAGAGAGAGAGAGAGAGAGAGTGTCACTACGGTGTTTTTAAAAGCACAAAGTATTTGATGCTTGTAAATTATTCATCGTTAAATCTAACCATTCGACTAATTCCACAATTTAGTTCATACCATTTCATCAACCACCTACTAAATTTTAGAAAAATATTATCATTCTAGCCGCATATTCCTATAGTAAGAGTTAAAAACTTACAAGCATCAATAATTTGGTACTTTCACAATTATAAATACTCAATTCACACACACACATACCAAACATCCTTATCGCGTAATAATAGGTCTTTTTCAAAAGCTGAAGGTGCAGATGCTGAGATAGATCCAACCAAAAGGTGTAAATTTAAGCTACATGTTATAAATTTTATGAATAGTTTTATACAGCTATTTTGTAAATCTATCGAATGTTATATATATTTCTATAAAGTTCAAAATTTAATATTTATACCCTCAAAATTTTTACTAGTTTCAAATATATTCTTACATCTAAAATATAGTTAATTTTAGATAAAATACTTAATCTTGATTAGTGATTAAAGTAACTTAATTTTTCTATCCTTTCGAATATTATAATTTAATTAAAATGAGCCCTAATCCTCGTTAAAGATCGACGACCCAAGATTTCAAACTCTCGAGATCAAAGTTTTTCACATTCATTTTATTTTCTTTTCTCGATCAAAACCTTAGCAATGCAAACTCTTCATTCTCTTTCTTTTTTTCTTCTTCTCTCCTTTGTGCTAGCTTCTAATCCAAAAAAAAAAAAAAGTGAAAAAAAGTAAAGTATTTAGGTAAAAAAGAAAAGAAGTGAGAAAAGAGGTCAAGAACAGCGAATATATTGAGTCTTTTTTTATACAGAAAGAAAATAATTGTCATTCAAAATTTTTTTGGGAGAATATTTTCACATTATTGTAAATGTTTTGATTTTTGAAGAGATATTATAATTTTTTAATTTTTGAAAAGATATATGTGTAATGGCAAAATCAACATTTAACTAATATTCTATAAAAAAATATATAATAGACTAATGATAATAAATTAAAAAATAAATATAAACATCACTAAATATTTATAAAAATATATTATATAAATAAAATTATTCTTAAATTTTAAACCGTTAGGTAATTTTTTCTTTCGGATCTATCTGATAGGTTTGATAGCTAGTCGTTTTTTTGGGAATAATTCTGCACTCTCATTCTCTCTCTCTCTCTCTCTCTCTCTCTGTCTGTCCTTTTGTCCCTTTGCCCACCACGTAGCCCTGTCCTAGGATCCTATAAAGAAAATTATTAGTGCACTTGGTGTATCAATATATTTCATGCATCACGTAATATTTTATAAAATATATTATTATTATTATTATTTTTATTTTATATAACAATTAATATTAATATTTTATTGAAAATTTTCACATGGCACAAAACTGAAAGAATGAAGTTTTGTTTTACACCATTTTTATATGAAAGTAACATTCTACTCTTTACCTCATCTTCTGTCATTTCACATAATTAATTAAACAATTAAGATTGTTAAATTCTAAATTTATTATATGGTGTGTTATAATATAATAAATATAATTTGTAATATTAAAGAGTGAATTGTCGGTTTAAAAGAATTAGTATTTTATGTCATTGCGAGAGGTTAGTTTAGTAAAGTGATTCATAATCGAGATTCGTAAATAATATGTATCTATACTTTAAATAAATTAATAAAAATGTTTAATAATTTAAAATTTTGAAATTAATTCGCAGCTGAAATTTTTTTTTCTGAATTTATAATGAATGCTGAAATATGATAAGATATTTTTATTTTTTACAATAATAGATATTTTGAGATCGTGAAAGATATTTAATGAACTAAATTAGTACTCCTAAATTTTAAAGTCTTTATAGAAAAATATTAAGAATACAAAAGTACACGATGCACCAGGTTCATATTATATGATATACAAAAAAAGCAACCAAAGGGAGAAAAAAAAACAAAGTACCAAACATCCCCATCTTTTACATTAAAAAAAAGGAAAAAGGAAACGATTACTTTCTATATTCTACTCCTAAAAGTTTCTTAACTAACAACAACATGCTAATTAAGATAATGCACGATGATTAATTGATCAGCTTGATAAGCACCCTTCACAACTCCCCCACCTAATTAATATTTCAAAATTATTTTTTTCATTAAGATTGAGAAATTTGTTTAGAAATTTATTGACAAGCCATTTAAGCTACTTTCTTTCTGATTAAGCCAATTACCATGCCTCAATATCGGGAGCAAAAAAAATTGTTTTGTTCCGTATTATTCCTGAGTTTTAAATATAAATTTTTTGTTAATTCAATTAAGATGCATTAGTGCCAATGTAACGAGTGAGTCCAAATTACAGTTTTAAATAATTAAATTTAATTATTATTATTAATATTTATATTTTTTATAAATTTAAGATATGGACTATTGAGCCAACCAAACTACATCTCACCTAGAAATTTTTATAGAATATATATATATTTTTTTTTAAAAAAGGGAAAGATACGAATAGAAAAGGGAATAAAAGCAGGTGTTTCGGGGCTTCTCCCACTTTTGCTGCAATTATATGTACTTACTGTAGCAGTTGAGCTTCCACCAGAAAAAAAAAAAAAAAAAAAAAAAAAAAAAAAAAAACACCATCCTCCCCCACACGCGCTAATTAATTCTCTTCAATTTTTTACCGCCTCGGTTTCACCAACCCACCTAATTTCCCCCCAACTTTTCTCCTCATCCACCGTGGTCTCCGGAGAGAATTTTTCTCTGCACCCGATGTATCCATATTCATACATAAAATATATATATAAATATATATATAATGTTTATTACATTCATCCAATCAAATGTGAAACAGTACAAGTAATTTTTATTTTTTTCAATATATATAAAAAAAAAAATAAATCAAATCGCGATTAATTTGTACAGGGTGTATGCAATTTATTTATTTTTGCTTTGTCTCTATCTATCTCCATGGCTATTTCTCTCTCTAAAACACACGCTGTAAACAGAGGGGAGGGCACTCACAGGAGAGGCTTTTTGAAGAAGCTTACAAAACAGAGGACGATTTAAGTAGCTGTGGAGTGTAGAGAGAGAAAGAGTAAGAGAGAGAGAGAGAGAGAGATCCGCGTCACAATCGTTGCTTTATTATCCTCTCCTTCTCCTTCCCCATTGTGGCGCTTTCAAAACCCTAATAAACCTAATCCCCAACGCCCAAAACCCCCATCGCACGCGACATTGGTGGAAGGTGGGGGCGCCCCGATCCGTCCCTTTCGAGGGGTTGCTTCATTCCTCGGCTGCGGCCCACGCTCTTGTGGGTTTTGAAGGGGACGATGGGAATGTAGCTGATTCGATCGGTGGTGATCGAGAAATGTCTTCGGCTCCAGCTTTGGGTGCGGCTGCGGCGTTGAATGCGGTATGTGTGTGCGCTTTGTTTCACCTGATTCGAAGTTTGTTCTCTTTTGGAAGGTTATTACGATGTGGTCTTTAGCATTTTGTTTGTTATCTATTGGTTCTGTGACTCAGAGAATTCGCGTCTGCGGCAATTTTGGGGCTTTGAAGGAGTGTATATTATAGTGTTAGAGGTTGTGGAGGTGGTGATTTTGTCTTTTAAAAGAGACCTTTTTGTGTGTGTGTGTGTGTGGGATTCAGTATATTTTGCTTGCAAAAAGAGGGATTTTTTTGTGACATGAGGAACTTTTTGTGATGGAAGCTTAGAATTGCAATTCAATGCGAGCAGAAAATGAAATTGTGAAATGCGAAGCTATAAATTGAGTAGTGCAGCTAGGGTTTTCTACACCAGCTGTTATTTTAATGTAAAGAACGCATTTGTACTGCAATATGCACACGATGACACCGAATTGCCTACATGTTCTAAAGGGTGTTCGTCGTCATACTATTTGTTCGAGTGTGTGCTGCAGTGTGCTAGTGCATGGTGTAGACCAGGGCACGTTAGAACACATCAATTTGCCTTGGCACGTGTTCGAGATGTGCATGGCACGGTTTGACCGGCTGTTACGTGTTCCGGATTTGTCTTATTCGCCTATATGATCTACCAGATCTAGCTATTTAATTTCAGTAAATTGCCATTTATATAGCACTTACAAATGTATGTTGGTAACTCTTTATTTTGTTTATCTCTATTTTCTTAAATAAATTACATAATCTTATAGAATTCATGATGGCTCACCTCAAAGTAGTTTGGAGCATCATTCTGATGTATAAAATTAGAAACTAATGCTTCCTAGATGGTCTACTTTCCTACAAAATTCATTTTTACTGTAAGCTTTGGCAACGATGACTTATATTGTTCAGGGGATTCTTTTGTTGGTTTATGAAACGAAAGCTAGAGAATAGAGTTGGTATGCTTTGTTTAAGAGGAAAACTATGCTAGTTTTGCATGTTCTTGCATGCTTGCCTTTTTTGACAACTGCACATTTATTTTGTTCCTGGTTTTTCCATCTTTGAACTTCTACAGGTATTCAAGAGTGGACCCCTTTTCATATCATCAAAAGGTTTGTTACTTGCCTTTCTTTACTGAAAGAACCGATGCTTTCACTATTTCAAGATGCATGTTTGTGCTATTAAGCATGATGTTTAACCGAAACATAAAACAACTTTTATTGTTAAGCTAGGTATTACGAATCAGATAAGCAATAGAACACTTGTTTATGTCTCTGTAATGTTTTTCAAGAATTTTGAGCTGCTAAAAGAAACCAGCGTGGACTTTTGCTGTCGCTTCAACACTTCTCAATTATACAGTTATGAAAAACTGCTGTAAAGAAACAGAATTTGGCTATGTTTGTTTAAAATACTGTAGCACCCGTTGATATGTTTATTTCCTGAGTTTAGATTAGCGGAGATCTCAAATAATTTTGGCTTGAATCTTACCTTTTATCTGCTAAGTTCACAACTTATTTTCAGTTTTTTTTTTGGTTTACTGGTTCTATACTTCCATGAAAATACGAGAGTTTTACTTTTTTATATATGCGACTCATTCAGGTCATTCGATTGTAAATAAGTAAAATTCTGAGTCAGAGATTTACTTTATATAAGTCTGCTGACAAATTTTCCAACTTTCTGTAGAGAGCTGTGTACTATTTGGAGACTAGCAAGACTTTATATTGGTCAAGTTTAATTGTGCCAAATTTGGTTGATCCCTGCACAGTTCATATCATTTGTTTTTGTTGTACTTATTTCTATCATAGATTGGTAATGCACAATTTTGGCCACCCTTTTCCTAGAAATAACATGAAACATCACTGCATTCTGCAACTGTCAGTTGTCATATCAAATTTAATTATTTCAAAGATAATATGCTTATTGATCTTCGAGTACTTTGGAGACTTTTGAAGTAATATCTGATATTAAAACTTGAAATGGCCAAACTACTGGCAACGTCAAAACCAAAACCCTAAGAGGGTGGAGTCAATACAAAATTGGAACTTATATATAGAAACTTTGTGTATGAGAAATCCAACTCTATTTTTCCAGCAAGGGTTTTTGTGCATGTTAGCAATGTTGTCTCCTCAGATATATTACCTTTCATTCTTTTCATGTTTCTATAATCTAAATCCCTATTCGAGAATTCCTCTTTGTTTTTTACTTCAATCAGCCTTTGTTCATATATTTTGCAGGAATTGGTTGGAAATCATGGAAAAAGCGCTGGTTCATCCTCACGCGTACATCCTTAGTCTTCTTCAAGAGTGATCCTGTTAGTGTTCATAAAGTCAATGCTATATTTCACAAATCCAGTTCTTATTTTACACTGATAAAAACTTAGTAAACGATTTACTTTTTATAATATTCACCAAATAATGTGTGTATGATGATTAAAAATTTTCTAGTGTGGGAACTCAAACATGAAAAATGGACAGTAATTTTCTTTGATTTACTTTTGTTGTGTAAAAACAATATAATTGTGATGTTAGGAGTCTTTGTATTGTTTAGATGTCTTAATCTTGGCTAATTAGACATTTTTATCATTTTCTATATATGGTTAGTGGGAAATGGAGTTTTGAATGTTTTCTTGATCTATTTTGAGAATTAAAAAGTTATACAGGAGGAATTCAACTTATTACTTTCTTCTCTTTTCCCTTTTCTTTTTTGTCTTCTTCTGTTCACATTCTTTAAATCTTCTGTTTTGGAGTTGCAGCTGAAATAAGCCCATATTATTCTTCTTTCCTGCTTTGAAAGAAATTGTTTGGTCCACTTGTTCTTTTTTTTTTTTTTTGAATTTAAAATCAAGTATTAACTATATTTGGTTAATTAAGATCCAATTCTATATAGTCTCTCTATACTTTTAGAGTGCATGATTTCTTCACATGGGAAATTAGAAACTACTTACAAATACCTTTTCATATTTTAGAGTGCATTGCCCCAGAGAGGTGGTGAAGTGAATCTTACTTTGGGGGGCATTGACTTGAATAATTCGGGAAGGTATATGTCTCATTATACTTGTTCAAGTTTCTGCCTGAATGTCATTCTGTAAGGATTATGTTGTATACTATTCTGAAGGGTGTTTGTATGTCCTTTGTTTGCAGTGTGGTGGTTAGGGAAGATAAGAAGTTGTTAACTGTGTTATTTCCAGATGGTCGTGATGGGCGAGCATTCACTCTTAAGGTGTTTCTTTTAGTTATAATTTACAGTTTTTGGTCAATTGCAGATGGACAGAAAAGTTGATTCTTGCTTTTATTTATATGTTTGTGTCATGTGCATAATGTACTTTGACTATACATTTTCTTATTTGTTTCCTTTTCAGGCAGAATCATCTGAAGACTTGTTTGAATGGAAAACTGCATTGGAAAATGCTCTTGCGCAAGCTCCAAATGCTGCTCTTGTCATGGGACACAATGGAATATTTCGTAATGAGAATACAGATGCATTTGAAGGATCCATTCAAGAATGTTCGTTCCTCTTCGTTCCTTTCCACAAGAAGATCATGCTTCATTGAACTTATAATATGAATAAAGCTGGTTTCTAACTGTTGTTATCTTTGAATCATGAAAGCTTCGTGTTTGCTAATTCTCTATCTTATATAGGGAGGGGTAAGCGCCCTATCAAATCATTGGTTGTTGGTAGGCCGATTCTCCTTGCACTCGAGGACATTGATGGAGGCCCTTCTTTTCTCGAAAAAGCTTTGTGTTTCCTGGAGAAATATGGTATGGCCTAATTGCTCGATTCATTTAGCTAGGATTTCCTATTAGGTTTCCTGATATTAATTGTTTTTGCAAATTATAGGATTTCTTGTATTCTAATGAGGTATTTTTTAGCTTTCTACGCCAACTTTGGTTGGAAGAGCTTGACACTAAAGTGTTTCTATAATGAACATAAAACATTCAAAAATTTACTAATCTTCAGCTTTGCACTCCCAGCAATCCAAGTTAGCATCTTTTTGTTATTCTGATATTCCTGAATTTTCATATAATGCATAGCTAGCAAGCACTACAACCTGTTTATACTGTTTACATCACGTGTGTACCGCTTTTAATTTTCTTTTTCCTAGTATTAATCAGAGTGATTGTTGAACTTCCTGCTAAAAATTGTTTAGTGGTTATGCTTTCTAGTTGTCTTTCAGTAAATATATTCAATTCCTAAGATGTGCATGGAGCTCTATTTTTTTAGCCGAACCATTTTGGGTGGATTTATGGAAGTAAATTATTAGTTGCATGAACATTCTGCTACAGGAACAAAGGTAGAAGGAATATTGCGTCAGTCAGCTGATGTTGAGGAAGTTGATCAGAGAGTGCAAGAGTATGAGCAAGGTTTCAAATCTTTCTATTCTGTGGACTCTACTTTTATCTGCATTATTTTGATTGTAGTTTTATAGACAACAGTGGCTTGCGACTTCATTTGATCTCTCAAAGTATGTTTATAGGATGAGAAATCTGTCCAAATGTTTTGATCCTTTTGTTTATAGGCTTGCTTTCTTTTTTAATCAATTAACAGGTAGGACTGAGTTCACAGCAGATGAAGATGTTCATGTTGTTGGTGACTGTGTTAAGGTGTTATTATTTTTTCCTTCCTTAACATTGATGAGTAACTAGTTTGCTGATTATTTCATTGAAGCTTAGTAGAGTTTTGTTTAATTTTGGGACCCTATGAAATTGTTTCTCTAGCATGTTCTTCGGGAGCTACCATCTTCTCCAGTTCCTGCCTCCTGCTGTACTGCATTACTGGAAGCTTATAGTAAGTATATCTCTTAGGTTCTTCCAAAAAGGTCATATAAGTTCTCTTGGTTGCTATGCTTTTTTTTTTTTTTATGAATTTCTCTCTCTGTCATGTTCTTTGACACAAGCTTTATATCATAAGCCTATTATAAACTCAAAAAGGTCACATATCTTACGATATGTCCCAACCAGATTTAGCTTGTTATAAAACTCAGCCAGTTTTATCTCCCAACCAAATTTGGCCCGGAAGGATGCTTATTTTACCATAATATTTTGTAAAAGTACATGTTGGTTCATTTCGTTATAATTATCTTATTTTCCGGTAAAATTTCCTGTTAAGAACTGGAAAAGAAGGAAGCTCGCATTGATGCTATGCGGACAGCAATATCAGAGGCATTTCCAGAACCAAACAGACGGTTGTTGCAGAGGTTATCTCCCACCTTGCCTTTTTAATAGAATTTATCTCTACATTTCTGTTATAGTAATATCTGTTGTACTATTTCCAATTCTGTGTTATATCTATATTCTTGTATATTTGGAAGCTGTTAAAACTATTCATGGTATTGATTAATCTGAACATTCTCTGCGCAAAACAAAAGTGCCACTGTTCTCAATATGCCAGCATTTCTGATAGTTTATCTGTATGCTGAGTCCCCACTTATCCATATGCATCCTCTGTCTAGACCTAAGCTTAGTTATTGTAGTATAGTGCATTACTTGCTACATTGAAATCATGTTAAGATACTTCTATTCTTTGACATGCTAATTTAACAAATATTGAAGATTTTTCTTTTCAAGGATTTAGTTGTTGAAGGACATGCTATTTCCAGGTAGCTGTGCCACTGTGGTTATTAAGTTTACTACCACCATTAATTCCTGTTAAATTTGCTTACTTGAAGTTTTAAATATCATGCTGTTATCAGTAGATAGCTTGGTTTGCTGCTTTAATTTAAGCAGATGTTAGTTTTAATCTGGTGACGTAAGTGACTAACGATTTTCAGTAAAGTTCGAATTAGCTGTTGCTTATTTAACATTTTCTGGTTGTTGGTCTGTTTAATTTTTTAAGATCTTAATATTATATCTTAATCACTTAGTACTTTTGAATCTCAGGGTTTTGAAGATGATGCACACTATTGCTTCTCATGCTGCAGAGAATCGAATGGGTCCGTCAGCTGTTGCTACTTGCATGGCCCCTCTTTTGTTGCGGCCACTTTTGGCTGGTGAATGTGAAATGGAGGATGAATTTGATATGAATGGCGATAATGCTGCTCAGCTTCTTGCTGCAGCAGCTGCTGCTAATAATGCTCAAGCAATTATCGCGACCCTCTTGGAGGAATATGAGAATATATTCGATGTAAGATTCTTACTAACTTAGAGGGCAGATTTTTTATATCTTATTTTTGTATTTGTTGATATATTTTTAGTCTCAAAAGTGATATTTGGTTGGATGACTGGATTATATGACTTATTTTTGACTGAACTGCTTGAGATTTTAATTTTTTGTACCAAACCACAAGAAGCTTTTCCGTCTTATATAGCTTGACAGAACCTGAATAGAACCTGTTTTATAAAATATTGTATAGTTTAACAGAACCTCTCTTATAACACTGCAGACTCACAGTTGTAATCCCTTTTTTCTTCTATGTGATATAGTTAGTAGTCTTTCTATACATTTGCAATGAAAGTAGACATATCTTTCGATTCCTAATTTGCACTTCTTTGAAATTGTCCAAGCCATATTAAACAGTCTTCCTGCATCTTTTATTCAAGTTGTGCTATTCTTACCTTTGTTTTTTTTTTCTCCCCTTTCCAGGATGATAATCTTCATAGATGCTCTACATCTCCGGACTCTCAAGCCGAAGAGAGTGGCAGTGAAGAATCCGTAGATGATGGAAATACAGATGTGAAGGAAAATGGATATCATGATGCAGAAAATGTAGATCTGGAAGTGAATGATGAACGTGTTCTTAGTGGAAAACTAAGTGAAAGTAGTGGATATGATGGCAGTGATCTCTATGACTATAAGGTTACAGCTTTTCAACTTTGTGATGTCTTTGTAGTTATCTTGATGCTTCGTTTTGTTCTTGTAGTTTCTACTTCCCTTACTCCAGAGATGAAGGTTGATTGCGGTTCAAATTGTGCTAGATGTTTGATTTTCATGTTCATGCTTGTACAAGTACATTTAGGGGAAATATGGCTTTCTTACTGCATTTTGATCTTCTTTGGCGACACTATTAAGTTATGGGCCAATTGCTCTTGTGCACAGCACACCTTTATGCTTATTTACCTGAAGCTACTAAGAACTAACTCTTTCCCCTTGCTGGTGAAATCTAACTTTTTGATTAACTTGCCAATTAGGTATATGTCTCAAGAAAATTCTTCGTATAGTGATTCTGTTTCTGCTTTACTAAGTTTTTGCCCATTCCTTGCAGAATAATGTAGTTACTTGCTCTTTTTTTTTATTATTATATTAATTTGTATCTAACTCGAGCTTGCTGGTTTTTTAATAACATGTTTCATATTATTTTGTTTGCTGCTATACTGCCTCATATAAGATTGTCTCTTCTGACTGCCTACTCATTTATCCTGTTTCTATCTTTCTAATTTGAAAACCAGGTTTTCGCTGATGATGGCTCAGGTGCCGAATCACCTAGAGATAATCAAGATTCAGCTGCGAAGACAGATTTATGTCAAGATCAACAAGCTCGTTTCGATGAGCTTGGTTCAACTAACATCAAAATGGCAGTGACTGAAAAAGACGCACCTAGTCGATTACCGATTCGTGAGACTCCTCCATCAATGGGAGAGATCCTGTCTAATATGGATCCTGGAACTTCTTTCCCATCTTATGAAGTGGAGAAATTTGTTGACAGACACCCAAGTAAACAAAATGGATTGCACAAACAAGTGAAGCGAACCAACTTCTGGGGACGAAACAATGTAAGTCCTTCGGCATGTACTTTGGGATCACTTTGTGTTGTAAATTTGAACAGTGAAGTTTAAGTTCTAATTTAAAACTGTCTTTTTATGATTATTTTGTTTACTTTTTATTTGGTCTAGTTGTATTTTTCTTCTTTTTAGTTGTTCTCGGAATTAGATGAACATGTTTCTGTGTTTGAGCTTCGAACCTCTTTATATTAGGAAATATTATTTATAAGATCTCTTATTTTCTGTTATATTTTTCATAATCCTGGATTATGGGTTTTATTAGTTGTCTACTACTCAATTTTGGAATTAATTTAAAGCTTTCTTGTGTTATTCCTGCTTTAAAATATTGTAGGCCAGAAAGAACCAGTCAGTGGAATCAGTTGATTCATCTGGTGAAGAAGAGTAAGTTCTTTTTGAATTTCAGTTAGTACACTTTCCTGGAATATGCATCATTTATCTCGAATTCTATCCAACCTGTTGGATAATCTTATGGTTTTCTGATCTTCGCTGTCTTATTCTTCCTCGAAAGTCTGATAACTCACGAAATTTATGACTGTACAAGGGAGTAGTCTAATTCTTAGAAGAGAAAAAAACACAATTTACTCTCCTTCTATTTGTTTTCAAAGGACTGTTGAATTATGGTTTTTTTTAAAAACAATTCTAATGACTTGGGAGGTTAAAGCACTCATAGGAAAATGATTTACTCACAAAATAGTTTAATTTATCCAGTTTCTCACTGTGTACTTCTTTTTCAGGCTTTCTATTCATAGGCTCGAGATAGCAAAGAATGATCTCCAGATTAGGATTGCCAAGGAGGTATAAAACATTATTTTATTTGTGAGATTATCTTTGCTTTAGATGATAGAATAACTGAAACATTTAAAATGAGATGGAAATTGCTTTTCTCAGGCCAAAGGGAATGCTATTCTCCAAGCAAGTTTGGAAAGAAGAAAACAGGCTTTGCATGAGCGTCGTTTAGCTCTAGAACAAGATGTATGCATTTTTCTTTTACCCCTTATTTATGCACCAGTATCAACAGTGATAGGCTATTAGTTTTTTGGCTATACATTGATGGTCTTGTCCTTAATTATCTCGGCATATTGAGCATTTTAGCTTCATATTCTTTCTTAATCTGTAACACAGACATTAACTAGATAAGTTTCATATTTATCGTTATATTTAGAGTTGCTGTACTTCGCACTCTTAGTTATGTGACCAGTGACCCACCACATCAGCCTTGGGCTATTCTTGGTTCACCAAACTGATGAGTTGACTGAACTGTACATGATGTATGGAAGAATCACAACAGATTAAACGGCTTACCTGGTTCTGTAACAGTTCTCTCTTCCAGAAAACTGAAACTTCTGCCTAATAAATTATTTGGAGCTTTTGTTGTGAGAGAAAGATAAAATGAGCATTTCGGTCTCAAAAACAGAAGCTCCAAAGTGAAATTTCTGCTCATGCCACAAGAAGAAAGTATAAAGGAGAATGGAATAGGAAAAATATTAATGTTTCTTTGAATAGCTCAACTCATACAGCACTGGTGTTATAGAAGCTCCAGCTGTGCCAATGAAGTCATAATTTTCAGCTCAAGTAGTTAATTTTATTTGCACAAACCAATATATGTTGAGATATTAGGTGTAGCATGCACTTGTGGGATTGAACTATCCCGAAATATGTCTAATACTCTCTATTGGCTACTTGTGTAGGTCTCTAGACTGCAAGAGCAGTTGCAAGCTGAGAGGGATCTTAGAGCTGCATTAGAGGTTGGGCTGAGCATGTCTTCTGAACAATTTTCAAACTCACGTGCTATGGATTCGAAGGTATGCATCTTTTGGCTCCTATGCATTCTATTACTGGTGTAATGGATACATCATGCATGAACTCTTGTTTTATATATCTAATAGACACGGGCAGAACTTGAGGAGATCGCCCTAGCTGAAGCAGATGTTGCAAGGTTGAAAAAGAAGGTCGCAGAACTGCATCTCCAACTTAACCAACAACGCCAGCATCACTATGGATCTTTTGTTGATGCTAGCGGTCACTATCAAAATTTTCCGGCTCCAATCTCACAACAGTAAGACTGGTGAAACTTAATTTATTGTATTGTGTTCAGATTTACACGAAACCTTTTATGTTCTTACAGAATCTGCCATGTTTCTTCAATCATGTCACGCTCCGGGAGCAATTTTAAAGCGGAAAGCAGCTCTATATATATATATATATTTTTTGATACAGGCTCCCGTGTGGCACGTGCACAGACCCGTCACATATACAAGATCTCCCTTGCATATGCACGGCGTCCCAAAATCCGAATAAAAATATCAACCACCAAGCCTAAACAGTTACAAATTACCAGAGTATGAATTTGAAAACGCTATCATCTTATTTCATTAAACAGCGCACTCCCGGCGCAACAATAGGTTTGAAAGGATAAGTCCACAAGTTTTGAAAACGGTGTCCAAACGACACTTAATTTTCTAAAGCCATTTTCACAATTCCTTTTTAAGTTTGAAAAACCCACGTCCATACGACGCGACCATAAACACTATATTGAAAGCATAGTTCTATAAAATAGGTCCATTTGACAAAACAAAAGGCCGGTCTCAACATCCACACCATCCACATAAAACGCGTCCACACGCACAAAACGACCATAAGGAAATAACCAACTAGGAAAGAAGAGGAAAAACAAGGAACCTGACCGAGGTACTCTCACACCTCACCAAGTAGCGTCCTCACCATCGTCCTGATTCCCAGACCCGACCAAACCTGTCACACAGTGGGAGTTAGTGACATGAAGAGTAGAGATAAAACACAACTACAACTACGATGCAAAAAGGTGCGGATAATAAATCAAACCGTAAAACCAGAGCATCCATAACCCATCCTGCAATCAATCACGTCATCCCCGAGGGACTGAACTGAGCACCTTGCCATGTCGGTCCGGAAACCTCAGGCAAAAGAAAACCACACCGCTCTCACCTTTGGTGCATGTAAACCCCCCACTGCACAAGTGCAGCATCGTAAATCACAGAGAGGGGCCCCTACTACGTCACCTCGTAGGGTTCACGGGTCCGCAGACCACCTTTCCGGAAAAGTACACCGACACAGTGGCCAAACCGCTGGTGTGCGTGCAAGCGCCATGAGCATAGTAACCATATTAAAACAAGTGTCCACCTACGACACTCGTTGCTCCAAAAAGTATAAGTGCCGATACACGTGCAGAACATGGGGTTAGTCATCAACTTATAATATTGCTCAAACCCAAAAATACCGTACTCATAAGTAACATGACTGTAAACCAACGCCAATAACAAAGAAGGGGAAAGCTCGGTACGTTCCAACCGACGACATCCCTCTTTTGGATAAAGGTACCCACCTTCCGACTTCCGAATGGTCGCACCGATCACTATCCCGATCGCAAGTATACCCCGAACAACGGGCAAACTGCCCGTCCAGTCTCCAACCGCGACATTCATTCATCCGGAGGTTCACGTCACCCACAATACTCCTTAATATGATAAACATAATAATAACGAAAATTACACGCAAAGAGGTTCTAAGAGTGTACCCACCTGAAACGAAGATAAACGACCGCACCCGCGACCTTCCAAAGTAAACAACACCACACGTAGGCCTAATAAAATATCCAAAACACCAATCAACATTTTACCCCCCAAACTGGCAAATTTACTGGTCCCGACTACTGTACCCAAAACCCCTTCTATTCCCAAAACAGAAACCGACGAAAAACTCCGTGTCCAAAAATCCTTCCGGTTGCAAAAACCGTACCTCCGACACGATCCGACTGTCGACGAGGGAATTGACGGAAAACGGGTTCCAATCGTTGCCATGACGAAGTCCGCGACGAAAAACAACCGAGCGGAGGCTCATCTGACGAAAAACGAAAACAACTGTGTCGAGCGGACTGCACCGTCACGTGGACTGCACCGTCACGCGGACTGCGCCGTCACGCGGACTGCGCCGTCACGCGGACTGCACCGTCAAGCGGACTGCACCGTCACGCTGACTGCACCGTCAAAAACCGTCGACGAAAAACGCCAAGTAAAAATCGTCAAAGCGAAAACCGTGAAGGCGAAAACCGTCGAACCAAAAACCGTCAAGCCAAAACCTGTCAAGCCAAGCTATAGACGGCAGTGGCTTGACCCGTGCAGACATAGCAGCGGCGCGGCAGCCCCGCGCGGGCCCAGCCTCGCGCGGGCAGGCGCAAGCAGCGCGGCAGCCCCGCGGGGGCATGCGCAAGCGGTGCGCGGCGGCGGCGGCCAGAGTATCCAGCGGCGGCGGCGGCTAGGGCAGCCAGCAGGCTGGCGGTGTTCGCGGCTAGGGCACACGCGGTGCGGGCGGCGCGCGGGCGGCCTGGCAGTGCGGCACGCTGTGCGGGCGGCGCGCGGGCAGCCTGGCAGCGCGGCTCGGCGGCACGCGGTGCGGGCGGCGTGCGGGCGGCCTGGCAGCGCGGCACGTGGCGCGGGCGGCCTGGCAGCGCGGCTCGGCGGCACGCGGTGTGGGCGGCGCGCTGGCGGCCTGCGGAGCGACAAGCGGTGGCAGTGCGCAGTGGTGGCGCGGCTAGGGCATCGCGCGGCGGTACCTTCACCATCGGCGAACATTCGTTCAAGAACAAAACCAACAAAAATCAAAACCAAATCCTCGGCGAAATCAAACGAAACCTACGTCAAAGCCGACGATCAAAATCAACGAACAAAACCGACGAACGGAACCGTCAAACCAAAACCAACGATCAAACATTCAAGAACGAGATTCTAAACGCAAAACTAAAGTATTGATAACAGGGAGACGAGATTCACAACACGAAAAAGAACGATGCTAACTAACCTAGCTCTTACGAAGAATACGACGCGATTACAATCTCTCCGAAATCGCTGGTGTTTCCGGATCCGTTCTAGGTCTTGGCGACGTAATCGGTCTCGGTCCTTGGCACGCACCACGAGGAAGAAGGAAGAAGGGCGGTTTCCTACCAAAACTAGGGTTTGCAGTGATCGGAACAAAAAGAATATTTTATTCCCCCTTTATTTCTCTTGTACGTATAACAAAACCCCATTCCGTTATTTAAAAGATTTTTAGCCGACTTCCTTGATGAGCGTGCCAAACCTCCGAAATGCCCCGTACCCACTAGCACGGATTCTGATGCACCAAAAAACATATGGACCTACCGTCGGACCCGTTAACACTGAAAACCTCATTCCGGAAGATCCGTAAGTCGGATTTCCGATCCGATCGCATCGTCGTTCTCCGTTTAACGAGCTCTACCACGACACGGCAACCACAACCCAAAAACCAAGCGAACCAAAACCAAGAAAAATCCACCAAAAAAGTTTAAAACCAAAAGACGTCGATAAGGAAATAGTAAAAAGTCAGCGTCATTACAAATCATCCATGAACTGATAGAACAT
The DNA here is from genome assembly GCA_029168755.2 of Tillandsia fasciculata. Lineage (NCBI taxonomy): Eukaryota > Viridiplantae > Streptophyta > Magnoliopsida > Poales > Bromeliaceae > Tillandsia > Tillandsia fasciculata. The sequence continues at coordinate 29,713,946 of CM054930.1, forward strand.
CTTCCATTCAATCTTTATTTCTCATCCAATCATTGTTCTGCTCCACCATGATATCACAAGTCGACCTCAGAACCCAAGTGCCAATCAATGAGGCCAAATACTCTACTCTGATCCCAGATCCTTAAGCCAGAGCAATCAAGTGATTTAAAAACAAAATTGCCAGTCTTGCAAAAGATGGAAGTCATGATGCATGATTATTCTTAAATAAGACACTTCATTATTTCTTAAATAAGTTACAGTTCACGTCAGATGCTGTATTTGAATATCTCAAATCCAAATTTATCTAAAATACTTTCTGTAGCTGAGTGTTAAAGTTTGTACTGTTCTTTTCATCATTATGCATGCTGCTTCTATTGATTGCCTATTTGATCCTGTAATGAAATTGTATTATTTTGGTGACCCTTATTAACAGATATTATTTTGTTGATATACTAATTTGGGTTTTTAATGTGGCAGGAAGGCTGTTCAGCATGACTTTGATATGAGTCTTGCTTTCTGCAACCATGAGAAGAAGCACAGGAATGAGGTACTTAACCCAATTTCTCTCTCCCAAACTTGCAATTTTCAACTTTTCTTTTGCTTTTAAAATGTACACTTGATATCTCAGAAGTCACATTTGCACAGTAGTTCATCTTCGCTGCTCTACAGACATTCCGTTGCTTCTCCATTCTTTAACTCAATTAGCTTAATGTGGTCCCCTGGGCTCCAAGTGATCGCGTTAAGCTAATTGAATTATTCAGATCCCATTGCATACCGACTGGACAGTGTTTCAAGTTGTGTCTAAATTTTTACATAGTTTTATTACACTAATGGAGAAATACACTCTACTATGAATTTTGTGGTGTATGCATTAAAATGGATACACGAATAATTTGTTGTGAAAAATCTATGGCATACAAGAAGCCTTTATCCCGGTGATTTTACTGAATTCCAAATACCATTTTTTTCTTGTTGCTGAGTTTCTCTTATTTTTCTTGTTGTTTATTTTGCTGTGGTACCGGTTCTGGTATTTGTGGCTACGTGGGGGTCGTTTTAGTAGTTCAGTTTTGTTTGGGGTTTTAATTCCCTCCAGGAGAGGGGGGGGGGGACAACTCTGTATCTTTTGCCTTCAACATCAAATAGGGTTTTACCCTGTTTAATAAAAAAAAAAACCATTTTTTTCTTAACAAACAGGATGGGTCATCAGGAACAGATTGGAAGAGCTCCAAGCAGCAAATACCGACTTATGCTACTTCGAAGCATCTCTCGAGAAAATATTCCTTGGAAACAAGTGAATCAAGAAGGACGGAGGGATCGGCGAGCATCTTGGCGGACTCAATCTCTGATGTCACTAGTACCAACCATAAAATTAGTGAGGTAGGGAAACCAAATTTATCATAATTGTTATCATGTACCTTCTATTTGAGTACAACAGTGAAAATGAGTCTATCTTTTATTTTTCCTTAATAGGGAATCGGATATCCTAGGCAGCCGTTAGTGGCATCTTCTACTCTGGTGGAGCTCACGACGCGACTCGATTTCTTCAAGGAGCGGCGCTCGCAGCTGATCGAACAACTCCATAGTCTCGATTTAAGTCACGGAGCCGTCGCTCCCCAAGGGTTCGTGTACAAACCATCACCTCCGCGGAACAGCCCAAGATGAGAACGAGAACGAGAAAGAGAGCGATAGCGATAGCGAGAGCGAGACGCCATATGTATCTACCCATGCTATTTGTAAATGTTCGATTCGAGTCATCAATTTCCATTCTCTTCGTGTTCTGACTTTGTCCATCTTGCGCAGATCTGATTGCAGATTTCTTTTTTCTTTGTTTTAACCTTTGTAAAGATTCATCTGTGAGAATGTAAATGTTTAAGGTTTGATCTTCGGTTTGTCTTTTCCTTTTTAGATATTTCGAGAGTCGTTGTCATGGAAGATGTTAGAAGAGGCCCAACGACTTAAGAATGGCTATTACATAACTGTTCCTTTCACATTGCCCATATCACTTGATGTGATACACTGCATCGCGCCAATCCTTGCCATCTATTTACAGCACAATAACACCTACTCTCTGTTCATACTATTAATCCGTTTGATATAATACATTAAATTTATTGTATGAATTGATTATCAGCATTAGTTTTTGGAAACAAATAATTGTTTCATATTATTAAGCATAATATATTTTAATAATAAGATTATGTAGCAGAAATTATGTATAGACTTTTGTTAATCCTATCTATAGCACTTCAAATTAAATAAATTTGAATTGATATAATTGAGATGTGTACAAGCTCACGATAGTGAAGTGGGAACCCAGTTTTCCGCTACGGGGATGCCCCCACTGCCATCATCCTTCTCTTTAATCTTTATATACTTTCAGTGATCCATTACTGTGATAAGTAACATCTTATATCTTTCTTATTTTTATCCAACAAAAATTTTACCAGGGGGAACAATTACATCTACCATTTATGGTGCGATCAGCAGAAATTTCAAAATTATATTGATGGCGAATAAAACAGTCATGCTTTAATAACTCTCCATAAATTGTTTTGTTCTATTTGCTTATCTAGCTATGGTGTTGCGTGGACGCTCCACCAAACGGTGCCCCACACAACTCGACAAAAGTCCACCGAATACGAAACATATTATTGTTTCTCCCATGTCTATAAAAAGAAACTACTAATTTACCAGACCATAACAAATAAATCCAATATAATTTATCATTATTATTTAGAGCATTTAATCAATATTACGCTCATAATAGATATTTGTATGGTGCAAAAACATTTTTTTTTAAAAAAATAACAGTAAATTGAAAACGAGGTAACTAGGCCGTGCACAGGTGTTAGCTGCAACTACTTTTATCCCCCATCATTTACGTGGTACGTACCAGATTGTCGACTTTTAAAAAAAAAAAAAAAAAAAAAAAAAAAAAACCTTCACCCCCCATGCAACTTGTAACCAATCCTAGTATTTTTATCTTTATTGTGCAGTTGAGAGAGATATGTATCTCGATCTATGCGTACACATAATAGAGAATCCAACGAGAGCCAATCTCTGCAAACCTAATGAATCTCATAGATGTGCTTTTTCTTTTCTGGTCAAATTTACTAAAGTAGTAATAAAATATGTTCGTAGATTTAAAAATATCTTCTTCAGTATATATTTTATTTATTTAAATAAACTAATACAAAAAATATATATGAAAGCAAATCTAAAAACTAAAACTTAAAGAGAAAGACACTTCCATATATATATATATATGTCATGCACCACAAAGTAAAAGCATAAGCACACATTAAGTGTGAATCTATAAACAATAAACCAAAACAACAATTACAGATTCTCCTCTGTACCTCTCCACATTCTCCAAAGACAGAAGAAAAAAGGTTATACAGCCCCCACAAGTTTGAGTCGGTCACGCGCACTCCCCTCTTTACTCGGTTTTCTGGTACTCCTTCTTTTTCTCTCTCTCTCTCTCAAAATAAAAAATCAAAAATCAAAGGAGGAGGAGGAGGAGGAGGAGGAGGAGACACTATTGATGATGAAGCTGCTGCAGCTTTGGTTGTTCTTGTGGGTGGTGATAACGGGTAGGGGAATGGGAAATGGGGTGGGGCCGATAAGCACGGTGGTGGTGGTGGTGATGGAGAACCGGTCGTTCGACCACATGCTGGGGTGGATGAAGAGTCGGAATCCGGATATCAACGGCGTGAACGGATCCGAGTGGAACCCGGCGTCGGCGTCCGACCCGGACTCGGCGCGGGTCTACTTCACGGACGGGGCCCACTTCGTGGACCCGGACCCGGGCCACTCGTTCCAGGCCATACGGGAGCAGGTTTTCGGGTCCAACGACACGTCGGCGGCTCCGGCCCCGATGAACGGGTTCGTGCAGCAGGCGAGCTCCATGTCTGACAACATGACCGACGCCGTCATGAAAGGCTTCCACCCCGACCTTCTGCCCGTCTACGCCGCCCTCGTCCAGGACTTCGCCGTCTGCGACCGCTGGTTCGCCTCCGTCCCGTCCTCCACGCAGCCCAATCGCCTTTTCGTCCACTCCGCCACCTCTCACGGCGCCACCAGCAACGACGCCGGGTCCACTTTCTACCTCCACCTATTTATTTATTTATTTATTTATTTATTTATTTTATCACATTTATTTTTTATATTTAAATTATTTAAGAAAATTTAAATAATTTTTTAAATTTTTTTATATATTAAAAAAAAATAAAAATATATATATATAATTAATTTATATGTGCAATGATTGATGAGGTGTGTGTGGTTGAATCGGAGGAGATGTGTATGAATGGAAGTATGTGACGGTAGTTTGGCAGAGGTAGGGGACCTGTCAGTAGTACATGGTTTAGATTGAGGATGAGTAGAAAAATGAAGAAAAATATCGACACAACATGACACCGCGACTGCTGCCAGGGAGATTCGAGATGAAAACTCGATTTCAACTCTTTTGTTATTTTTAAATAAATAATTACCGTCATCATCTGAACAACACACTACAAGAAAATTAGGCTATAGCGATATTTTTAAGTATTTTTAAAATCTAAAAGAAGTGTTACTGGCAAAAATATCAACACTTATTATAAGTGTTGCTATATGTGCTGTCGCTAGAGTGTATAGCGACATATTTTTATAATGTGTCTCAAAAATGTGTCTCTATAATCTAATTTTGAATATAGATGAAATATAAATAGGACACTTATATAAAAGTATCACAAGCATGTGTCCCTATAACCTAATTTTGTTGTAATGACAATAATAGTAATTCTCTCTGAATAATATTTTTTAAATTTAAATTTTACAATATGAGAAAACAGATCAGTCACTGAGATTGAGCCTTCAATTTTTGAGCAATACTACTCATACACCCCACCCATTCAAAAATAAGATATTTTTTTGCTGGTCGCTTCGGAGCGGCTAATAAAATTTATTTAATTCCTGAATAAGTAGGGTATAAGGTGTACACCTCCTTTTAATTAGGCAATGATCCGTGCGTCATTGTCATTATTTATTATTATTATTATTATTATTATTATTATGATTTAAGTTCTTTCCTTTCCAACATGATTCAAAGAGGTGAAGACCCTCTAAGAAGCTAAATTATTGTAAGCACAATTTGTGGACGAAAAAGGTTACTTTTCTGTCTTTTTCTTGTATTTTTTTTTGTGTGGTTAGATAAAGATTGAGTTAATGTATTGAACAAGTGCAGATAATTGCTACCAACATTATCAAAAATAGAAGTTTTGTCAACATCCGTGATTATAGCAGGGGTCTTTAATTTCAATAGAATTAGATGCAACTGCAGCAATCCTATTAATTTAAATTTAGTGTATGGTGCGCCACAAGTGTTGACCATTTGCTTCGCTTCACTCTTGGGTTGGAGACCTAAAAAAAAACTCGACTTAAGTGGTACTAAAATAAAAATATAAAAAGATATTAAAAAAGAGTAATAGTCGTAGGCAGAGGAGTTCATCAAACTCACTGGTTTACTGGACTCTGGTTCTATGGAGTTACTGTGCAATTTAATTGTAACAATATGTTAATTTGTAGAGAAATTGATCTTGATCTTGATGTCAATTACTTGGATGGATGACAATGTGTTTGTAGAATTTCACAATTAGTACTCGATCGTCTGATATATAGTTAAGATTACAATGATGATAACAATGCAGCTTGCTGGCGATGGGCTATCCGCAAAGGACGATATTCGACAACATCCATGATGCAGGACTCTCTTTCGGCATATACTACCAGGACGTGCCGGCTGTTTTATTCTACCGTAGCCTTCGCAAGCTGAAGTACATCACCAAGTTCCACTCCTACGCCGGTAAATTCAAGGAACATGCGAGCAAAGGCTCTCTCCCAAACTACGCTGTCATCGAGCAGCACTACTTGGACTCCGAGGCTCATCCTGCCAACGACGATCACCCGTCTCACGATGTCTACCAAGGCCAGCTGTTCATCAAGGAGATCTACGAGACCCTACGCGCGAGCCCCCAGTGGAACCAAACTCTCTTGATTATTACTTACGACGAGCATGGCGGGTTCTTTGATCATGTTCCTACGCCAGTCCAGGACGTTCCGAGCCCCGATGACATTGTTGGTCCGGACCCTTTCTTGTTTACGTTCGATAGATTGGGAGTGAGGGTTCCGACGATTATGGTTTCGCCCTGGATTGAGAAGGGAACCGGTGAGTGATGTCGGAATAGATGAGTTGATATAACAGGTTCTCTTTTATTTTATTTTTTCCGTATTAAAAGCATTGAATGTCGATGGTGTACGATGTGCTGGTTGCAGTTGTTCACGGCCCGAATGGTGTTCCAACCGCAACCTCGGAGTATGAGCATTCGTCCATTCCTGCAACTGTAAAAAATATTTTCAATCTCTCTGCGCCTTACTTGACGAAGAGAGATGCATGGGCTGGAACATTCGAGGGAATTTTGCAAACGCGGACCGAACCTAGGACCGATTGCCCAGGTGAGGATTTTGTTTTTTCTTTTGTTAGTTTCCTTTTTAAACTCCGTGCTGGTGAAGTGCTTGTTCTTTTGAGCTAACTAACAGATTCTCAGGATATATATATAATTGCATGATCCAAACTAGTGAGCTTTTTTGTATCAATGTCACTAGTAGCAACATGTTTCTTGAAACAATTCAGGCCCTTTTGAGACTACAAAAACTGAACAACATGTTTTCGTGTGTTTTTTGTTTTTTGGTTGTTTTGGGAACATTGTGAAATTGACAATGAGAATGTACTTTCCTTGGGTGATTCAACAAGTTACAAAATATTGCATGAGTCCTAACTCCAACCATGTGAGGATCGACTATTACTATTATTTTCTTTGATTTTATCTCAGTAAACTCAACAATGGCAACATTTAGTACTAATTATGTTTTCCTTCTTTATTCAATTCTCAATGTTCTTATAATCATGTTGGCACTAATTTTAACTTGTTTCTCGTCAAATGCAGTTGAACTCCCCATGCCCGTGAAGATCAGGGACGGCGAGGCCAATGAAGAAGCCAAGCTGAGCGAGTTCCAGCAGGAGCTCATGCAGCTCGCATCAGTGCTCAACGGCGATCACCTCCTCACGAGCTTACAAGAAAGAATAGCGAAGCAGATGACTGTACGCGAAGGCATCTCCTACATGCAGAGCGCCGTCAAGCGCTTCTTCGAAGCAGGGATGTCTGCGAAGCTTATGGGGGTCGATGAGGAGCAGATTGTGAAGATGAGGCCATCCCTCACCTCTCGGACTTCCGCAGCTGCTCATCCTTAACTAGCAAAAAGTATGTGGTGAAAGATGTTTAGAAATCTTTGTTAGAGAGATCTACAGAAAGCAAGCATTTTAAAGGATGAAACTAATGCTTGTGAATTTACAATCTTAGGTACCGTTTGACTGGGAATAAGAGAGAATGAGTTATACCAGGAATAAGTATAAAGTTAGGTATAAGTTAGGTATAATATAAAATTGTGTTTGGTTGGGAATGAGGTTTAAACCAGGTATAAGAAAAAAAATGTTTGGTAGTGATTGAAGAATAAGAGGAATAGAGATTTGACTTTTGTATTAAAAGATTAAAATATTCTTTTCTTTTTAATATTTTTTTCAAAATTAAAATTTCAAAATTTATTCAAATTTTAATATTTATTAATTTTAATTTTTATAAAAATTTTAAGTGAGAGCAAAAAAAAAGAGTTAATTTTAAAATTTTAAGTAGGAGTAAAAATTTTAATTTTTAAATTTATATAAATTTTAAAAAAATTATAAAAAATTGTATAATTTTTAAAATTAATATTTTTTAAAAACAAAATAAAATTTTTAGATTTATTAAAATATAAAATTTAAAAAAATTAAAATTTATAAAATTTAAAATTTATAAAATTTAAAATTTAAAATTTAAATATTTTTTAAAATTTAAAAAATTTAATAAAAAAAATCAAAAAAGCATAAAAAAAAAAAAAAAGAAATGCCCCTTTCTAAGACAGAGCCTCTGCCTTGGGGGGCGGGTAGTTCAAGGTGGGGGTGGAATGGGATATCCCTCCCCCAAACCGGGTTTAATCCCGTTTGGGGGGATATCCCATTCCCCCCCTATTCTATTTTCGTTTGGGTACAAAGGGGGGATATCCCCCTTTGTACCCAATCCGAAGCTACCTTAGGGCCCGTTTGGTAATGGGTTAATGTAGAACTAGCTAATCCTGGGATAAGTATAAAGTACAGAACTAGGGTAAAAAAGCGTTTGAGATGGTTCCAGGGATAAGAGATTTTGTGTTTGGTATGATAATGAGGAATAAGAGAAATAAAGAGGTTAAGTTGGGTAAATTACCTTTTTGCCTTCAAGCTTTATTATGTGATAAAAGTTGTTAAAATCTAATTAGTTCGTTTTAATTAATGGATTAAAGTTTTAAAACAATTAAGATAAAATCAAAATCATAATCAAATTATATTTTTTAAAAATAATATTTAATTTAACATTTTATTTTTTCAAATTAAATTTAAAATTTTAAATATAAAATTTCAACATTTAAATTTTAAAATTTAAAATTTTATAATATTAATTTTAAATTATAAATTTTAAACATAAAATTTTTTAATTTTCAAATAATAACTTTTACTTTTTTGGTTTTAATTAATGGATTAAAACCTTACAAAAATTAAGATAAAATTAAAATCAAAATCAAAATTAAAATCAAAATCAAAATCAAAATCAAAATCAAAATCAAAATCGAAATCAAATTTCAAATTATATTTTATGAAAATAATATTTAATTTAACATTTTATTTGTTTAAATTAAAGTTAAAATTTCGAATATAAAATTTTAAAATTTAAAGCCTTACAAAAATTATGATAAAATCAAAATCAAAACAAAATTTCTAAAATTTTGAAAATAATATTTAATTTAACATCCAATTAAATTAAAAAGAGAGAGAGGAGAGAGAGGGATTTGTGATGATGAGAGTGTATTGGAAGAAGGAAAAGAGAGAAAGGAGAGAGAGGGATTTGTAATGATGATAGTCTATTGGGAAGAAGAGAGAGAGGAATTTGTGATGATGAGAGTGTATTGGGAAGAGAGAAAGGAGAGGAGGAGGGGTAGTTTGATAAAAAAAAAAAAATTATAAAATAATTGGTAAGAACTGTTGTTTCAGCTTATTCTGTTTGTACTGAAACTACTGTACCGAATAATTACTGATACGTTTGGTAGAATAAGAGAAATATTCCTCTTATTTTTTGATCTAGCCCCATTCCAGGGCCTTAGTCTGTAAATAGAGATTGGTTAGACAAGTGGGAATCAAGTACTGTTTCTCAATATTTGATCAATAAGGTATCTCAATTAAGTTGTCCCCTACCAAGTACTTCTTTGTTTTCTGTTTGAGATTAGACATGGACAAATTAAAGATCCAAGGCTCAACCTCAGCCGTTGATCACTAATGATTTTGAAGTAATCGAATACTTCATATGATTTTAGATTTAGATTTTATTGCTTCTCAAAGTAAAAGGTTGTTTTCATGTTTCTTTTTGTGAGTAGAAAAAGGAGAAACAAACATGTTATGACACATTGAGCTTGATTTGATCAGGCCTTTTCATTTAACATGTTATATCTCTCATACAACGCATTTAGCATGCTAAATTTGTGCATCCAACCACTATCACACAAGTTAGCTTATAAATACCATTTACTTCAACACTTTTCCAATATCTTCAAAATTTAAAAATCTTCATTTTATTAATTGAAATTTAAGAAGCTTTATGTAGGAGACGTTCAGTATAAGTTCGTCTTCAATGCGAATAGAATTCAGTAGAATATCTGTAAATACATTGTATTTCTCTTTCAAAAATTTCAAGCCTCTACAATCTATCAAGAACGACCAAGTGGCTCGCGAAGAAATGTTAGATGTGCTTAGAAATTGGTAATGATTTTACCCTCCAGATTCATCTAAAAATAGATGTATGTTGTGGGAAGTGAAGTCCGAAACCACCACTGACATTGAATATTTTTGTTTTTCTGTAAAAAAAAAAATTACGTAAATATTTATATATTTTTTATTTTTGTCATGTATTTATAATTTGTTTGCTTTGTGATTTTTTTTTTTTTATTTTGTTTTTATTTGTGCACTCGAAAGCCATCCAAACGGAGCATTACAAAGCTTGCAACATACCTAATTTATATCAATTCAAGCATTTATTAAAGTTACATCAATTGAACCACAATTAGATAAGTGTTGTATCTAAATTTATGAAGAAATTAAAACTAGAGAAATTTTCTTCTCACCTATCTGCCTCTTTGACTTTTCACCAAAGGTGGAACTTATCTCTTCTCAGTAGGTAGGTCTCCCACCTTCCTTTTTGCTCTTCTGAGCAAAATTGAAATTGTGGCTCAGACTCAAGGTTGGATGCCCGTAAATTTTGCCTTGCAATTTTACAGGTACATCTCTTTTTCATTCAATCATTTAGTGACAAATTAGTTTTCACCTTCACCCAGTTTTTATGGATGTGCATGGTATTGAAGACATAAAAACTAAGATAAAATTTGAAAAAGTAGTTTACTATTTAGTATATATATATATATATATTATAGTGCATTTAAAGTTTACTAACTTATGATTCAAAATAATATTTTATTGCATTTATAATTTTTATGATAGATTTTCATAAGAATTTACTATTTATAAGTTGGAGTAGGAATTATATTTTACAAACTAATTACAGTAAAATTTAGTAATTTATCATTTAATAATTTATCATTATTATTATAAGATGCAGAACTTTGCTTTATCTTCTCAAGGTAGAATTTTACTTTTTTTTTTAATAAAAAACCAAAAATAAAACCGGAGTTGTTCCTTACCAATTATAAGAGTTGGATTTTTTTTATTTATTTATTTTTTTTTTTTTGAGAAGAAGATGATTTGATACCGCTTCATTTATTTTGAAAATAAATTTGACTATAAATTGAGAAAGCTGTATCTCAGATTGAAAAAAAAAAAAGAAAAAAGAAAAAAAAAAGTTATTTGTAGTTTTTAATAAAAAAAAAAAGTAGGATTTTTTTAATTTTACACTAAACGAGATTTGGTACTTTTCCATAAAACTAAACGACTTACAGAAAGCACTGGCTCCACTGTTTTTCACTTAACAATTAGCCTTTTTTTTTTTTCTTTTTTTTTTTTAAAGAAAACATTAGCTTTTTTTTGGGATTATTTTGTATGTATTCCTAAAAATTTTGAAATTGCTGATTTATCACTGCATTAACAATTACATTTTCACCGTTTGAACTGCTATACTTTTCAAGAAAATAGTTTTCTAAGATTTTGTAAAATTTTATAATTTAAGATTCACGTGGAGAGACTCGAATATTAGATTAAAAATAATAAATAAGGCTAAATATAGTTGACACAGTGACTCAGTAAATTAAAAAAAAAATAGAATAAAACATAATCACCGATAATAAAATATAAATTTTGATAAAATATTTTATATTTTTTATACGAAATAAAATTAATAAAATTTTTATTGATAATTTATAAATATACATAATTTATTTATATTGTTCAAAAAAAATTTATATGCACTCGTCAAAAAAAAATTAAAATATTTATCTTGATTATGGTATTATCTATATGCATATTATATGCTATATGAATGAGCATTAAACGCACGTCTAGACGTTCGTCATTAACACAATAATTCATAAAAGTAACAGTTATTTTATATTCAATGTATCCAGAAATTAATATATGAAATAATTAAAACTTTATAAAAATATATATACACAATTTTATTACTTTACAAGAATACACATGCAATTAATTTATTTTATTTTTTTTTAATGTTCTTTGAACACTAGGAAAGCAGCACTTCCGGCCGCGCAAACAATTATAGATTATGTTTTCTTCCAAAATCTGCACCTTTCGGCACTCCACTTTCCATACTTCGATTCCTATTCAATTTCTTTTATTTATAATTAAGTTGGCGTACATCCTATATGCATATTATTTAGAATGTGGTTTTTTTTTTTTTTTTTTTTTTTGTTTTGAGTCTTTCCTTCTGTTCTTTCCTTCGGTGCTCAGTTGTCTTATTTTTATAGTCGAATTTATATATCTATAAATAAAGCAGCAGTATACTGTCTTTTCCTCAAAAAAAAAAAAAAAAAAAAAAAAAAAAACCCGCACATTCTAGCACTCCTACTTCATTAATAAGTGAACCGTTGCTTCCACATTCTAAAATTTTAAGGACCGGAACCTTTTTTTTTTTTAATGCATATTAATATCTTTACGTTATCGTATTTACATTCATTGGACTCAATTTGTAATTCCAATAAAAAAAAAAAAAAAAAAAAAAAAAAACCTCTCTAAAAACAGTACTACTATCTTCGTAGAGCAGATATGAACGCGCGAAAGGAAATCGGGAGAGCATCTCAGTTCCTGGCAGCGGCGGTGGCGCTGGGATTCTTCTTCGCAGCGTTCAACTTTGCGGCGTTGTTCGTGCCGATCACGCAGAGGAGGGAAGGGAGCGGCGCCGGCGCCGGCGCCGTCGACGATGGCATTATCCCGCTCGTGGGCGATAGAGAATTGGCGGCGGCCGCGACGAGACGGCCGTTCCACGTGGTGATGACCGCGATGGCGGATCCGTACAGCAGGTGGCAGAGCCGGATAATGTACTACTGGTATGGTTCGAAAATGATGCATACTAGTTCATGATGTTGGTAAGTAGTGTGGATTGTAAGGGCTAATCAATCATTCTAAAAACTCATATTTTATTTGAACGTTAGATTTATTATTTAGTATTTTACTGTTAAATTTATTATGAATCGAAATTTTAATCAATTTATTGGATTCAATTGATCTTATTATTATAAGATAAAAAATTAAATCTATTTGAACTAAAATCTAATTCAAATTATTATTTAGTTTATGAAAGTTGGAATTATTTTAGCCAATATTAAATAGCCAACAAGTAGTTCTAAAAATCGTTATTACTAGTGGCAGTAAGTTTGTGGAGTTAGTTAAGTTAGTTAGAAAGCTGCATCTTTTCACTGACAGGTACAAGCAGGTGAAGGCTGCAGGGGTGGGGGCGGAGGAGATGGGCGGGTTTACGCGGGTGCTGCACTCCGGCGAGGCCGACGATCTCATGGGGGAGATCCCCACCTTCGTCGTCGACCCCCTCCCTCCGGGCGTCGATAGGGCGAGCACTATTTTTCTTCTTTTTCTTTGTGTTTTTTTTTTTTTTTTTCTGATGTTGCAGAATTATGACTCGCCTGCTGTCATTGCTGTTCTTTTGTTTTTAGTTCTTGAAAATATGTTGTTGATTTCTGATGTCAAACAGCACGCTTGTTGAAAATATGTTGTTGACAGGCAATTATTCTTATGCCTGTTTAATTTCTAGAGATAAGAACGAGAATTTATTCTTCGCTGAATTTCATTCGCATTTGTTTAGAATTTCGTTTGATCAATTTAAAGTTAGGGCTTTATTTTTCTCATGAATTGTGATATCAGGGTTATGTTGTCCTGAATAGACCTTGGGCCTTTGTTCAATGGCTGGAAAGAGCAGAGATTCAGGAAGAGTGAGTGCATTACAATTTACGTTGCGGTATCAGTTGTTTTTTTTTTTTTTTATCTGAAGCCATTGTCTGCCTGATCAAGACAACAATTGCAGGTACATACTAATGGCAGAACCAGATCACATATTTGTGAGGCCTTTGCCGAACTTGGTTCGCGAAGATCGCCCTGTAGCATATCCGTTCTTCTATATAAGGCCAGTTAAACAAGAAAAGATACTAAGGAAGTACTATCCGGAAGAGAAAGGCCCTGTCGCGAACATCGATCCTATCGGAAATTCTCCCGTAATCATCAAAAAGGTGGTGGTTCTTACTTGACGCGCCTTTAACTTACGTCAAACTAAATGTTTGTGTGTTAGGTTACAATAAAAATCCGCTATAAAAATGTCGTTCGTTCGATTCTCTCTGTAACTTGCTGCTGCAGTCCCTGCTGACGGAGATTGCTCCTACTTGGATGAACATGTCACTGGAAATGAAAATGGATAACGAGACCGACAAAGCTTTCGGATGGGTTTTAGAAATGTGAGAACCTTTCCTTTTTCATACTTTTGGCCTCTTTTAAAGAGTCATCGAATCAATCAAATCAAACAAATTGAAAAGGCCGCTAGACAGTCTATGCTTGTCTGATATGTTTTACGTACATTACTACTACCTTATTTCTCTGTGTATTTAGCTACAAACTTACGAGTTCCTCGTCAATTTTGTGCCTCTGAATTTCTGCTAAGACCGCAGGTATGCCTATGCTGTTGCCAGTGCATTGCACGGTGTCCACCATATTCTCTACAAAGATTTTATGATACAGGTATTGAGCGTTTCCTCTTTTGTTAAATAGTTTAAGCTAATTGATCTTTATTTAATTTATTGCTTAATTGCTGTGACTATGTCCATTATTGCAGCCTCCTTGGGACTTATCAGTAGGGAAGACATTTATCATTCACTATACTTATGGATGCGACTATTCACTAAAGGTTTCTACTTTCCTACTTCAGCATATATGTGTATAAATTTGTTTACTGTTAGTTCGATGTTCGCAATTAGCAACTTTACACAAGTTAGTGAAGATACTGTGATATTCTTGTTGATGTGTTATTCGGTACATCGATTTTGAGCAAAATCAGGGTGAGCTAACTTATGGAAAAATCGGGGAATGGCGCTTCGACAAAAGATCATATCTCAAAGGCCCGCTACCGAGGAACCTTTCATTACCACCTCCAGGAGTTCCTGAAAGTGTGGTATGTTCACATCCAACTTTTAAATCACTAAATGCAACTAGAACAACTCTACAATTAAGCAGATGTGATCAACTTCGCTATGGCGAAACAATTGCTAGTTCAGGAAACAACTGCAAATATTTTCGATTCTGCATATTAAAAATAGAATTTTCGGTTCGAAGAAACTACCAACGTTTCCATTGATGCAGGTCACATTGGTTAAGATGGTGAATGAGGCTACTGCTAACATTCCTGGGTGGGATGATGATGATGATAGAGAGTTGCAGGAGAAGCTGCAGGAATTAAATGAGTTATATAGATTAAATCTAATACAAGAAAAGGAAAAGAGTAACATATAGGAAATTAATTAACTTGCTAACCAAACGGATTTCGACTGCTGCAGTGACTGTTTCAGTTAATAAGTAGTACTGCGAGTTGAAGCTTGCGACGTATAATTAACCGCTGCATATTGAGATGTTCTCGAGGAGTTATTTTGCTTCAAATGAGGCTTTGTAAAGTAGATATATATATGACCTTGCTTAAGTTATTTTCTGCTCTTTGTTATCTTGATAACTTCTTTAGAGATTGAATTGAAACAATTTTTTTTTTTTTTAATGATTTTGGTGTTATGCACACAGTTGATTCGCAAACATTTTGGTTCTTACTAATAGAATATAATGAAATAATTTTACTCTTTTCATGCATGTAATCTCTGATAGAAATTATTCGCTGCTCGTACTGTTACAACAGATTAAAAGCATCAACAGCATGCATTAGGTTCTTAACATGCATTTAATTCCAGTGATTCAGGATACATAGATCATTAAGTATTGTGATCTAATGAAAAAAAAAAAAAAAAAAAAAAAAAAATCATTTGTTGTAACATAGAGCTACTACTTCCTAGCCGAATAATTACTGGTGCCTTAAAAATGTCTTAATTCATTCCTTGAAAACCGAAAAATGATAAAGAGTTTGACAGTTTAAAAAATTATTGAATCCATTAATTGCTCGAATGGGCCACTTAATTAGCATACAAAACCCAGCCTTAATGATCTAAATATTTAGGCCCAGTTTCTATGCCCAGCCCACTGCCCCAAATTACTGCACACACCTGGTGCAAGATACATTGAATTCCCAAAAAGGAAAAACCCTGCTGATGAAAGTTCACACTTAAAATTTACACAAACTGAACTAGATAGTGATGATGGTGATAATATCTCATTTATATCGTAAGTTGTATTTATCAAATTAAAATATATTATTATTATGCTTCTGTTTTGATGCAAGAACATGTTGTTTGATTACCTTAAAAAAAAACATGTAATGTTCAAATGTTTAGAATTGATATTAAATCAAACTTAAATTTTGATACCATTAAAGACAATTTTCATACCATAGGCCAAATAGAGCGCGGTGTACGAGGGGTAGTGATACGCCTGGTTCAGGGATAGTTTGCATCCCGGCAAGGGCGAATATGGCACGTCGGATCGTGAAAAACGCGGAACGCAATCGGGGCCGTGAAACGCGTGCCTCCCCAAATTCCCCCCTCCCCTACCCTACCCTACACTCTGCGTGTGAATTAATCGCTCACCCATCTCCAAGACAGTTATAGTATATCGCCTGCACCGGGTGTACAATCACATCTCATACACCACACTCTCTAACAGTAATCAAAGTTTTAGTTTAAATATAACTGACAATTATGAAGTAACTTTTGCAACTTGCGCCAGGGGACGGTGCGAAGGGGGAATGCACAGCGCGCAGGCAGCAGGCTCTCTCAACTCTCGAAAAGTAGTATGATGACACAGCTGCAGGTTCTGCATACAATATGATGAAAGTGTCGCAGCATAAGGTACGAGCGGCGCTTTTTGAGCGCAGTGCGATGTCCCCGGTCCCCCTCTTTCCCCACTCCCATCCCTTCTCTCCCCCTCCCCCTCCCCTTCCGTTCTCTTCCCTTCCCTTCTGCTGGGGCTACACCGCACAGGGCTCGAGGGCGAGATGAGAAAAGAGGAGACCCAATAAATAAATAAATCACTCCCTACGCCTCGGTAACTGCGACGCGTATACCCACGCCCTCTCTCTCCCTCTCTCTCTCTCTCTCTGAGCCCCATCCTCTCCCTCCCCACGCGCGCAAATCCCCGTGCGAGTGGAGGTGCATAGCGTTGATGAACGACGCGTGTGAATTTGGTTGGGACGCGCACTGGAGCTACAACCGGAACCGCCGCTTTCGATTCTCGGGAGACAAAAACTAAAAGAACTCCGTACGGTTATTGGGCTGGAGATGAAAAAGTAGTTGATTAATTAATTGATTAATTAATTATTCTCTCGCTTAGAATGATAGTTTCGAGTTTGTTAATTTATGTTCCATCATTATTATTATTATTATTATTATTATTGTAAGCTGGGGTTGGTTAGATCGTGACAGCAACGAAGATAGAATATATTTTTAAGAATAAACAAAGTAATATGCCTTTTCATCATTTTCGATAATATGAGTGGACCATCATCATCATTTATTATTTAGTAATCAAGTAATTTAAAATTATTTGATAAAAATTTTGTTTTTAAAGCTGCTTAAATTCTTAGCTCCCTTTCAAATTACAGAAAAAACACGTTACTTGTGATGAAAACAAAAAATATATATAGAATATTTTTAAGAATAAACAAAGTGACATGCCTCTCCATCATTTTCGATAACAGATCAATTTATTAATCAAGTGATTTAAGATTATTTGATAAAAATTTTATTTTTAAGGTCGCTTAAATACTTAGCTTCATTTGAAATTACAGTAAGGTTGAATATTTTTAAGAATAAATAAAGTGATATACCTCTTCATCATTTTCGACCACAGATTATCTGAATGGACCATTATCATTTATTATTTAATAATCAAGTGATTTAAGATTATTTGATAAAAATTTATTTTTAAAGCCGCTTAAATATTTAGCTTCGTTTGAAATTACAAAAAAACTTAGGTTACGTGCGATTAAAACAACATAAAATAAAAAATATTATATTTATTTTCATACAGAAGTATAACTCTAATATTTTTTTTTGTCTAACTTCATTTTATCTCATAAAGTTAAACAAACATCAATGCCAAATTAGCTACATTGCAAATTTACAAGTTTCAATTTGTAACTCGATCGCATAATATTCTTTTTTTGACAAGTTAATAAGATATTAATAATTTGTGAACAGTATATAATTAATTAACTTAGTATATATATTTATTTATTTTTTTTTTTAAATATCATTATAATAAAATTAGGTTACATGGATATATATTTATGACATTTTTGTATAAATATTCTATCTATATCCAAAATTAGATTATAGAGACATATTTTTAGAATATATTATAAAAATGCACATATAGCAACACTAATAATAAGTATCGGTATTTTTATCAGCGACATTTTTTTAAAATTTTAGAAATACTTAAAAATATCACTATAACATAATTTTATTGTAGTGTATAACTAATGAATTAGTTATATATATATATATATAATAACTATTCATATAATAATTTAGTGTAACAAAATTCTACATGATAATGGATGCTTAGGGAGAAGTGTCAAGATGCTTACCAACCTAACTATGCACACTTTAATTAATCGGATGGTGACACGTTTAAAGTGATTAATTATTAATTGTTATTAAATTCCGTAAGTTTTGAATCTTATGGTAGCTTACAGATGTCAATTAATATCAATTAATATCAATTAATATCAATTAATGTCAAATTGCTTTCGAGAATGTTGCCTATTAAAGCATTGAAAGAGATGCATATTTGCTAATAATATAGGAATTAATCAATCAACATCTAACTCACCAACCTTATCATCATGTAAAAAAAAAAATTAGATACTTAAAAATAGTTTATTGAATTACTCTTCTCGTGAATTGAATGTGTCACCTCCAAAATTTTAAATAATATTATATAAAATAAATAATAAGATAAAAAAATTTAATTTTATTATAATATCTTTGACAAAAGTTAGATTCAAAATATTAAATAAATTAAACGTGCTAAAACTACAATATAATTTTACAAGAGAAGACTCCCGAAAAGTTCGGGCGATATAATTAGTAAAAATCACAGCATGTGTATGTGGGTCCGAATAGTACTATAAACACTTTTTAATATGCAAATTATGTGTAATCTTTATTCACTTTGGAATAGTTGTAGGAAGCTTTTAAGAGTGTCCCTTTTCGATTAAAGTATTAGATCAGTTAAAAGAAAAAAATATTACAACTTTAATATATATATATATATATATATATATATATATATATATATATATATATATATATATATATCAAAGATGATTGAGTCATCTATTTAGTTTTTAATATTCTAGTAAAGTAATCCCGAAATTAATTGTGTGGTTTTTAGGCAAACAACCTAATTAACAAGTATGTTGTTATGTTGCTTGAGTACAAATTTTATTTTTAAAAAACAATAAAAACTATAGAAGTATGTTACTATATATTATTGATAACACTAAATTTTTTGTGCTATTAGATTTGTTATCTTTGGATTAAAAGATGTGTGGTTAGAATGATAGCGATTTTTTTGGTAAAAAATTTACAAACATATTTAGACTTGTTTACTTTTGAAAACATATAAACCCTACTCTCTCTCTCTCTCTCTCTCTCTCTCTCTCTCTCTCTCTCTCTCTATATATATATATATACATAAACCTAACAAATTTGATAGCCCCTTACAAATTTTAAATTCTTTATTTAATTTTTTTTATCAAATTAAATAATGCTTAATTTGTTAAGTATCCAACTAAAAACAAATATATTGAATTTAAATTTAATTTTAAAATTTGGTATAGTACTGTAAAATTTTTATTTTGAAATATAAATTCAACTTTTAAATTTGAATCTAAATTGTACTTTTAATCTTAAAACCAAAATTTAGATTTACATTAGATTTTTTGAATTTGAACTGAAATTTTTATTTTGAATTTGTATTTCATGTGTAATTAGAACAATTAAATTTGATTCTTTTGGGAATCATTATACTATATTTTGTGAATCCGCAATCCGCTCTTGTACCGGTTGTTGGGATTCGTTAATGGAATGTTAAATCATGTTTTTTATCATAAAAACGTCAACTCAATAAAAATTGAAACCGACACTGCCATAAAGAGAAGAAAAAATTAAAAGCAGAATTTATTGGATCTCTCTCATCCTTCTCTATTTTTTTATAAACTTAAAAGATTTCTCTACTTTCTCTCCATATATATATATAAACTCTTTACATTAGAAATCTATAAGATATATAATTTGAGAGTTTTACACTGACCTAATGTCCTTACATCGAGCCACGTAGCTCTTTAAGTAAAGGGCCAATGAGATTACTCAGATTTGTCCAAAAAAATATTAGATGCACCCGGTGCATGATGAACCAATTCTAAAATATTTATTAAATATTTAAATAAATTATTTAAATATTTTGTATTATATATTATATTTTATTTTAATATATTAAATATTATATATTCTATTAATTTTTTTATATACTTTGCGGTGTATGAGTATCAGATATTTTATTAATTCTCTAATATATTTTAAGTTGTATGAAACATTAGTATATATTAGGTGCAAGCAAATTTTTTTTCTCTTCTTTAAATTATAAGAATATTATATTAAGTATTCTCTATACCGGGTGTATATAAATATATACACTGCATACTTAAAATCTATAATAGAGATTTTAAAATTTAATTCAGTAAATATATTTAAATTATTAAATTTTTATAAATAAAATATATTTAATTAAATTTTGATATAAAAAATTAGTTTTCTAATATAAGTTGTAGTATATGGTGTGTTAATATACACACATACATATAATAATTTATTTATTTTTAATCACTTTTAACAAGATAAAGATATACTTATGGACCTTATATATTCGGTAATTTAAAATTAGTTTTCTAATTTTAACTTTATAATTAAAAATTTTATTTATAAAAATATTTAACTATTAAGTTTAATTGAATATTTAAGTAAAATTATTATAATACAAATACTGAAAGTTAAAAAAATATTAATAAAAAATAATTTTTATAAAGTATAAAAGATTATACCAATTTTATATATATTTTAAATTTTTTTATTACAATTTTTTAAAAAAATTTAAATTTTTAATAATTATATATATATATATATATATATATATATATATATATATATATATATATATATATATATATATTAATTAAAGTATTATTTATCCGCCGTGAAGCGCGGATCCTGTACTAGTATATATAAATCTCCACCCACCCAGGATATATTCAAATTTATTTAAATTAAAATTATATTCTAATTAATATTTAAACTCAAATTAATTTATTTTTAATAAATTTTAATAACAATTATTGCTGTAGATATTTCAAAAGTCTATAATATATATATATATATATCCTTAGTAGGATAAAACCAAATGTGGGTTTTATGGACCACAACTACCCTGCAGAGACCAAAATAACGACTGATATCTACGCCTTAATAGTGAATCACCTGAGTCAGTATTATGTCTTCACCACTTATTTATAAGCATAACTCTATTTTTAAAAGAGGAAATTGGAGAGCTATTAAATACTAGTACACCCCCAAGTGGGGTGTACATTCTACACCCCACCCATCCAAAAATGCGGTGAATTTTATCGGTCACTTCGAAGTGACCGATAGATTAGTCCCCACCCTTAGATCGATGAAGTGTAAAATGTACACTCCACTTGGGGGTGTATAAGTAGCATTGCCCATACCGTGCAGGCCAACTAAGGTGGGCGAGATTTTAACTGGAAATCTGTGCCCAGATAGGAGAGTATCTACCAATGATCGATCCTATCTACCAACGAAGCTATTTGAACGTTTTCCAGAAATAAACAAGAAAAAAAACAGTAGTCATCGTACATCTGGTCCATCCTCTAACTAGCATGCAGGCCCTCTCTCGATCCATTGCTTTAATGCCACTAAATTGCTACGGGGCTGTTCGGTTCTATGTAACAAAGAATATGTAACAAAAAAAAAAAAGCTGACCCTCTATAGTTTATAGCGCAAGTGGCAAAAAAAAAAAAAAAAATACTGAAAGAAAGAATAGTTTCATCGGAAAAAAAAAAATGATAGAAAATGAATTTTATGTTCGTTTGGTGTTTGATTTATAGAAAGAAAATAATATTTCAAAAGAAAATTATGTTCGTTAGTGTTTGATTTATAGAAAGAAAATAATAGTTCAAAAGAAAATAATAAATAATTTTTTTATACACTACAACAAAATTAGGCTATAGCAATATTTTTAAATATTTTTAAAATTTAAAAAAAGTGTCGCTGACAAAAATACCGACACTTATCGTAAGTGTTGCTATATGTGACGTCGGTAGGGTGTGTAGCGACACATTTTTGTAATGTGTCCCAAAAATATGTCCCTATAACCTAATTTTGGATATAGATGGAATATAGATAGGACACTTATACCAAAGTATCACAAACATGTGTCCCTATAACCTAATTTTGTTGTAGTGAATTTGAAAGAAAGAGAGTGCGGTTAGGATAATAGTAGTCTTTTAGAGTTTAGTGAGTAATTAATTAGTAGAATAATGTAATTTAAGAAATGGAAATGATCAAAAGGACAGATCTAACGATGGAAAATTTGATAGCACAAGTGTTTGGTATTATTGTTAGCATTGTCGCTGAAATCTCTCTCTCTCTCTCTCTCTCTCTCTCTCTCTCTCTCTCTCTCTATATATATTATATATATATATATATATATATATATATATAGTAGAGCTTATATATACTTTTAAAAGCACACACTCAATGATGTTTGTGAATTTTTTACCATTGAATTTGTATTGAGATTTGTGCTATTGTAAAGTCAACTAAAAAGAGAGAAAAAAAGTACAATAGTACGGATCTCCATAAAAATCAAATGGTAAAAATTTCACAAGTATAATTTGCTTGTACTGTTAAAAGTATATAAGCTCCATAAAAATCAAATGGTAAAAAATTTCACAAGTATAATTTGCTTGTACTGTTAAAAGTATATAAGCTCTACTCTCTCTCTCTCTCTCTCTCTCTCTCTCTCTCTCTCTATATATATTATATATATATATATATATATATATATATATATATAAATAAAGAGAGAGAGAAAGAGAGAGGCAGGAATACTATCGATAGCAAATGACATTCGTTTCTATTGTTTTGTTTTTTATGAGAAGCAATTCGAATCAAAGATCGATCAGCATCGTTGAACATATTTAGACCAATGAAGACATTTAGAAGTCAAATTTCTTATTTGATAGAAAACGGGTTTTATTGCTATTGTTTTCTTTTTGATGAAAAGCATTCGAATCAAAAATCAGAACCGTCAAACATGATTTAGACCAATGAAAGCATTTAGATTTTTTTTTTTTTTAATATTGTTCTGCATCAAGTGGACACAAAAATGAACGGCTAAAAATAAATATTCTTTAAAAAATCATGATATGATTATTGTAATTGAGATCAAAACTATGGATCTTGTCATAAATAGTTTAAACTAAAATTCAATTGATTTAGATTTATTTATACCGTTAAACAAGCAAACGTTTTATATCTATTATTAAAATTATAAATTTTATAATTTTCTATTATTAGGTCAATGATGTCGAAAATATTTAAAATTTGATTTCTAAATACTTTAAGTGGTTTAGATCATGCCCAACAATGCCAATCATCAACCCAACTCTATATATATATAGAGAGAGAGAGAGAGAGAGAGAGAGAGAGAGAAAGAGAGTTAGACTAGAATACTATCGATATCAAACAAACTTCATTGTCGTCTATTTATTTTCGATGATGGAACTTTCAAAACAGCGCAGTTAAATATAATTTAGACCATTTAAACGATATGAAAATTAAATTTCATACTTTTTTCGATATTTTTTTTCTTATTCATCAAGTGAACACAATAATGAACAGCTGAAAATAAATATCCTTCAAAAAATAACAACAGGAATCTTGTAATCAACATCAAGAATATAAATCTTATTTTAAATAGTTTAAAAAATTTTCTAACCAAAATACAATTAATCTATATTTTTTTATACCATTAAACGAGTAAAAAACTCATATCTATCAGTAAAATTACAGATTTTACAATTCTTAGATCATTAGATCAACAATATAAAAAAAAATTAAAATTTAATTTTTAGATACTTCCAATAATCTAAACTATATTCAACAGTGTCGATCGCCGATTTAAAAACCTTACCATCGAAAATAAATAAATGACAACAAAGTTTACTATTAATGGCATTCCAACTCAACTATATATATATATATATAGAGAGAGAGAGAGAGAGAGAGAGAAAGAGAGAGAGAGAGAGAGAGAGAGAGTAGAATTTATATACTTTGAGAAAGGTATAAGTCTAATTATGTTTGTAATTTTTTAACATTGAATTTATATTGAGATTTGTATTATTATAAAATCAGCTAAAGAGAGAAAAAAAATAATAATCAAATCTTAATACACTACAACAAAATTAGGTTATAGCGACACATGTTTGTGACACTTTTATATAAGTGTCCTATCTATATTTCATCTATATCCAAAATTAGGTTATAGGGACATATTTTTGGGACACATTATAAAAATGTATCGCTATACACCCTAGCGATGGCACATATAGCAACACTTACAATAAGTGTCGGTATTTTTGTCAGCGACACTTTTTTTAAATTTTAAAAATACTTAAAAGTGTCGCTATAGCCTAATTTTGTTGTAGTGATACAAATTAAATGATAAAAAATCTATAAATATATTTGGACTTATACTTTTAAAAGTATATAAACCCTATTCTCTCTCTCTCTATAGAGAAAGAGAGAGAGGAGAGAGAGTAGGTGAGCGCTGAGTGGTCCAGTGCGGGCCACTCATCCGATCCACGCGCGCTCTCATACAAACTCGCTGACCGCGACACGATGAATGATCTGTTGAGCTCTTGTTTTCTGTCGCGATACGATGAATGATCACTTGAGCTTTTATTTTCTGTCGAGATGAGGCAAAAAATGGGTATTTTATTTTTTTAATTCCGTAAAATATTTTTCGGTACAAAATTATTTTATGTCAAACGCTCAAAATTTTGTTATCATGCCCGAAAAAAAATTTGTAGCTAATTTTTGGTGTGGAACCCAAACAAAACACTAAATACAACAACATTCATTTACAAAATGCCAATGCAGCTCCGCGACACCTTCCTTTTCACTGGCCCCTTTCTTTTCGCTCTTCATACATTAATTACATGTACATACCACACACACATGACATATATAGAATGATGACGTCACACTTCCCTTCTCTCCCTCTCCGCTTCAAACCCCTCCATCCCTCTCTCCTCCTCCACCTCCGTAACGTCCTCAGATCTGATATATATAACGCTAATTTTGATTAATGACCGTTTCCCTTTTCTTTTCTTCTTTTGTCTTGTGATGGGCTCGTGTAATGCATGCATGCATGGTTTCCCTATTGATATATATATATATACACACACGATGGGTCACCACATATGTGTCCCTCAATCTTTCTCTCATTTGTGTATTGTGTAGAGTGGGCAAAGAGATGAATAAGTCGCTGATCGACATGGTATTCTGGGTTTGGGACCCCTGCAGTTACGAACCATTTCATCTGTGGTCCTCGATCTGTGCAGAGTTTTTATTTGAATCCTAAAAATTATGTTGTTATTATGTTTGGTGTTGTTTGCTTCCGCTTTCAGTAACAGCAATTCTAGCTAGTAAAATATCTAATAAAAACGTTTAATCAACGCCATTTTGTCTTTATAAAGAAGTTTTTTAGCTTTTTGATTACTGCTCTAGGTGTGGACACACTTCTTTAATGTTCTTCTTGTCCTTTTTATCTTAGAATCCAAGTTATTATTTAAATCCTTGTCCAATTCCGAACATGCCACTGGTTCAAATACAGCTGAATATTTAAAAAAGAATCTTTGGACAATATATTTTCTATTATAGTAATTTTTCTATCAGCATTACTCATGAGAATGCATCTATTCAAGACACAACTGAAACTCAAAACCAAGTATAAAATCTATTCTGATTACTCAGTCTTTTTAAGACCGTTATAGATCGATATTCCTTTATTAGTTATTCTTGTAGAAAAACAATTAATTGAAGTGGGCTTGTGAAAAAAAGTAAAGTTACACCACATAAAATTACCTACATAAATTTCATCACATAATCTATTTTTGCTTCCTTGTTTCATACATGATGAACGCCAACACCACTATATCAAGTTAAGCTCTAGATCTAGCTAGGAATATGTTTAACACTACAGCTTTTACCAATTTTCTTTTAAAAAAAACTATTTGTATATATATTTTTTAGAATGAATATCTCACATCCACTCATTTAATAAATGGAGATGAATAAAAAATTACTTTACAAATAATAAAACAATCCGTTAAGAATATGACATTCTTGAATAAATAGAATATAGAATACTATACATTCTTTTTGAATTGAAATATAAAAATAGCATTGCTCATTTCTTTTCTTTCTCCAGCTTTATAATATTGGGTACTAACATAGAATAAACAAAGTCCCAAATAAGATATCCCAACATCTAAATTGGGGAAATTTTATTTTGATAAGTACACACAAAGTACAGATCCAACTTTATTTTCAGAATTCCCCCATACCCCATGAATACAGTTTTAGTTCAATAATTTAGAAAATTCTTTTTTTTTTTTTTTTTTTTTTGGGGTAGGTCCTGATTGTACTTTTCGTTAAAGAATTAATATATAAAAAATATTTTTATATTTTTACGAGTTTGGTTCTTTGTAAAATAAAGCCAATAATTATTTTTAATATAAAAAATATTTTTTTTCACTTATTTGATAGGACGTAAAATAATTTTTTCGTAAAAAGAATTAATGAATTTGAAAAAAAATTAAAATTTTTGTTTTTGCTTTTTTTTTCCGACCAAAAAAAAATTCTATGGAGGAAAGTCACTTACCCTCTTTTTCTCTTTATGTTAATATATTATTACATAATATTTTATTTATAAATATATATTTATATATTATAAATTGAGTTCAGCTGTAATGTTATCACTAATACTAAATACTTGATACTATCAAAGTTTTTCGCCATTTGATCCACCCCTTTGACCATTTCCGTCCCTCTTATATTATATTATTCTACCAATCATTTGGTAAACCATTAAGGATTATTATCAATTTAATCGTATATTACTTTATCCAAAAACTGAAAATCTAATAACACTGATGATTTGATACCATTAATAATATTTTAGCTATATATATATATATATATATATATATATATATATATATATATATATATATATATATATATATATATATATAATTTGTATATATAGAATAATTTTAGATATTTTTAATTTATAGATGATGATGATGATGATGATGATGATGATAATAATAATAATAATAATAATAATAATAATATATGTAGATACAAATTATAATTATAATATACTTGTAAAAGTTAAAAGTAATTGATGTTTGTAAATTTTTTATCATTAGATCTATTCTTTTGACTAATTTCAAATCTTAGATTATATTATTTCACCAACCATGCACTAAACCCAAGGGGCCCACCATCATCTCAACCACACATCTTTTAATTCAACAGTTAAAAACTTAATAGACCAATGACTTGGTGCTATTAATAGTATTCCAGCCTAGCTCTCTCTCTCTCTCTCTCTCTCTCTCTCTCTCTCTCTCTCTCTCTCTCTCTCTATCTATCTATTATATATATATATATTATATATATATATATATATATATATATATATATATATATAGAACGAGGCTACTATACTATCAATAGTATCAAGCACTTGGTACTATTGAGTTTCTGACCCTTATATGAAAGGATGTATAGTTAGGATGATAGTGTTTTTCTAGGGTTTAGTGGGTTTTTAGTGAAAGAGTATAACCCTAAGAGAGCACTATCATTCTAACCGCGCATCTTTTCATCCAAGGGCCAAAAAGTCGTATCAAGTTGATCCGTCGGAGGAGGAGGCAATGTCGCAGCGCCTCCCCGATGGATATCTGAAACCCGGATGAGAGAAAAAGAAGACGAAGAATATATTTGTAGATGGAAGAGTTTTCTATTTGTACTCTCTAACCGGGAATGCCTTTACAAGAGCCAATAGACCCCTATTTATAGCCCTTAGGCTTTCAAAAGATAAGAAACAATAACAATTTTATTCTTAACCAAATTGGCTTTATCCAATTTGGTTTAACAACCCGATCCAATTAAATTACCTCGATCCCTATCCTAACCGAAGTAGTTGTAACTGCCTCCGCCTTATCCTCAATGATTGAGACTTATCCGGAGTAGTTGTAACCGCCTCAGCCTTATCATCAATGGTTGAGACTTATCTGGAATAGTTGTAACCGCCTCTCCCTATTCTCAATGGTTGAAACTTATCCAGAATTTAGATCGTCCTGGATCATGGAATCTGCATTAATGTCGTCAAGCAAAGTGCTGCCATAGGTGGTCGTGATAGCATATCAGCCAGCTTGTTGTGAGCACCTTTCTTGTACTTGATCACCAGATTGAACTGCTGTAAGTACGTCATCCACTTCATGTGCCGCGCCTGTTGCAATTTGGATTGCGTTTGGAGATATTGTAGTGGGCGGTGTATAGCTCGATTAAAGGCGAACTATAGGTACAGAAGGCTCTCGTCCCAAGTCTTGGGATGTCGAGCCTTATATCCTCGCAGCAGATGTACAACTGTCCGGTTGACCACTTCTGTTTGCCCATCGGTTTGAGGATGGAAAGCCATACTCTGTTGTAGCTTTGTGTCCATCATGGACCACAAGGACCGCCAAAAGTTGCTTAGAAAATGGCTGTCACGGTCAGATACAATCGAGCTTGGTAGCCCAAAATGTGTCCAAACGTGTTGGAAGAACAACCGAGCTGTTTCCTCGCCGGTGATTGTCTTCTTGCACGGCACAGGTGCTATCATTTTGGAGAACCGATCAAACACCACATAAAGATAGTCGTGTCCCCGTCGAGTCCTCGGAAGGCCTCCTAAGAAGTCCATGGAGATACTTTCCCAAGGACGAGTCGGCACCGGAAGAGGAGTGTAGAGGCCCACCTTTCGATTAGCGGGTTTGGATGTGCAGCACAAAACGCATCCCTTCACAAAATTTGGGGAGCCATGATCCGGGACGATCTAAATTCTGGATAAGTTTCAACCATTGAGAATAGGGAGAGGCGGTTACAACTATTCCAGATAAGTCTCAACCATTGAGGATAAGGCTGAAGCGGTTACAACTACTCCGGATAAGTCTCAATCATTGAGGATAAGGCGGAGGTAGTTACAACTACTTCGGTTAGGATAGGGATCGAGGTAGTTTAATTGGATCGGGTTGTTAAACCAAATTGGATAAAGCCAATTTGGTTAAGAATAAAATTGTTATTGTTTCTTATCTTTTGTAAGTCTAAGGGCTATAAATAGGGGTCTATTGGCTCTTGTAAAGACATTTCCGGTTAGAGAGTAAAAATAGAAAACTCTTCCACCTACAAATATATTCTTCGTCTTCTTTTTCTTTCATCCGGATTTCAGATATCCATCGGGGAGGCGCTGCGACATTGCCTCCTCCTCCGACAGATCACAAGTACTTGATACTATTGGTAGTATAGTAGTCGGACTATATATATATATATATATATATATATATATATATATATATAGAGAGAGAGAGAGAGAGAGAGAGAGAGAGAGAGAGAGAGAGAGAGAGAGAATCCGGCTAGAATACATTAATCGATAGCACTAAACAATTGGTGCTATCAAGTTTTCAGCCGTTGGATGAAAAGATATGCGGTTGGGATTATAGTAGTCCCCTAAGATTTTTACTATTCAACCAACCACCTAGTAAACCCTAGGGAACCACTATAATCTCAACCGTATATTTTTTCATCCAACGGCTAAAAACTTGATAGCACCAATGGCTTGGTGCTATCGATAGTATTCTAGCCTAATTCTATATATATATATATATATATATAGCGTAGGGCTACTATACTCTTATGAGTATAAACCTCTTTGTACTCATAACTTTTTCATCCTTGGATGAAGAAATGTGCGGTTAGGATGATAGTGGTCCCCCTAGGATTTACTAGGTTGTTGGAAAAATAGTAAAAATCTTAGGAACTACTATAATCCTAACCGCACATTACTTCATCCAAGGGATGAAAACATATGAGTAAAAAAAAAAATTACTCATAAGAGTATAGTAGCCGGACCATATATATAATAAATATACTATATATATTAGAGCTTATATAAAAAGCATCTCTCTCTCTCTCTCTCTCTCTCTCTCTCTCTCTCTCTCTCTCTCTCTCTCTATATATATATATATATATATATATATATATATATATATATATAACTAGACTACTATATTATTGATAGGAGTAAGCCATTGGTGCTATTAAGTTTTTAATCCTTAGATTAAGACATGTGCGGTTAGAATGATAGCAGTCCCCTAGAGTTTAGTAGGTAGTTGGCGTTATAGTATAATCTAAGAAAAAAAAATGATCAAAAGAATAGATCTAATGGCAGAAAACTTAATAGTGTTGGCTCTTTATTTATGGGTTAAAAATAAATCTAACTTCCTGCTCTATGACAATAGACCCAGAAAACTAATAAATTGAGTTGGGTGAACCCACTAAGTTGTGTGGGGTTGTCGTTCACAATAGACCTAACGGCAAGATGTCCAACAATAGACCTAACGTTCAGATGAGTTGAATCCGCTCAAGACCCGTGGGGACTGCATCTGTACACTTTAAGTTAATTGGTTGCGTATTTTTAACAGGTCGAGCTTTTGGGATTAGTGGTTAGAGTCAATGATCCGACAAGTAGCACTAAATGCTTGGCACTATTGATACCTTAGTAGTTAAACTCATATATATATATATATATATATATATATATATATATATATATATATATATATATATATATATATATAAAAGAGAGAGAGAGAGAGAGAGAGAGAGAGAGTCCGGCTACTATATATGATTGTAAAAGTACAAAGTAATTGGTGCTTATAAATTTTCTACCGTTAAATCTATTCCTTTGACTAATTCCAACCATTAAATCATGATATTACTCCAACCACCTACTAAACCTAAAAGACCCACTATCATTCTAACTGCATATTATTTCATTCAATGGCTAAAACCTATAAGCACCAATAATTTTGTACTTTTAAAAACACAAGAGCTCAATTCTCTCTCTCTCTCTCTTCTCTCTCTCTCTCTCTCTCTCTCTCTCTCTCTCTCTCTATCTCTATATATATATATATATATATATATATATATATATATATATATATATATATAGGGCTTTGCTACCATACACCCAATTTTGGGTGTAAATCTTCACCCCACCCTAGGATGGGTGGGGTGTAAGATGTACACCCAAATTGGGTGTACACTTATATATACCCATATATATATATATATATATATATATATATATATATATATATATATGAGTTAACTGCATACGGTTTCATGTAAACATATCGAATAGTAGATATATCCTTACAAAGTTCAACTTTTTATATTTATCCTTTCAAAAGTCCAACGTTATTCATATATATCCCTCTGGTTTATTATCGTTAGTTCACTATTTATTTTTTAACAGATTATATGTGAAATGACAGTTTTGCTCTTTCAAAAATGTCGCTCTAAAAAATAATGCAGAAATATCTGAAAGGGTAAAAAGAAAAATTTATCTCACTAACTAACTAAGATTAAGTATTTAACCTATGGTTAATTAGATTTTTCTAACAGAGATAGATTGTAGGAATATATATGAATAACGTTGGATTTTTGAAAGGATAAATATGAAATGTTGAATTTTCTAGGAATATATCTGCTATTCGATATGTTTACATGGTGCCATATGCAATTAACCATATATATATATATATATAATATAAAATTATTTTTATTTAAATTTTTTCTTTCAACCAAACAATTGTATAGCCAGAAAATTACTTTTTTTTTTTTTCCTGCAAACCAAATGTTAAAGAGCATAAAAAAATAATAATAAAATAAAATAAAATAAAATCTGACGAAAATTATTTTCTACTGATTTTTTTTTTTTTTTTTTTTCTAGTTTTACGTTGAACCAAAGATATCCTTAGTGAAAAATATAGCACTTTACCTCCGTAAGGAGATTTTTTTTTTTTTCTAAACTCGGTATGACTCGTATCTTAATCAGCACCTTAATTTTGTCTCGTGTATTCGGAGGATCAATCATGGTATTTTTGAATTGTAATTGTGTCGGACTATAGGTGCTAATCATTAAATTTAAAAAATTCTCAGTAAAAAATATAACAATTTACCTCCTTTAAGGAGATTATTATTATTTTTTCTAACTTGGTATGACTCTTCATACGGTAATGAGTCGTTTAATTTTGTCTCGTGTACTTAGACGGTTAATCATGTTTTTTCTGGCTTGTAATTACATTAGTGCTAACCAATAATCCAAAAAATTCGAGTGGTTAAAAATAAACAACTAATTCATTTAAAGCATACAAATACAACACCTACAGATTTTGATTGTGCCTCAGTCCAACAAATTTCACGCCACTTCGAATGTGAATCGGTTCATTCCAATCACACGACAATTTAACCTTCCATCACACGACAAAATGTTGGCCCAATTTAAGCCAACAGATTGAAGTCCAAAAATTGACAAGAAGTTAAGATTGAGAATTTTGTTTGCAAAAGGAGAAAAACTGGAAAAATCTTTTCTTGTTACAAAAATCAACTTAGTTAGCAATGGAATTTACAGGAAATATACGGAATCTATTTTATCATTACCCCTTTTTGATGGGATTTGTATCATTTTAACCATGTATATCAGCTATAATTAAGATTGGTATGAGGCGAAGTAAATCGCATTAAGCGTGTGACAGCATCAGAAGCAATTTTGATCTAGTCTCATGACCTCGCAGTTCAAAATATATTAACTCTGAAAGTTCTCCAAAACTTAGTGAGAACATGTTCTTTAACAGTTGCCAAACATGCAATGAAAACTAACTAAATATGTACTTGAATCAGATGATAGAGTATGCAAGGGAAATAAACTATAACTTGCATCAATATATAGTTTAATTAATGCTTTTTTGTAGCCATGAAATCTTTTGATATGCTTTTGATTTATTAAACTAGTAATTAAAACACTTTTATATTTATTCCTTGGGATAAGAACAAATCAGTTTAGATCATGATGCTTATTAGATATTATATCTAAACCTTAATCAGTAGTTAATTAAAGAAGTTATGTTAAGCCTGAACATGTACTTAATATCATGCCTTATTGGATTCTTGTGCATGCATGATTGATTGCTTTCTTTTCGGAACCTTTCTAGAAGCATAGTTATAATACCTGATCATTTTGGAGGGCTAGATACTTTCCAATTTTTTCCCTTTTTCTCCTTTATCTATTTCATGTACTAAATAATGTGGAGGAAAATTAAGATAGATTGTGCAAATGTGTTACATAATTCCCAGCTTCTACTTTTTTACATGCTTTTTGGTATTATATATATATATGTGTGTGTCATTTGTTAACCTTTGATATAGAACTTCACATTTAAGACCCCATCTTGCTATAGTAGGGATCTTGGAACCTAATTCATCTTAATTTGCAGTTGAGACAAAAGCTCTTCTTTTGCTTTCACAGTATCTTACTATGGCAAATTAAGCTTGTTTACAAACTTAGATTAATAAAGTATTGTTTATTACTTTTACCATATTAATTAACTGATCTCAAACTGGTCCCGTGATAGATGCAACCTTAAACCAAAATCAACAAAGACCATGGTCCCTAGCTAGAATATCATAAATGAGGGAATGAATCTAATATAAAACATCTCTCTCAAAAAAGAATCTAATATGAAACACTTCAAAAATTTAGCCCCAGATTTGGTATTATTATCCAAAAACTTGATTTTATATATAGGAATTAAATGACTCGGTTACCACTACAATAAAATTAGGTTATAGGGACACATTTATTTAAAATTAAGTTATAATGACCATTTTTAGAACACATTATAATAATGCGTCGCCATACACCCTAGTGACTGCACATATAGCGACATTAATAACAAGTATCGGTATTTTTTTCAGCAGTATTTATTTTAATTTTTAAGAATATTTATAAATATCGTTATAGCATACTTTTGTTGTAGTATAAATGCATAATAGATTTGAAAGATACTTAGAACTAATTGCATGTGAGGTAATTAGAGATGAAGAGGAATCGAGCTTAGGATTGCCTCTGAATTCGAATACCATGTTATTTAAAAGATCTATCAGATAAAATTACAAGGCCTTAGTAACATGTTTAACCAGTATGTGATCCTATCTTATCTGGATTAGACTCAAACCCAATTTTGTTAACCGTTGATCCTTTAAATTGACTCTTCTAAACGGAGATATAATGTATACTTATTTCAGTGGACTTAGTGACAATTTCATTTTATTGATAGGGTAAGTTCTACCAGTAACTTTTCAAATTTTTAGGTAAATTTTGTTTTAACATTTATTATTTTAATATAAATTTAATGGCGCCTTTCAGAGTTTCTTAAGTAAACCTAATTAGCCAATTTTGCCACTGGTTGATTTTGATATCTTTCAGTTTTATTTTCTCACTATTTAATTTGTGATTTAGTTTGCCTAAATTCAAGATATAAACTTTCTATTTGAGAAAATATAAATTTATTAATATCAAATGTTGTAGTTCTCACTAAAATCTAAATTTTCCTATGGTTCGAATTCTCTGTATTACCCAAAATATCGATCGATATAGTATAAAACGAATTCAAAAATATATATTAACATCCACAGTCACATGCAAGATGAATATATATAAAAAGTGAGTTGAATTGATTTATAAAAATTTAAGCTCATTAAATGTGAAAGGTCATGAAAATTAAATCCACGACCTTTCGGAAGAAAGGAATTTAGAATTAGCTATAATATCACATTACTTAGAAGATTGATTTAGTAGAAAATAAACTCGAAAGTATATATTATTAACATATGCGACTTGGAATGTGTTGGAAAAATTCGGTATTCATCCCGATACCAGATTCTCTGAATCCGTAACCCGCTTCGATACCGCAATCCGCTCTGGTACCGCCTAGAGTTGGGATTCTGCAGAGAAAACGTCAAATTGAATTTTTACCATAAATTTGCTCTCTTAATAAAACTGGAACCAATACAACCACAAAGAGAAGAAAAATCAATACAAGAAAATATGCGGGTGAAATAAGATTCATTAACCAAGAAAAGAATTACACCGATTACACAGACTTCTCTTCTGCAATAGAGTAGCTTCAACCCGAGCCCTCCTCCTGAATCTCTCTCACCATTCTCTCGTCTTCTACAAACCTAGAAGACTATGAGTATGGCTAAATCTTAGCCCCCACCACCTCTATGGGTGTTATCACCACCGTGCTGTGGATATCACTATATGGGTGTGGCTAAATCCTAGCCCCCACCACATCCATGGGTATTACCACCATCGTGGGTATATCCTCCTTAACATCACCGTGCTGTGGATACCACTATATGGGTGTGGCTAAATCCTAGCCCCCACCACCTCCATGGGTATTACCACCATCGTGGGTCTATCCTCCTTAACACCACCGTGCTGTGGATACCACTATATGGGTGTGGCTAAATCCTAGCCCCCACCACCTCCATCACTACAACAAAATTAGGTTATTGGGACACATGTTTGTGATATTTTTGTATAAGTGTTATATCTATGTTCCATATATATCCAAAATTAGGTTATAGGGACACATTTTTGGGACACATTAAAAAAATATGTCGCTATATACCCTAGCGGCGGCACATATAGCAACACTTACAACAAGTGTCGGTATTTTTGTCAGTGATACTTTTTTTAGATTTTAGAAACACTTAAAAGTGTCGCTATAGCCTAATTTTATTGTAGTGTTGCAAGGGTATTACCACCATCGTGGGTATATCCTCCTTAACACCACCGTGCTGTGGATACCACTATATGGGTATGGCTAAATCCTAGCCCCCACCACCTTCATGGGTATTACCACCATCGCGGGTATATCCTCCTTAACACCACCGTCAAATAATAGCACATATGCTATATATATAGCTTACATCAAAAGCTATCCAAATCCTAGTCTAAATAGATTTCTATTCTAATTAATATTTAAATCTTAATAAACTTATCTCCTTAAGATTTAAATATTAATCTTAATCCAACTAGGATTCAACTACAAATCTAATCAAATTCTAACAATCTCCACCTTGATTTGATTTGTAGTTTTTAATCGCTACATCGAGCTCTCCTCTGCTCCACCTTGAGCGACTGCATTTCCGATCTCGCTTTTGGACTCTCTAGCTCCACCTGAAGCCGAAAAGTTACATACCTTCGAGTCCAATACGCCTAGCGAGATCAAATTGTGATCGCCTTCTCGTGATGATCGGTAATCCAGTACTCTGATGTCGATATCTCCTGAGGATCGCCAACCTTTAGCTCCGATACCAATTGTTGGAAAAATCTGGTGCTCGCTCCGGTAACATATTCTCTGAATCCGCAACCCGCTTCGATACCGCAATCCGCTCTGGTACCGCCTAGAGTTGGGATTCCGCAGCGGAAACGTCAAATCGAATTTTTACTATAAACCCGTTCTCTCAATAAAACTGAAACCAATACAACCACAAAGAGAAGAAAAACCAATACAAGGAAATATGCGGGTGAAATAAGATTCATTAACCAAGAAAAGAATTACACCGATTACACATACTTCTCTTCTGCAATAGAGTAGCTTCAACCCGAGCCCTCCTCCTGAATCTCTCTCACCTCTTCTCTCGTCTTCTATAAACCTAGATGACTATGGGTGTGGCTAAATCTTAGCCCCCACCACCTCCATGGGTGTTATCACCACCGTGTTGTGGATACCACTATATGGGTGTGGCTAAATCCTAGCCCCCACCACCTCTATGGGTATTACCACCATCGTAGGTATATCCTCCTTAACACCACCGTGCTGTGGATACCACTATATGGGTGCGGCTAAATCCTAACCCCCACCACCTCCATGGGTATTACCACCATCGTGGGTCTATCCTCATTAACACCACCGTGCGGTGGATACCACTATATGGATGTGGCTAAATCCTAGCCCCCACCACCTCCCTGGGTATTACCACCATCGTGGGAATATCCTCCTTAACACCACCATATGCTGTGGATACCACTATATGGGCGTAGCTAAATTCTAACCCCCACCACCTCCATGGGTATTACCATCATCGTGGGTATATCTTTTTTAACACCACCGTCAAATAATAGCACATATGCTATATACATAGCTTACATCAAAAACTATCCAAATCCTAGTCTAAATAGATTTCTATTCTAATAAATATTTAAATCTTATCAAAACTATCTCTTTAAGATTTAAATATTAATATTAATTCAACTATGATTTAACTACAAATTTAATCAAATCCTAACAGAATGCATGCAGAAAATTTCTTTGCACAATATATCAATTCTGCTGCACATTTACAACCAAATGATTAATTATGAGCTATCCCTATTGAGTTCTTTCCTTTTTCTCAGATTCTTACAATTCCTGTTCAGCTTGAACAAGAAAAAATTTGTGCACATAGCAATCATGCATTACGTCAGCAACTGAATGAATCAGAACCGTCAATATACATAACGTGAGCTTCTCTCTTTCTCTCTTTATTTCTTCTAATAATTTTTAAATTTTTGTTTAGTTCTAGCAAAAGATTTCAACACACATAACGTACGATTTTATCGTTTATCAGCAGTAATAGTGACGAAATAAATTCGAGTCATGACGGTGTTTATTTTTTTTTTATTTTTTTTTTTTTACTGTGCAGCTTAAAGAATCCAAGTATGCTAGCTCTCTCACCCACAAACCAAACATTCAGCAGCAAAGACAACTTAAAAATAGGCCTGAAATCTACCCATCTATCTATCCTGTCCTCCTGACAAAAGACCACCTGTCCAAGTTCATGCCCAAGGCACCCTCCCCCCCCCCCCCCCCCCCCCCCCCCCCCTCCCTACTAGCTAAGCTATATATATAGCTAGGCATAAGAAAGGGTTGTACCAAAAACTCAAAAAAAAAAAAAGAAAAAAAAGAGAAAAAGAAACAGAGGGAGAAGAGGAGGGGCCCACAACCCACCATAACTCTCCCATTCATTGGTATGTTTTAATTACAATGCAAGCTACCCATATAGTTTTTATTAAATGAACTATTGGTAGGTAGCTAGCTATTGCTAGAGCTGCACAACCTTTGGAACAGTTGGCTAGGGACACAAAAAGAGCTGAGTGTTAGAATACTTATTTATCTATTTATTTATTTATAACTTTTTAAAATAATAGTATAAGTATATTCAGGAAAAAAAATAATAAATAATAATATATATATATATAATACATTTTATTCCTTTTTAATTGATCCGAAAATTATATAATATTAATAATTTATGGATGAAGAAGTATAAGATTTATATTTAATTTTTTGAAAGTAAATATAATATATATAAAATAAAATAAAATTGTGAGAGGGGGAAAGGGTAACTAATAAGGGACTACGGATTCAAAGCGCGGTGCTCTAGAACCACCGTCGATCAGAGACAATCCAAGCTAAATTTACGGAGGTGGTGGGTCGCAGATGCGAGACCGTACGGACGTCCCCACCACCCCCATTCCGGGCCCCACCTCTCCTCCTTTGGTTTTGGTCCCTTCCCCACCTCCCCAGTCCCCCCCCCACAGTCCCCAGTCACCAGTCCACACCCCACCAATTATTACTTACTTCCCCATCTCTCCTCACATCATAATATCTCTCATTGCTCCCTCAAATTATTCCCTGCACCCTGCGTATGATGCGCGTCTCACTATGCATCACTTTAATTGGAAATACATGTTGAAATACGTAAAATTACGTATAATAATCATTGTATACTAAAACTTAAACTATTAAATTTTTAAACTTAATTAAATAAAAAAATTTAAATAATATTAGAAGCCTGACTTATTTGATATTATGTGAAATCATATGAAACAATTGATATTTTTTTATAAAATATAAAAAAAAATATAAAATCTATGTATACACTAAATGCAGTGAATAATAATTCTGCACAACACTCTCATGCCCACCTCATTCTCACCCATTAACTCTCTCTCTCTCTCTCTCTCTCTCTCTCTCTCACTCTCTCACTATCAAATCACTAAGCGACAAAAAAAAGAGAAAACTTTATTAGTTTCTCACCAAAAAAACAAAAAATTTCTACCCTAATAGCTACTACTCCTAAGTTTGAAAACAACGAGTTTGAATTCGACTATTGGGATACATGCATGCTCCCTTTTAAGTAAGCTATGGTGGGGGTTTTGCTAAAGCGAGTAATAATAATAATAATCGACATGACTTTAGTGACAATAATGATAGTGTGAATAGTAACTGGGATATAGTGCATATTTATTTTATGAAAACTGTGATCCTTTTAATATATGATATGTAGTAGTTGAATTCGTCATCTTAGGGGAAGTATTTTAGTCGCATGACGTGTAGAGCTTCTTTATTTTATTCTTTGGGAAAGGATTAGCTTCGGAACAATCTAGTGGACGCGGCATGCCTGTTTTCGCCACGCAACCAACCATTTACTAGCTGTGATAGAGCGAAAGTGGAGGAGTTATATATAATTGCCATGCCCGTTCACTGGCCTAACAAAGAGAGAGAGCTGGGCGGCTCATATTAAACGGATAGATCACGAGTTGGCTTCATAATTATCTAAGTTGAAAATTTTAATTTATATTAAAAAATATTTAAACGGATAGATCACGAGTTGGCTTTATAATTATCTAAGTTGAAAATTTTAGTTTATATTAAAAAATATTTAAAAAATAAAAATTTTAATATAATAATTAAAATTTATAATATATATATATATATATATATATATATATATATATATATATATATATATATTTGCTGGAATGATTTCAATAGAAAATGAGCTTCGTTGCTACTGATTTATTTTTTATGATGAAATTTTTAAATCAACGATCGACAATTACTTTTTGAAGGATATTTATTTTTATTCATTTATTTTTGTTTTCGCAAGATAAACAAGAGAACAATATTGAAAAGTGTTAGGATTTGATTAGATTTGTAGTTAAATCCTAGTTGGATTAAGATTAATATTTAAATTTTTAAAAGATAAGTTTGTTAAGATTTTAAATATTAATTAGAATAAAAATTTATTTAGACTAGGATTTGGATAGTTTTTGTTGTAAGTTACAAATATAGCATATGTGCTATTATTTGATATGGTGTTAAGGAGGATATACCCACGGTGGTGGTAATACTTATGGAGGTGATAGGGGCTAGGATTTAGCCATATCCATATAGTGGTATCCACACCCACGATAGTGGTAACACCCATGAAGGTGGTGAGGGCTAGAATTTAGCCACACCCATAGTATTCTAGGTTTATAAAAGATGAGAGAAGGGTGAGAGAGATTCAGGAGGATGGCTCGGGTTGAAGTTACTCTATTGCAGAAGAGAAGTCTGTGTATTCGGTGTAATTCTTCTCTTGCTTAATAAATCTTATTTCATCCGCATATTTTCTGTTTTGGTTTTCTTTTCTTTGTGGTTGTATTGGTTCTAATTTTGTTGAGGGAACGGGGTTTTGGTAAAAAAATTTGATTTGACGTTTCCGCTGCGGAATCCCAACATTAGG
Organism: Tillandsia fasciculata; assembly: GCA_029168755.2. NCBI lineage: Eukaryota > Viridiplantae > Streptophyta > Magnoliopsida > Poales > Bromeliaceae > Tillandsia > Tillandsia fasciculata. The sequence continues at coordinate 29,754,578 of CM054930.1, forward strand.
CGGCACCGACGTTGATTGCGGTATCGGAGTGGGTTGCAGATTAATAGAATCTAGTACCGGAGCGAGTACCGGATTTTCCCAACAAAAAGTATGAAATTTGATTTCTAGAATAATTTACATAATTTAGATTATATTTAATAGTACCAATCATCGATTTGAAAGTTTTATTATCGAAATCAAATTAATAACAACGAAGTCTGTTTGCTACCAATAGTATTTCCGTTCAACTCTCATATATTCACACACACACACATATATATATATATATATATATATATATATATATATATATATATATATATATTAGAGCTTATATATTTTTAAAAGTAAAAGCCCAACTGTGTTTGTGAATTTTTTATCATTGAATTTGTATTAAGATCTGTGCTAAAGTCAATTAAAAAGAGAAAAAAAAAATAAATAATACAAATCTTAATGCAGATTAAATGGTAAAAAGTTCACAAGCATATTTGGACTTGTGCTATTGAAAGTATATAAACCCTACTCTCTCTCTCTCTCTCAAGTTTTCAGCCGTTCGATAAAAAGATATGTGGTTGGGATTATAGTGGTCCCCTAAAATTTTTACTATTCAACAAACCACCTAGTAAAGCGTAGGGGAATACTATCATCTTAACCACACATTCTTTAATCCAACGACTAAAAATTTGATAGCACAAATGGCTTGGTGCTATCGATAGTATTCCAGCCTATATATATATATATATATATATATATATATATGTATGTATGTATAGTCCGACTATTATGCTATCTATAGCACAAAATATTTGGTACTATCAAGTTTTCCACCGTTAGATCTATGCCATTGCTCATTTTCATTTCTTAGATCATACACTACAACAAAGTTATACTATAGCGACACTTTTAAGTGTTTTTAAGATCTAAAAAAAATGTCGCTCGCAAAAATACCAACACTTATTGTAAATGTTGCTATATATGCCATCGCTAAGGTGTATAGCGACACATTTTTATAATGTGTTCCAAAAATATGTCCCTATAACTTAATTTTGGATATAGATGAAATATAGATAGGACACTTATACAAAACTGTTACAAACATGTGTCCCTATAACCTAATTTTGTTGTAGTGATATTATATTTCCAACTACCCACTAAATTTTAGAGGCCCACTATCATTTCTAACCGCACATCTTTTCATAGAAAGGTCGAAAATCTAATAGCACCAATGACTTACACTATCACAAAATTAGATTATAGCGACATATGTTTGTGACAGTACTTTTTGCAAGTGTCCAATTTATAATCCATCTATATCCAAAATTAGATTATAGGGATATATGTTTGTGACACTTTTTTGCAAGTGTCCAATTTATAATCCATCTATATCCAAAATTAGATTATATGGACACATTTTTGAGACACATTATAGTAATGTGTCGCTATACACCCTAGCGATGGCACATATAACGACACTAATGACAAATGTCGGTATTTTTTCTAGCAATTATTTTATTTTATTTTTAGCAACACTTAAAGTGTCACTATAGTATAGTTTTGTTGTAGTAATTAGTGCTATAATAATTTAGTAGCCTTGTTATATATATATATATATATATATATATATATATATATATATATATATATATATATATATATATATATATATATATATATATATATATGCGTAGGACCACTATGCTTTTATGAGTATAAAACTCTTTGTACTCATAACTTTTTCGTTTTTGGATTAAGAAATATGCGGTTAGGATAATAGTGGTCCTCCTAGGTTTACTAGGTTGTTGGTGAAGTAGTATAAATTCTAAGAACTATTATAACCCTAACCGTACATTTCTTCATCCAAGGAATAAAACTTGTGAGTACGAATTTTTTTTTACTAATAAGAGTATAGTAGCCCAACCCATATATATATATATATATATATATATATATATATATATAGTGATAGTTTTAAATATTGTTAAAAATTAAAAAAATTATTGATGAAAAAAATACCGACACTTGTCATTAGTATCGTTATATCTGCCGTCATTAGGGTGTATAGCAACATATTATTATAATATGTTCCAAAAATATATTTCTATAATCTAATTTATAATAATAATAATAATAATAATAATATATATATAATATATATATATATATATATATTATATATATATATATATATATATATATATATATATAACTTGTACGATTTGTTAAAATTTTGAGTTTAAAAACTTAGCTTGTTTATTAAAATGGACGATCAACTTCCAATTTATTTTGAGGCAATCATGAACTAGCTCACAAAAAAATCAGCTAAATTGCCTGCCCTTCTTAACAATTGATATTTTATTATATATATATATATATATATATATATATATATATATATATATATATATATATATATATATATATATATATTACTGACCGAATCTAAAAGCTTAAACTACCCGAAACTCCTCGCATTGCATACAGGCCATCATTCTCATTTATATCTAATATAGATTTAATATTTATAGCATGTGCTATAGACTTGCTATAGACTCTATTAGCACATGACATGATTCTAGTTAGTGCGTACTTATACAAGAATTGGATTAAATATGAAGGATTTTGAGCTAATAAACTTGACCAGACCCTGACAAAATCGGATTGTTTGAACTGGTTGAAACCAGTTGAGAACCGATGAAAAAAAAAAACTTGTAAAAGATGTGTGAACCAAGCTCTAATACCATTTTAACAAGCTACTCCGCATATATATATATATATTGATATAAGCTATATTTTCTTACTAATTATAATTTTTTAATATATTACAGATCGTATAAATTTATAATGATTTGACTCACTAGTCGAATAACTCTGAACTCAAACAAACAATTCAAAATATTTACGCTTAGTTATTAATTACTAAATTTTTTAATTATTATATTTTTAATTATATTTTTTTTTCATCTTACATGAAAATATTATGACGTCACACATGTAGCAGTGCACAAGAAATACAGTGAACCAGAAGAAAGCAATAATAAGAGAAAAAGGGCAGGGGTGCATGTTACCTGCTGCTAAAATAGTAAAAAAAAAAAAACTTCTTGTATATTTTATTTGAAATGTATAATTTATATTTTATTTATTTTAAAATAAAATAAATTTTATTAATTATTTCGAAATAATGGATAAATTTTTTTTTATATTTAGATAAATAAAATGTAGATTCTATATCCTAAGATGGGTGTACCACTAACATTGCTCAATACTAAAACACTAGCATTGCTATTGATATACCCTAAAATATTTTAGATATATATTTTATATTTTTTCGATTTCAAAACTCTCATTCTATTATTTATTATATTAATTTTTTTTAACTTTTTTAATATTTTTATTAAAATTTATTTAAAATTTAATAAATTTTAGGATGAGTACATAAATTTTAGATCTGTATGTACAAATAACATTTTTCTTAAAATACAGGCTCTTTTGCTGGATGGTCCCTCTTCTTTAAAAGGGCTTTCTAAACTACAGGTCCTACTCCTGCAGGACTAAAAGCACTAGACCGTGAAAGCTATCGCATATATTCGCTCCCCACCCCCCTACTAACGTATTACTTTAGCGCGAGAAGTTAATGAACCTGTTAGCTTCGTTTCAGTCCAAAATTCATCGCACGCGTCGCCTCCTCATTGGCCCCTCTGTGTCCAATTTTTGTCTTTTTCTTATTTTTTTTTCTATTAATTTTTGTCTGCAGGTAAATATTTCTTATTATTATTATTATTATTATTATTATTACTATTTCCAGTGGACGTTCTTATTATTTTTATTTTTATTTATAGTTATATTTAATCTGATTACTAGTCACGTGACTTTGGGGGATAATAATAAGAAAAGGAGAAGCTTATAGAAAGGGGGAAAGAAGGGGTGGGGAGAGAGGAGAGGGGTGGAGATATTGGCGGTGAGTAGCCGAAAGTTGAGGAGGTGGGGGGCTTAGCTTTTAACGCAGTTGCAGCAGAAGCAGAAGCAGAAGCAGCAGCTGCAGGCGACAGCAGACGCAGCAGCAGCAGCAGCAGCAGCAGCAGAAGTAGCAGTGAGACAGGAGCCTGCGAAGAAAGAAACAAAGAGAGAAAATATAAAGGAGAGAGAGAGAGAGAAAGAAAGAGAGAGAGAGAGAGAGAGAGGAGAAAAAGAATGGAAGGGGAGTGATCGAGAAGATCTCGATCAGAAGGAATTTCAGAGCGCGCGCTCTCTCTCTCTCTCTCTCTCCATAATTAGTCCCGCCAAAAAAAATAAAAAAAAAAAAAAATTGGGAAAAAAAAAAAGAGAGGAGAGAAAAAAGAAAAAGAAAAAGGAGAGATATAGAAGAGGGAAGCAGGAACCCACCTCATCCGTTCCGCAGGAAAAACCCCGACCAATTCCTGAGACAAAGCCCCACCGGGTTAATCACTTTCGTTCTGAGAATTCTAGAGATCATAGATCCAGATACTAGAGAGAGAAAATCGCAGGTGAAGAGAGAGAAAAGAGAGAAGAGCGAAGAGGGAGTGCGTCAATTGGTGTGTGTGTGTGTTGTGAGGGGGGTTATATAGTAGTACTGACTGGTTTGAAATTTTTACGTCGCTGCGAGAGTGGCTTCTGGGCGGAGATTCCCGTCCGACAGCGGGGCGTTCGCGGACTGGGTGGCGTCGTCGGCCGCCGCCGGGCGAGGCGACGATCTCTGCCTCGGATTCAATGGCGGCGGCGGCGGCGGAAGCGGAGGGGGGAGCGGAGGGGGTAACTTGTGGGGAGGTTCGGCGGCGTCGACGTCGGTGGCGGCGCGGCAGGGCCTCAATTTCGGGATCCCGGACGTGGCGGCGGCGGGGATGGTGGGGCTCCGCGACGTGCTCGTGGTGGCGCCCGCGGCGTCCTTCCACCACACGCAGCACCACCACCACCACCACCACCACGACTCCGCCGCCGCCCTCCTCGCCTCCTCCTCCTCCTCCGACCACCCCATCATCCCCCTCCTCGCCGCCGCCCCTTGCCTCGTAGACCCCGACTCCCACGACGCCGCCGCCGCCGCAGCCCGCGCCCTCAAGCCATCCGCCGCCTCCCCCGGCATCCAATTCTGGCAGCCCCAGCCGCAACTCCCTCCCCCGCAACTGCCCCAAAACCCTAACCCAAGCGGACCCGGCGCCGCCTCCTTCTCCTACCTGAGGAAGCCCGTCCCGATGTTCGACGCGCCGGGCATCCTGAGCGGCGCGGGGGTCGGGCTGGCGGGGTCGTCGTCGTCGTCGACCACCTGCCAGGACTGCGGAAACCAGGCGAAGAAGGACTGCACCCACCGGCGGTGCCGGACGTGCTGCAAGAGCCGCGGGTTCGAGTGCTCTACCCACGTGAAGAGCACGTGGGTCCCCGCCGCCCGCCGCCGCGAGCGCCAGCAGATCACCACCGCCGCCGGCGGCAACATCGGCGCCGGCTCCTCCGCCTCCACCTCAGCCCCAAAGAAGCCCCGCCTCATCTCCTCCCAGACCACCACCACCTCCCACACCTCCACCTCCAACACCACCCCTCCCCGCAGCTTCGACACCACCTCCAGCCACCAAGGTTAGTTTAGTTACTCACTCCAACAACAACTCAGATCGATCTCATCCGATCCGTTCTAATTCGTTCGTTTTCGATCGATATTTCTTCATTAATTTCGTTCGCTTTCACCTAGACGCGAGCTTCAGGGAGAGCCTGCCGCGGCACGTGCAGGCGCCGGCGGTGTTCAAATGCGTGCGGGTCACGTCCATCGAGGACGGCGAGGACCAGTACGCGTACCAGGCGATGGTCACCATCGGGGGCCACGTGTTCAAGGGCTTCCTCTACGACCAAGGCGTCGACGACGGCGCCGACCACGACCACGACCACGACCACGCCGCCGCCACCAGCAACGCCAGCGCCATTCCCAACATCTCCGAGCTCCACCTCGGCGGCGGCGGCAGCGCTCGGAACGGAGCGTCGTCGTCGTCTCCGATGCTCTCCTCGGACGTCTACGGCGGCGGCGGCGGCGACGCGCCGCACGGTGGGGGCGGATTCCTCGGAGGTACAAACTTCGGTAACCAAATAAATTAATTAAACTTGTCTCACTTCATTCTCTCTCTCACTAATGAAGAATCCAAAAATGATTCTATTCGTTAGCTTAATTCCGTCGTTTTAGTTTAGTTGTGCATGGGAATATGAGATCTCACCTACGCATGGGTGAAAACGCCACAACGCGCCCGCGATGTTGGTTCCAGTTTGTGATTGTTGTTGTTATTGTTATTATTGCTGCTGTTGTATAACATGTATATCTATGCTATTCTCTAGCTAGCTTCTTTCCTCTCTTCATCTTCTTTCTGGAGACATTATTATTATTATTATTATTATTATTATTATTCCATCCTTAAGAAAAAAAAAAAAAAAACTCCCTGCTGATGGAGCGAGTATCGCGAACACGTTTACGCTGACGAGTATGCTCTACTCTTTACAATCATATTTCCGTATATAGAACTGATTGGGTGCAACTGCGGGTACGCATGATTTCTCTGGCCGACCCATTATTGACTGTTCAGCTCATGTGATCTCCTTTGTTTACGAGTTGAAATGTTTGACTCCTACAAATCCCTTTTTATCTTTTCACTTGTGTTCTTTTGCGTGCTCTAGTATCCCACCCGAGCAACAGTAACCAGTTTTTAATAATAATGCGCTCTTTGTAGTTTAGGAATATGTAGGTGGGTAGGGGCATGTGTGCTGTGGAGGGCATAGCATGCATTGGGACTTGCATCTGATTGACACTTTCTCTGTCAAAGTGGTTGTATTGCATGTGGTTGAGAATTCTTTTGATCTTTTCAACCCCCCAGCAAGTTAACTATTGGGCCTATTTGACTGCATCCCTTGGTGGGTGCCTTTCCTAATATTTTGTGCAGTCCCATTTATTCTCTTTGTGGGGGAGAGCCCCGTCCAGGATGAAAAGATGTGTTGCTTTGATATTATTGGCATTTATTTGACCTCTGAGCTTCCTACATATTCATCTGCTCGTTTGATATTTTGTTCGCATTTCCATCTCCTTGGCATTGGTATATCATATATTCATTTGCTCGTATAATATTGTTGGCATTTATGAAGAAGTGGTGCGCTTTCACATCCATCTATTCATCACATGAATGTGCTTGTGCAACAGTGAGGTTTTTAGTTTTAAGAGAGGCCGTTTATTATACAATATAGTTAGTTTAAGATGGTATTTATCAGACACGGCTATATATATATATATATATATATATATATATATATATATATAAAATTCGGTTATTATATTATCAATAGTATTAAGCATTTGGTATTATTGATTTTTTGACATTTGGATGAAAAGATGTGCAGTTAGAATGAATTTTTCAGATTTATACTATTTCGCCAACAATCCACTAAATTCTAGAGGATCACTATAATTTTAATCGTACTTTTCTTTATATAAAAGTTAAAAAATTAAATAGTATCAAATACTTGATACTATTGATAGTATAAAAAATTAATTTTATATATATATATAGAATATATATATATATATATATAGATATATATATAGATATATATTTTGTATTAGCAATGCCACCCATTTTCACTTGGGTACTGTAGATGCTGTAGGTCTAGTGGAGTGATATGGTCAAAATTAGGTCTGCTTCAGCTATCATGTCATGCAAAACATCTATATCTTTTCAGCCAAGGAATATGACTCTATTATCTTATGCGTGCAATCAATGAAAAATATTGAATATTGTACTCCTCCCTCTCGTTAAACTTTAAATGAATTTTCTGCTCACATTGCTGTCTTTTGGATGCGTAATTAGCAATTGTTATTCAACTAAGTCTGCTATCAAATAATTTCTTTTGGTTAATGCATTGCATAACACTGACTGAATATTCTTTATTGGTAGTCTTTTACTTTCGAAATTGATTTCTTGTGCTTTTTCTTTTTCAAGTTGTGTGGGTTATATATGATCTTTAGTTTCCTAATGACTTTCCTTTTTATGAGCATGCGAGTGAGGGAGGCGTAAAGATGTTCTATTGCAACCCGAACATCGTGTGAGACCTGCAGGCCAACAACTTGGGAAAGAACAATGCTGAGAGCAGCCTGTATCCGGGAAAGCAGATGATATCTTGTCTCTTCCATTGCAATAAAGGAGGATTGATAGTCTTTATTTTATTCGTATAATCGATCACAACTGTCATACCTCTCTTTTTAGGCTGAGTTTGGTATCGTGGGGGCTAAAATAATCACTTTCATGCCTTGGAAGGTTTAAAAAAAAAAAATTGAATAGTGCTTTCAGTCTTTCCTCCTTTAATGCTATAAAATTGTGGTGGCAATTACTGCTGGAGAAGCATATGATTTGTAAACTTGAATATGCTCCCTTTGTGGTCTAGTGCACGCACTTTTACTTTTGTTGCTCTCTGGTTCAAAAAGTTGCACTTAATTATTTTAGGATTTTATGTTTGTTTCATACGTAGGAACTATTGTTAAACATGATAACAAAGTGATACTTTATATAAATTATATGGTGGTATTATAGCATTTTTACAATCTTATAATCTACATTGCGATATCCTATTTAATAAAAAAAATTATTACTTTGCTACAAGAATTTTAGTGCCATGGCATGGAATCGTACCGAAAACTTGCCGGTATGGTACGACACAGTGTGTGCCGATAAGTGTCGGTCACCAAAAATACATGTGTGCCAACACATAATGGCATGAAATATTTATTTTCTTTAACAACAAAATTTTCTAATTGTTTATTATGTATTTTTATCAAATTTTTTGAACTTTATTGAAAAAATTACTTAGTAAATTAAAGAAAAGAGAGTTTTGAGAGTTTTGAGTTGTGCCATCGGCACAGAAGCTGTATCGTGCCGATAATTTGCCGGCACGATACCGCACGATGAATACGAACTGTATCGATGGATACTTAAATAAAACCACAAGTGGTTAAGTGCAACTTTTTGAGTCACAGGGAGGCAAGTGAAAATGCACTAAACCATACGAGGGCCAAATTGACTATGAAAGGAGGGAAGATTGAAAGTCCTTTAAAAAATTTGGGCTTTCCAAAGTATAAAAATAGTGCTTCTAGTTACCACATTACCAAACTAGGCCTTAAGAGTTTGAAGTTGTGTAGTGAGATCTGAGATGATTTTATCCTTATTCAAAGGTTAGAGTGGATCATTTGGACTTGCATGATAGGAATATTGATCGGTTCGTTAAAACCAACAAATTAGATATACTTCATTTTGATTTGAACTTCCTTTCCTTCGAAAGTTTGGAGCTGTGACACATTCACCCATATAGTGATTTGTAAAATGTAGTAGTTTACTACTTTATTTAACGGTTGATCCTTGAAAAAAATAAAAAGCAAAACATGATAGAGAAGTGTTACACTTTGTGTTGGAAAAATCCGGTACTCGCCCCGGTACTAGATTCTCTGAATCCGCAATCCGTTTCGATACCGCAATCTGCTCTGGTACCGCCTAGAGTTGGGATTTCGTAGCGGAAACGTCAAATCGGATTTTTACCAAAAAATCCGTCTCCTCAACAAAACTGGAACCAATACAATCACAAAGAGAAAAAAACCAAAACAAAAAATATGCGGGTGAAATAAGATTCATTAACCAAGAGAAGAATTACACCGATTACACCGACTCCTCTTCTGCAATAGAGTAGCTTCAACCCGAGCCCTCCTCCTGAATCTCTCTCACCCTTCTCTTGTCTTCTATAAACCTAGAAGACTATGGGTGTGGCGAAATCCTAGCCCCCACCATCTCCATTGGTGTTACTATCACCATAGATATGGAACCACTATATGGGTGTGGCTAAATCCTAGCCCCCACCACCTCCATGGGTATTACCACCACCGTGGGTGTATCCACCTTAACAAACCTTGCTGTGGATACCACTATATGGGTGTGGCTAAATCCTAGCCCCCACCACCTCTATGGGTATTACCACCATCGTGGGTATTTCCTTTTTAACACCACCGTCATAGGTGTTACCACGTCAAATAATAGCACATATGCTATATATATAGCTTACATCAAAAGCTATCTAAATCCTAGTCTAAATAGATTTTTATTTTAATTAATATTTAAATCTTAACAAACTTATCTCTTTAAGATTTAAATATTAATCTTAATCCAACTAGGATTCAACTACAAATCTAATCAAATCCTAACACTTTGAATCAAGGGGTAGTAAGTTTCAAATGCACTATTGCGAAAACAGGTTTTTGAAGTTTTTCCAATAGTAAAAGTCATTGAGGAAAAAGAACATATGAAGATTCTCCTCTTATTATTAGTTAAGGGATAACAATCACTATAATTTAGGTTAGTTCGTTGAGATTAGGGTCAAAGCTGGTTTTGTTGTCATCTTAGTTAATCGTCAAGATAGATTTAAGAGAATATGACTTAAATTTTTGTTATTTCAGTAATTATCTAGACTAGATGTCAAGCTTTATTGAAGGAGGGCAACTCACAGTTTGATGTATCATATAAGCATCCATATATTTTGCTAGTAAATATATTTATTGAATACGTGTTGTCTCTCATACTAAGTGGTAGCAGAGTTCTCTTTAAAGAGGATTGCCAAGATGTCAAGCCTAACGGTATTGTTTTTGCTCTTCACGAATCAAAAAATATTTTTTTAGAATAAGATAGTATGCTACCGCTTCATTCATTTGGAAATGAACTGGGCTACAACGTAAGGCAGCCAGGCCTCAAAAAAAAAAAAAAAAAAAACTAGATGCAAGGAGGATTCCACAAGTCCCTGAGGCACCAAATTTTTGAACTCAAGTCACTCGAAGGTTTTTTCAAATTTTCAAAAGTCCTCTTATTTCTCTCCAGCCAAATGGCCCACCACACGGCGCCTAAGGTAGATAGCTCCCTTCCCCAAAGGACTCCCCCTTTCTGGTAGCTAATGTCCCAAAGCCCTCTTGCCGAGAGACACCTTAGTAACGCCAATTTTGTTCGGCATAAGTCCCTTTCTTTAGCGTTATTTTAAAGTTTCTGCTGGTTTGATTCCAACAAATATGGATGCTGTCTAATGTAAATCTATTAGATATCTTGAATTCTTGAACCCCAAAATTTTCTAACCTTATTCTATTTTAGTTATCCCATTAAATTAAGTTTAGATTATGTCTAATCATATTGAGATTATCCCTAGTCTTAGTGGATTTGTATTTTTAATTGTGTTAGAATTTAACCACTATTATAAATATATCATTTATTCCATTGATTTAGTGCAGCAAATGAGGAGTATGGGTATATTTTTGGAATTAACGTTTTGTGAGAGTCTTATTTTGTACACCATTGTGATTATAATGAAAGTACTCACTCCGTCTTCACTCGTAGAAGTAGGTCAGTGGCCGAATCACGTGAATATTTGTGTGCTTTATTTTTCTTCTCTCTTTCTCGATTTTTTTTGGTATTTTCTCACCTCATGAACTAAATTTTTTCCGCTTTTGTCATAACAAACTAGTATCAGAGAAAATCTGGTATCTGGTATCAGTGCACGCCACGAATCGTAACAAAATCAGTAGTTGCTATGACATGTAGTGGTTCACTTTGCTTGGATTAATTTAGAACAAATCTTTCTGCTGAACATGGAAATTTTTTAGAAAGATGGCTAGGCTGAAGTGTGAAATTTGTTATTCATAGAGGCATTAATGTGAATAGGTTAGGTTGAACTTTGTATTTTATATGCCTCAATAGTCCCATATCGGATGGAAAAAGGATTCTGATTGGAAATATAGGAGGTCACATATGCTAGTAATAATAAACGGGCTTAAGTATTTTGCGCCGTTGGTTTGAGCCCAATGAGTTATTATTGCTAGCAGGTTGTGTCGTTACGATTAGTATCAGAGAATATAAACCGAAAGTGTGAGAGCTAAGTACTATGTAAGACAAAGTGTTACACCAAATTTGGTGGGAGCCACCTCTTGAACCCGCAAGAGCCACCTCTAGGATCTCACATTGCATTGTAATTTTAATCTATATCCGTGATCTAGTTGGATCTGACGAGAACGTCAGGGTCTAAACAGAAGGAGTTTATAACGCCCCAATAGTTTTATATCGGTTCTGATTGGGAATATATGAGGCCACACGCGCAAGCAATAATAACTGGAGTAAAGCATTTTTGGCTAGTGGTTTTGGGTCCAACGAGTTGGATCGTTACACATTTGATCTTCATCGTTTTTGATTTATGTTGTTTACTAGACTGATGATAGTTGTTGCTATCCTATGATATATTGTAGTTGATATGTAATTTTCCGTGCCACCATTCTATGGTGCAGTGGTATATGTTAGTGTTGTTTCATTAGCTGAAATTGCTTTTATGTTATTGTTAAGAATGTGTACACCTTTTTCCTTGAGCATTTTGTCATTTTATGTGTGAGCAATTATAGTATTATACAGTTAAAAGTAATTTATTTGGGTGTATATGCAAATTTCACTGGATCAGATCCGATAAGAAAAACCCGTTAAAAAAATTTATTCTCTTTCCTTTTGCCCTAGCGAGATCGAGCGATGTACAAAGAACATTATTGTATTTCCTTTTCTTAAATAGTGAAACTCTTCTCTCCGCTTTCGTCCGTAATTTTTTTTCCTATAAAGGGTTTTTCCACTAAATCTTTGTGTTCTTTATTTTGCCGTGCATTTGAGATTTGTTTGCTTGGTGATCGTCTTTGATTTCATTTTTGTTTGTGCGTTCGTCGTAACAGTTCGTCACTTGATCTGTGATAGAGGTGCATACCTAAAATTTGTCAATTCTCACAAGGCTGATTCTTCTTATTGGTTGAAATAGTTTATAATAATTACAGTAGATAAAATGAATAACCTCAAAAGTTATTGAGTTCTTTAATAAGTTCAAATCCTAATGTTAGTGCAGACAGCTATTATTTAACTTAGTTTTGCTGAAACTCTTAAAACTCCAGCTCTATGTGCTGCAACTATCAGCTGGAAGCATGATTATGACAATTTTATAATGGCCCTACTAAATGTCTGTTGAAACTAATATGATTGCGTAAGAACTTTTACATCATGCTGATTTTAGGCACATCATGTTCTGCTACTAAATGAGGTTTAAATGAATGTATAATTAATTGTTAAATGCTATCTTAGTATCTTATTATAAATGGTGAAGGGAAATTTTAGATTTTATGTAGCCTGGTGCTTGTTGACGAAGCTATTCTCATGTTAATATCAAATTAAGGTGGATTCGAATAACTTTGTACTCATATAATATCAAAGTTCCATTCACTGTATCAAGGAATGCACTTATACTTGTATATTGAACTTACATGCATTTATGTTGAAATTTTTAAGAACTAACAATACTTTCTAAGCTGCTGTTTTTTTAGATCGAGTACTTTTAGATCGTCAATATTGCACTAAGTTCTGCTTTGGCCAGAAAATTGCTGAATGGTTTAGCTTTTTGCTTGGGAGGGACACATGGGTCACATGAAGTTGATTAAGTAAATTATCAGAAAGATGGTGTGGTGTGACACACGTGCCTCCTTTTCCTATTCCTCTCCCTATATCTTTTTTCCTCAAGAAAAGGAGAGAAACTATGTATGTTGCATAGACATAGATATGGTATATGAACACGTGACAATCCAAATATGCTAATATGACAAATTAATCTTTAAAATAAGGATGCTCCAGGTTTATTACGATGAATGTACATGCTACGTATATAGAATTCAATTCTATGCTCTTGTATTTAGTTCATTGGAATATTGATATTGCAAACATTTACCGTGTAAAATCCAATCATGCTTCACTAATTTATCCACTGCAAATACATGTACAGTATCCACAATAAGTTTTCTTTAATTTGGATTATTGTTGTCGGTTTCTCATTCCAATGATATGTTAATAAATCCCTCCCTTCAAAAATCAAAAAAGTATTCTAAAGGTATATATATTAACCATAGAAACATTTCAACCATGTTTTAAAAAATTAATTTGGGAATATGAAAGAAGTATCTAGGATATAGCAGTGAATATCTGATGAACATTGTGTTCAATATGTTATTTGAATGAACATGCCTAGTGAATTGAAGTATCCGTGCATGGATCACAGGAGATAACCTATGAACTCGAGTTTGGGAAGAATCATACGAAGTTTGCATGTTTTTGTTTCTTTCTTCAACTTCTTCTTTACTTTTAACCTTTTCATCTGTATCTTTTTTATCAGATTCTCTTGAGAAACTTTCTATAATCAGGATGCATTACTTATTATGTTTGTCTGTGTTGCACAAAGTACTTGTTGATTAGGAATTTTCATTATAGTGCATTAATGCAAAGCTGTTTGATGGTGACTACTATTTTTAAATTTTGGTGAAGTTTAAATTTGGAAATGTTCTTGTTAACAATTTCTTTATTAGATGACTGCTGACTTTTATTTTATGGAAAATATCATAGCTAATTGTTACCGTTGTCTCTTTTTTGGTTTTTCCTTCTTCTGTGGTAAAGCGAAGTGTTCAAAGGTCTTTGTTTATCTGCATCTTATAGTTACTAGGCTTTTTGCCAAAACCACAAAGAGAAATATCTTGTGTACAGTGACATCATATGAAATGCTATTTTTAGTAAACACGCATAATGTTACTTTGATCAAAAACACAGTCTAATATAAACAACTTTAGTACGTCTTTGTTTTCATGTTAAAAGTTTTTCCCCTTATTTGATTCCTCTGTGATGGATTCTGTTTCTCAGCTTATGATAGTTGGTTGAATAGATAGACTAAAGAAGTTATTGCAACATATGGGAGTAGAATATCAACTGTTGTTATATATTTATACAAAGTAGTGTTCCTATGATGAATCAAATGTTTTCGGTAGACTTCTAAAATATGTTATGGATCCTTTACTCATATATTTGTGCTAGATTGTTGTCATTGATAGAGAATCATAATGTTATTTGTGCAATTTTAATTTCCATGACTAGCGTGATTCAAGGGGGATTTGAATTATGGCTACAATGTCATCGAGAGTTTGGCTTGCTACTCATTTATTAACTTGCATTCAAATGATTGGAAGCTACATCAATCTGTTTGTCACCTTAAGTAATCCTTTTCACTGTTAGAAAGCTTCGAAAAGAGCATTTATAACATTGCATTATATCATATATAAGTTGAAAAGAATTCAATGTTAAAATAAAATAAAATGGAATCTACTATAGGAGTACAAATAATAAAAATAATTGGTTGAACATCGGAGCAGAAGAAAAATTTAACCATAAATGTCTTTAGCATATTTAGATGCTATCAAAGACGTATGACTTACATTTAACTGTTGAATCTGATGATGCGTGTGGAACAACTTAATGCACTGTCATTCTAGGGCTGCTTCAATTGGCTACATTAGTAATTGTTATTATTTTCCTCAAAAAAGTTATTGTTATTATTAACCTTAGAACTAGCTATTATAATGCCTTTCTGATAACAATTATGGGAATACGTATTCTATGTTGTTTCAAGAAACTGAGTGGTCTGAGTTGCATGGTTTGATTGGTCACAGATCAAATACCAAATATGGGAAAATTTTATTTTATATATCTTTTTCGTTGCAGTGATCTGTTAAACTAATCAGTCTGTATGGTACATTCTTTCTAGTATCAGTGCTTGGAAGTCCCCAGCAAGCTATTCAGATTTTCAGCTTGAAAGGTTTTTCAACCATTCTACTGTAGGATGCTATTGGAATCCGGCTATTAGTTTCTTGATGGTGTATAAATTTCCGTATCATTAAGTGCGAGTAATGCTTCGTTTTTTTTTTTTTTTTTTTTTTAATCCTTGCTCACTGATTAAAATGGTACCTACAGCAGCGGTAGATATGCTTTTGCTTTGAATATGATCGATTAACAGGTTAAATAGGAGTCTAGCTACAAACGTGTATATGTTGGTACCGGAGCAGTTGGCCGTTGTTGTTTTCTTGAGTGATTGTTTTGCACTAATTGCTCAGTGTGTGCAGAAATTTTGAAAGGTACCAACTATTTCTAGATTCTACAGGAGTAGGATCAATAGAGTGAAGTCACAGTTGCCTAATCATCAAGTTATGAGCGGCACTCTATTTAGTAGTTAAGATCACTTGGGTTTTTTTTTTTTGTTTCTCGTTTTGGCGAACTATAAGAACGACATAGACCTTAGTGATTTTGTGGTCTTCTAATAATCGTAGGATGCATTTCTTGTTATCGATGATATATTTCCGCTCAATCTGGATGCAGTTAGCTTTACTAATGCATTTGAGAGTGCTAAGTTACTTTTTCAACTGCTTAAATATTGCATCAATCGCCATCAATTTTTGTCACTTTAGGATGAGTTCTCTTTCTCTCCGCCCGCTCTATTTTCATGCTTACATAATTGCACATTCCTTTTGGCTGCTAACTGTTAGATATGTCTTGAATTCTAAAACCGAAAGGTTTTCTAATCCTATTCTGTTTAGCTTATCCAATTAAGATAAGCTTGGATTATGTCTAATCTTATTAAGAATATTCCTAATATTAGTGGATTTATATTCCTAATTGTATTAGGATTTAGCCACTATTATAAATATACCATTATTCCATTTATTTGTTGCGGCGGATGAGAAGGAGTATGGGTGTATTTTGGGATTAGGATTTTGTGAGAGAGGCATATTTTGTACACCATTTTGATTATAATGGAAGTCTCCGCTTCGTTTTCGCCCGTGGACGTAGGCCAGTGGCCGAACTACGTAAATATTGTGTGCTTTATTTTTCTTCTCTCTTTCTCGATTCTCTTTTGGTATTTTCGTGCCCAACGAACTAGATCTTTTCCGCTTTTGTCATAACACTAACTGAGGGTGCTTATTGTTCTTTTCTCTGCTTTTATTTATGTTACTATTGTTAACTAATGAACACATTTGATCTGATCATTTCCAAGTTATCTTTGAGAGTGGTGCAATTATTGTGATGGTTAATTGGCCGAAAATTATATATGTTCTTCAGAATATATCATTATCATCATCCTTGCATACTTGCATATCTTTGATAGTACAGGTGCATCCATTTTTATGGCATTTTTCAATTTGAGAGATTATCACTATGAGAAGTGTTATGTTTAATTCGATGGAAATCTAATTAGCATCTGATGGTATATGATACTTATCAGTCAGAAATTCTATGATGTTTTAAAAAATAAAATTTTGAATCGTTAGAATTTTTTCAACAATACCATCTGGTTCTACAGGTTATAATTCATAGGTTTTTTTTTTTTTTTTCGTTCTTTATGATCATATATCGAGTAAATAAATAAGTGTCATTTTAACATTGTTGATAAATGTGCAACTACTTGATGCATGTAAACATTTTAGATACATTCGTAATGAATTTGTTTTGGTACCCCTTATATTTGTATATTTAGCAGCAACTTATTTTATGAGAATGTTAGATGAAGAGTATAATTTGGGGCTTGTTGCTACAGCGGAAATTGGAAGCTTGATTCTGAGTCTTAACCGAAACTATTATTTAGTAGTTAATTGCCAAAAGAATTTGCGAGGTATTTTACTATATGTTCTTTAATCAGTACTTCTCAAATAAAACACAGCTAAACAGGTTTTTAGCAAATCCTAAATTCCAAATCCTGAGCAGGGTTTTTTATTATTATTATTATTTTATTTTTGAGGTACGGTTTGAATAAAGCGGTAGCAAGTTTTTTTTTTTTCAAAAATAAATTCCAATACCTTGGGCAAAAAATTTGTTAGTTCTTTTAAATCATGAGTAAATATGATTGCCTAAGGCAACATGTATATAGAAATTTTTTGTTAGGGATTTTAACTATGTAGAAATATACTTTTCTTTAATATTTTTTTATGGCTATTTGGACTTCATTAGATGTGATTTAGCACGTCTGTCGTTCTTTAAAAGGGACCATAATGTGATAAGTCAACAAGCCCACCTATTGAATGGATGGTGGGGTGTATATTATATGTACACCACAGAGAGAAAGAGAAAGAGAATGTATGTGTAGCTTAATTTTTTCTTACAAAAAATGTCTGCTTAGTTGAACAGTTTTAGATTTGTTTGGTCCAACGGTGCGGCTTGTCTGATACGTTTTGTGAGAAATACCTTTGTTTGATTTGATGGTTTAGAGGTTTGGCCAGCAACTCAGAGGGAAGCTCCAGTTAGATGGTTCTTTAAAAATATGGTAGTGTGCAGTTGCACGTAGAGTTGCGTCGCGTGTAACATCATTCCATGTGGGAATTACATGGTTGGGCGTTATATGGTATTTTCTCTGTTTGTGCTTGGGGAAATGTTAGTATATCAGTATATGCTTCTATTTAAGCATGTTTTATCTGCATGCGCTGTGGCACTACCAAATGGAGCATTAGTGGGACTATAAAAATGATATCTTGATCTGAATCTGTGTAAGCACCCATGAGAAGAACTGCTTCCAAGGAGGAAAAAAAAGAAAAAAAGAAGCTATTGAAGAATTTAGATGCGCGTAAACGAAGAAAGTGATTGGAGAGAGAAACGTGGAACTCGCAAACGTTTAGATGCACATAAACAACAATGAAGTGATTTGCCTTGTATTCACATATTTTTAAAGGTTTGAGGCCCACCTGCAGAAAGAGCCACACGAGAGAAACACACATACAAAAAAAAAAAAAAAAAAAAAAAAAAAAAAAAAAAAAGGGACATTGCTTGTCTCATCTATTGTTCATAGAGTTTTAGATTCATGTCGTTCATGTGGAGCAGCAGATTGTCTCTCGTGTGAGAATGACGGTAAAGAATGAGATCGTAATTGAACCAACAAATAGCTGTGAATCTAGGCCGTTCACTGGACGAATGGACAGAACTAGCACAAGATGAAGGTATAATCAAAGATGCTGCTGTTGACCGTATTATAAGGATAAAAAGAAAATGATCGGTGATCAAGAAACTGATGTTGGATGACGAGAATTTTAGCTCTAGGATAGCACGCTTCTTATTTAAGCAAATTGGCCAACGGGAAATGTGGAGTGTCATGATCCTGTACATCCGCTGTTGCAACATGCAAGGTCCTACTTCTGAGAAATTTCTCTGCTTAATCATCGTCAGAGTCGGGTAATGACCTTAACAAATAGCTATTCCCAAGCCTAAAATCAATGGGAGAGTACTGAGCAAAATCAAATAGGAAAGATAAGCAGCATAGATCAGTAAGAGCTGTGGTATAGCTTCCAATGCTGGAACTATAAAGAACTAACAAGCCTAAGATCCTGTACACAAGCGGCAGAGACACCAAATTATACAAAGGCCGCGCCCCCGTTCTTCCAAAAAGAAGATTATTATGCGGCCCAAGGATATGCAAGTTCATCCTTTGCAAGGATGATTGATTATATGCGCCCCAGCCTCTCCAGGTGCTGCTGGTGCTTTGCTGCAGCTGCCTTGTCCGCGGCTTCGCGCTTTAAAGCCCTTTTAGCTCGCCTCCCCACCACGTCCTTAGAAGCCTCTTTCTCCTTCTTAGGGAACTGGGATGGGCCGGCATCATTGTTGTCAAATTGCTGACGAATGACAGGTCGGGCTTCCTTCCTTCCTGACCTCACAAAGCCACCATCCCCCCACCTCCTGTTACCAATTCGAACACTCGATGAGCTGCTCATGTAGTAAGATTCCTCAAAATCATCGCCATCGTCATTCTGATCGTACTCATCTTGATAAAAGAGTTCAACTTCTTCAGGAACCTCTTCTTGAGCCTCCACCTTTAGAGGCACGAACCAGGTGGTTCGCAGGAGAAGGCAAACACTCTCCTCAAACATGTAGTCATGAATACTGGAAAAAGGAAGCTGTTAATCCATATGCACTTATGTGAAATTCCCACCTCTTTTTTATCTGGCGGCAAATGTTTCAAAGCATTATTATTTACCAGCCATCAAGTGAGCGGTGAACATTCAGGAACTCGAACGGATGCTTGCACTGGGGACAAGAAGGCTTCTGATTGTATGATGCCCATCTCAGAATGCATGTCACACTGCACAAAAGAAACAGTGCTCACATAATATTACCCTCACAGCAACTACTCCAACCGAAAACATAAGTGCATACAGGTCAAGTTCTATATGAATACCACATTGTTTTATTAACATACTCAGAGGCATGATATAGGCATATAGCACAGCAATTCACCTTACAAGATTGCTTTTTGACACTATTTAATCATAAATATAGACCTACAATTGTGTTTTGTTATGATGACATTAACAAACATCAAATTCAATCTGTAAGCAGCTGTGAGATGAGAAGCAATTAATACAAAGTATTCAACCTCTGGATCTTTGTTTGTAAAGATTAAGCCAATACATATAACTTTATTTGTGGCATGACTGAGAAGCCCGTCAAAAAGGTTAACATTAATGCCAACATCACATACTCTAAAGAAATGCCCAATCAATCACTTGAGATGGACTCTGTGGTCAAATTGTCTCCTCGAGCAATATATATGCCCTATACAACAAAAAATTGTCTCCTACCACCAAGAAATTCAAAGAATGATAACAAGTAGCAAACAGGACATCCAGACGCCAAGATAACGATGTAACAAGGTTTTGAACACCCGTTCGTCCTGATTTTCAACTGAAGCTGTCCTAATCCCCAAATATCCTTGCCTAAGCAGTTTCTTTTCATTACTAATATTTGAATGCCTTTTCCTGTGCTGATAATTATCAACCCTCGTGTTGTGTTTTTATCTGTCATATCTCATATCTGCTGCCTTATGTTAAAAACTCTTTATTGTTATCACTGCCATAAAGTTTCTGCCCACTATTCAAAACCAGTCTCAAACTCATACAACTATTCCATATGCTTACTTTGTCATCTAACCACCATCAGCAAGAACCTTTGTAACAGAAACACAAGATATGGAAAACTATTATGGGCCAATTAGACCGAAATCCTTCATACAGATCTGGAATATATAAATGCTATGACAAAAAAAAAACAACAACTTGAACTACATAGGAAGCATTTGATTTGCAAGAAAAGTTAAAACAAGTGCAATGACAAACCAGTAAGCGTGCTCGCAACCTTTTACAAGGGCCGTCTCCTGAAGCAGTATCTTCTCCAAGCAAATGGCGCAGAACCCAAAATCCACCGCCTCCGCCGCCGCGGCGCCCGAATCGGCCCCTCCCATCGCCTTCCCCTTCCCCTTCCCCTTCCCCTTCCCCTTCCCATCGCCACCCACCTAACACCGCCACCGACAACAACACCACAAATCCCACATCAAGAATCAAATCAAATCCTAATCACACATCCACACGACTCAATTTTTGACCGACGCCCAATTCAACCCCAGATCTAAGAGGAAAAGATCGATCTGAGTCTCGAACTAGTGGGAGGAGAGGTGAGCATCATACCTGATCCACGGAATGCGCCAAGGGGGAGATCTCGCGCTGGTCCTCCTCCGCGGCCATGGCGGGGGCGCTGCGCTTAGACGGGGCAGGACGGGAGAAGAAGAGAAGAGGAGGATTAGGGTTAGGATTAGGGTTAGGGTTAGGATTAGATAAAGAAGGCGATCAAGCTACGCCCCCGATCGTCCACAGAGCTAAAAGGAAAGGGGGAAAGTTCGGGGGAGAATGGGGGACTTTTTTCGGGTACGAGTACCACCGAGAACTAGAGGCGACGAAGAAGCCAAGGGAGGGTTTATTCGTGGAATATAAAAGCGAATAATTTCTCCCGGAGATTCTAAATTCTTCGTCGAACGCTTGGCGTACCCGTCATTGTACCCGAGAAAAGTCCCCCCTTCGCGATTGGCGATAAGGGTAAAAGTGGCAAAACACAATTTGGGTAGCGTTGGGGTATCGTTTTCGTGTACTGCTTGGGTAGTGTAGATGAAAATCGTGCGGACGCGTGTAATTGACCGGAGACTATTGGACGGATAGAGATTTGTTTTGGGCGAATGTACGGCTAGTGATGCAGGGGATTGTTGATGAGTTGATTGGTGAACGAACGGTCGGGTATGAGTCCGCATACCCGACCCGTTCGGAGGATCCCCGCACGAAAACGGTAGTTGCGGACGCTCCCACCGCCTTATACGCGGTCGTATGAAGCTCCCGCAGAGTTTTCTAGTTTCTACATGGATAAATATCATGTTATTAGTTTCTAAATTTTATAATTTATTTGATAAAAAAATTTTAAAAAATAAATTTGTATTATTCTTTAGTTTCGTAGTTAATTAACTTGTGTGCAAAGAAAATTTTAACTACACTTCAAAAAAAAATTAATATTTAATTATATTTAAAAATATTTTAATATAATTTAACGTTATACTTAAAAACATCAGTTAAATTTAATATCATCTAATAAAAAATTATATATATATATATATATATATATATATATATATATATATATATATATATATATATATATGGGCAATTTCCTACATATCCCTAAAAATTTTTCTGTTTTCAGATTTACCCCTTTTAGAAGGCTAATATTAAAACTACCCTTCTTACGTTCCAATTTCTTTCCAAAATACCCATGAAGTTAAACTCTGTTAGTGTACCGTTTGGAACTGCCGTTATCTGTGTGTAATTACTATTTTGCCCTTTCAAATATACCCTAAATCCTAAAACCCTAAACCCCTAAACCCTAAAACCCTAAACCCTAAACCCTAAAACCCTAAACCCTAAACCCTAAACCCTAAAACCCTAAAAAACCCTAAACCCTAAACCCTAAAACCCTAAACCCTAAATCCTAGAACCCTAAAAAACCCTAAACCCTAAACCCTAAAACCCTAAACCCTAAACCATAAAATCCTAAAAAATTCTAAACCCTAAACCCTAAACCCTAAACCCTAAACACGGGTAAAACAGGTATATCTGATAGTTTTCAACTCCGATTATTATTTAACACTAGTTTAACCCTAGTTAACTTAACAAAGGGAAACGGTAGGGGTATTTTTAATAACGGTGGAACGTATGAAGGGTATATTGGAAAGAAAAAAATAAGAGGGGTAAATCAGATATTTATTCATATTTCAGAGGTACACAGGCAATTATCCCATATATATATATATATATATATATATATATATATATATATATATATATATATATATATATATATATATATATATATTTCGATAACTATATTTTTATATTTATAAATTTTTTATTTTTTTTTTAAAAAAATATGTGATTAGAAAAAGATGTATGATTAAATATAAAATTTATACGGTAGAAATTTTCACCCTAACACTACAAGAAACGTAATCTAAAAAAATATAGAAATTCTTATAGTGTTAGGAAGAAAAATTATACCGTAGAAATTCTACTGTGGATTCAAAGTTTTGAACTCCAAACTGCCTGACCATATTTGGGAACAAGAAAAAAAAATTTGTTACACGCAAGAAAAAAAATACGGTAAGACAAAATATATATTCAGGTAAGTATATTAAATTTGTGTCTTAGACCTTATCAACATCACGAAAGTACATATCAAATCGTCATACAATATGAAAGTATGATAATGGGTAAAAATATTTTTATATATTATATATAAGTTAAAAAAAAAATTACTGGACTGTTTCTAATATTATAAATTAAGTACTTGATGTTATTAATTTGCTACCAATTTTATTATCATTAGATTTGCTTATTTAGTTATTTTTATATATCTTTGGAATCACCTTATTCTGTCAAAAGTTATTAAATTCTAGTGAAGCAATTATCATGGTAACCGCATAAGTTTTTCAAACAGATGAAAATTCATAAGCAGGGAGGTATTATTAGAAGCATTTAAGCTCAATTCTAAATGAGAATTTTATTTTCTAACCTATAAAAAATCCTATTATTCTTATCATTCTCTTGGACATTATTATGCGGTAATAATGTCCCCTGCATTAAAAGCAACTTAATTAACATGCGTGGTCATTTCCAGGAACGCACTGGCTATGTACCCCCAATATTTTTAAAATTATATAATATTTTATTATTAAATTATTAAAAAAAATAAAAATAGTGTAAATTTTAGAGGCCAAAATAAATTTTTTTAAGAAAACTACTGTTTTTTTGTGGGCCACGAAGTATAAATTTAATTGATTCGTATCGTAATTCTTAATTTGAAAATTATGAAAAATTTTAATACTTAATTTTTTGATATATCGTAATATTAGATTTGTAAATTATATTAAATTTAATGCTGATTTTTTAAAATAATTTTTTTTTATAAATATCTAAAATATTATTATTTTAATGGTAAAAACAACTATACTCTATTCTTTTTCTAAAAAAATATATATTAAAATTCGAAAACTAATGAATAAAAAAATTATTTATATATAATTTTTTATAAGCAATACTACATGTATACACCCACCCATCTAAAGGTGGAAGTGATCCCTCACCACACCCCACCCATTAGATGGGTGGGATGTATGATGTACACCCCAAATGAGGTGTACATTGGGGTGTACAAGTAGTATTTTTTATTTTTTATTAATAATTTTTAAAAATTAATATATTTTGTATAATATATTTTTAGTCATTCTAAAGTTAAAATTTTGGCTTCGTCCATGGACATGTCATATGATTGTATTGAGCTTGTGTCATGTGGTACTAATATTTAGCACTGTCATTACAACAAAATTATGCTATAGCGACACTTTTAAGTATTTCTAAAATCTAAAAAATGTGTCGCTGACAAAAATACCGACACTTATTATTAGTGTTGGTATATGTGCCGTCGCTAGGGTGTATAACGATATATTTTTATAATGTGTCCAAAAAATGTGTCCCTATAATCTAATTTTGGATATGGATGGAATATAGATAGGACATTTATACAAAAATGTCACAAACATGTGTCTCTATAACCTAATTTTATTGTAATGTGTATCAAAAAAATATTAGGAATAATAATCTCATATTTAGTACAATTAGACTCTTAATATATATTAATAATATGAGAAAATTTTCTTCGCACTCAATAGCTCAAAGGGCCTATTTGATTTGCGGCAAATCTTTTAAAAAATAGTTTTTCACGAAAAAATGTTTTTGATGGAAAAATAATTTTACAAACCGTGATGATCAATTAGTAGGAAATGAAAAATAATTTTTATATCTCCTTATTTGGTTTTCTGAAAAAAAATAATAATAATTATAGCTTATATACCCAAATCACAACTACATTCACATCCGATGTGAGACTCCCGTTTAGGCCCGACATTCTCGGCAGCCCAAGATCACGAGGCGATGTGAGACATCTAGATCCGCTAATCGCTAGCCCTGCCATCTAGATCTGGGCTTAGCGGAGACTCGTCACACACTTCCGGCTAGTGTTTGGCTCCAATACCAAATATAAGGATCCAACACACTAGCAATAATAACTCGTTGTATGTTCTCAAAAAAAAAAAAAAAAAAAAAACTCGTTGTACTCAAATCACAGCCCAAAAATGCTTAAACTTAGTGTTCATGTCTCTTATATACCCAATCACAACTCCATTCACATCCGATACGGGACTATTGGAGTGTCATAGTAAAATATAATATGATATATTATATGTAATATAAAATATTTAAATAATTTAGTATACTCTAGAAATTTATCTTTCATACATATTTTAGAAATGGTTTATACTGCAATAGGTGGTTACAAAATTTTTATTCCACACGGGCCAAACTCCTAATTTCAAGAGAGGAGAAATTTTTTTTTGAGGCTGGTGTATACGAATATTCTACGCATATACCATATAAAACATAAGATGATTGATAAAATATTTTATAATTAATACTATAAAATATAATATGATATAATATATGTAATATAAAATATTTAAATAATTTATTGCACTACAAAAAAGTATTTTATTGAATATTTTAAAATCGGTTTACAGTACATTAGGTGTGCACCCAAATTGTGGGGACATATGGCAAGCTCCTAATTTTAAGAGAAAGGAGAAAATTTTTTTGAACCTCATGTATAGTAATGCTCCATGCACAATGCAAAATAAAAAATTTGATAAAATATTTAATAATTAATATAGCAAAAAATAATATAATATAATATATGTAATATAAAATATTTAAATAATTTATTATACTGCAAAAAATTATTTTTAATTAATATTTTAGAGTCGATTTATAGTACAATAGGTGGATTCAAAATTTTTATTAACATGTGGATGGATATGTAAGACCTGCGAGAAGAGGGGGGCAATAGATTAGTATTAGAGGAGAAAGAGCTTAAGAGGAGAAAGCAAATTGAGGAAGGAAACGGTACTTAGCTTTACAGTCAAGTAGAGCTTCTGGCGTCGTGGAATGTTCTGGAGCAGGTTGTGGAGTTGTTCTTGAGCAGGTTGTATCTCGCAGAGGAAGGATCGAAGAGAGTTAACTGGAGTTGGCGAGGGTAGTGTAGCAGGAAGAAGATGAGTTGGGGTGAGGTAGCCTAAGGACGGGAGAAGGCTCAAGTGGGGAGAGTGCAGAGCCAGCTGTAAGGGGGAAGGTTGTGGAAGAGTGTAGAAGAGGGCTAGCAGGTCGGGTTGGGAGCTTACCCGATCCATTACGCACACCGAGCAGAAGCCCAGGCCCAGGCAGGTAGGGTAACAGGCCAAGCTCAAAGAAGGGCTGGGGAACAATGGAAGGAGGCACATCAGCCCAATAGTGTAGGATTACATATTAGCATGTTATAACATACCTATTTGCACTTGGATCCCTATAGTGTAGGTATAAATAGAGGGGATGTAACCGAAAACAGTTATGAAAGTAGTTGATCACCTCTCTCTAACTTCAATCTCTTCCTGAGCTCTTCTCCATCTCTCTCTCTCCTCTCCTTCCTCGCTCTCTTCTCAATTTCCGACCATTATTGCGGATTCCGGAGCTCGGATTGGATCGCCACTCTGGGAGAGACCCCGGATCATCATCGCCAGGATCTCCTCAGGAACCCTTCATCATCGATGATCCCGACTCCGATTCGGCAGGGTCGCGCGTAGATCTTCCTCGTCGCCATCCAAACCCAAGAAAACCCCCACTGAGTGGTTGCGACTCGGATCGAGCTTTACAATTGGTATCAGAGCGGTTCCCTTCCCAGGTACTGTGAAGTCCACAGAAACCCACCAAGGTAGGCCTCAAACCAGTATTGCTTTGCTTAAAAGTAGTAGATCTGTAACAGTACGATGCTATTGTGAGAAGAAATAATCGCAATTCAATATCATTGAGCAAGATTGGAAAGAAAAATCACAATAGATTCAAATTTACCTTTGATCGCTCGCTAATGGCGGAGGGTACCCGGTTAAGAGACCTCAGTGAACACATGTCCACTTTAGAATCAAGAATGCATAAACTTACTACTGAGTATCTGGAAAGAATAGTGGAGTTAGCTGCCCAAATTCAGGAAGTAAGCGAAACGGAGCAAAAACATTATGAGTCTCTGCAAGTGGAAGCTGTGAGAAGGCACGAGCTAGTACTCAAGGATAGTGCAGCAAGGCATGAGGAGTTGTTGACGTTGCTATCCAATCGTAGTTCGCAAAATGCCTCTGCAGAGAGAGCGCAACTAGGACACAATTCTCAGAAGGACTACACAATCAGCAATGGGGCTAAGTCAGTGAAGTTGGAATTCAAGGAGAATAAGGGTAAAGGCATCTTACCAACGCCAGCTAGAGAATGAGACCTGCGAGAGGAAGATCGAGGTGTAATAACAAGCAGGAATAATAATCACTCACACATCCCATACCCCCGACTGGAATTCCCTACCTTTACTGGTGAGGAGCCCAGAGTTTGGGTGGAAAACTGTGAGCAATACTTCGAAGTGTACCAGATTCCGCAACACCAGTGGTTGGGCATTGCCACCATGCACATGAGTGGAAGAGCTAGAACCTGGAAGCAGAGCTATTTGGTCCACCGACGTGGGTCGATTGAGATGAATTTGTAGAATCACTTTACCGCAGGTTTGCACAAGTGGGGGAAAGATACTTGATCCGAGAATTTAATAACCTTCGACAGCTGAGTTCAGTTGAAAAATATCAGGAAAGGTTCCAGGAACTCAGAACACAATTGCTGTGTCACAACCCACAGTTGACAGAGGAACACTTTATCTCTTACTATATTAATGGGCTACGAGAAGATTTAGTACCCTTTATGGACATTGTCCATCCCAACACCTTGAAAGAGGCTTATGAACAGGCCAAGTTGCATGAGAGAGCACTGCTAGTAATCAGCAGGAGATATAAAACCAGTCCTAGGACTTTTGGGGGAACTTACCAAACCAACAATTCTTTTAAACCTCAGACCACAACAACTTCCCGATTCAATCCTAGTAACCCACAAGGAGTAGTTGGCAGTCAACTACCTTACAACAAGTCACTTTTGGAGCAAAGAAGAGCCGGGGGGCAATGCTTCAAGTGTGGTGATCGATACCATCCCGGCCATATCTGCTCCAATAAACCCCTAACAGTATGTGTGGGTTAGAAGACATATTAGAGATTTACAATGAAGAGTGTATTACTGATGAAGTACATGAGGAAAATATTGAAATTACCATGCAGGAGGGGGAAGCTAGCACCAATCCTGAAGTAGGCATTTCTGTACATGCCTTAAGTGGAGAGAAGCCACATGATACCATCAAGGTGCAGGGAGAGGCTAAGGGACAACCCCTGACAGTACTAGTTGACACGGGTAGTACGCACAGATTCATTAATTTACAGATAGCCAAAGACATCAAGGCTCAGTTGATAGCCGCAAGTCCGTTGATAGTCACAGTGGCAAATGGACAGAAGGTCCTCAGTAAACTGCAATGTCTGGGATTCAATTGGAGCATGCAAGGCCACCAATTTCAAGCAGATTTGAGGATCATCAGGTTGGAGGGCTCGAGTGTGATCTTAGGTATCGATTGGTTGAGATTTTATGGACAAGTTACATTTGATTTCCAAAAAAATGCTATTACTATTATGCGAGAAGGGCACTCTATAGTCCTGAGAGGAATGGGTGAGGGCCCTAAGCTAAGAATGATCACAGCAAACCAGTGGTACTAAGAACTCCCATTCGGAGAGTGTTGCGCTATTCAACAGTGTACCAGTAATAACAGTGAGGAGGAATCGACTATCGCACCGGAACTATCCAATTTATTAAATAAGTATTCTGGAGTGTTTGAGGAATCTAAGGAGTTACCCCCGCAGAGGCTGGAAGACCACAGGATCCCTTTACAGCCCGGTACTACCCCAGTTAACCTGAGGCCCTACAGGCTCTCTCATGAGCAAAAAGGGGAGGTGGAAAGGCAGGTTAAGGAAATGCTCGAGACATCGATAATACAACCTAGTAACAGTCCGTTCGCATCTCCAGTCTTATTAGTCAAGAAAAAAAATGGAAGTTGGCGAATGTGTATTGACTATCGGCAGTTAAACAATGCGACTATCAATGACAAATTTTCGATACCTATTATTGATGACTTATTAGATGAGCTTGGGGGTTCCCAATTATTCTCTAAACTGGATTTAAGGTCAGGTTACCACCAGATCAGGGTCTATCCTGAGGATATTCCCAAGACTGCATTTCGCACGCACCAGGGGCATTATGAGTTCA
Organism: Tillandsia fasciculata; assembly: GCA_029168755.2. Classification (NCBI taxonomy): domain Eukaryota; kingdom Viridiplantae; phylum Streptophyta; class Magnoliopsida; order Poales; family Bromeliaceae; genus Tillandsia; species Tillandsia fasciculata. The sequence goes on from CM054930.1 coordinate 29,784,099, forward strand.
AGGTCATGCCCTTTGGGTTGACTAATGCACCCGCCACGTTCCAATCACTAATGAACACAGTTTTCCAATCACAGTTGAGAAAATTTGTTCTAGTATTCTTTGATGACATACTGGTGTACAGCAAGTCACTGGAAGATCATGTGGGGCACCTGACAGTGGTCCTAGAGCTTATGAAGACACATCAACTCTACGCAAAAAAAAGCAAGTGTGCATTTGGGAAGAACCAAGTGGAGTATTTAGGGTATATAATTTCAGCGGAGGGAGTCGCTACAGATCCTGCCAAAATTGAAGCTATGGTTCAGTGGCCAGTTCCCCAAACTATTAAAGCGTTGTGTGGATTTCTGGGCTTGACGGGCTATTACCGAAAATTCGTCAAACACTATGGCAGTATTAGTAGGCCCCTCACTAACCTCCTTAAAAAGGATCAATTTCAGTGGTCACCGAAGGCTCAGCAAGCATTTGAAGCCTTAAAGGTAGCTATGACTACATCGCCAGTACTGTGTATGCCCGATTATGAGAAGCCATTCGTTTTGGAGGTAGATGCAAGTGGAGAGGGCATAGGGGCTGTGCTGTCACAAGAAGGAAGACCTATAGCTTTTCTCAGCAAGGCAATAAAGGAAAAAAATCTGAGTCTATCTACCTATGAAAAGGAATTTTTGGCAATCTTAATGGCGACGCAGAAGTGGAGGCATTATTTGATGATCGGCTGTTTCATCATACAGATCGACCACGAGAGCCTCAAATACTTACTGGAGCAAAGGATTGTTACCCCAATGCAACAGAAGGGGATGATGAAATTCATGGGTTTCGATTATACCATTGTGTACAGGAAGGGAAGGAAAATTAAAGCGGCCGACGCACTCTCACGACATGGTTGGGATACAGGTCAGAGTATGGCTGTCACTACAATTACTCCAGCTTGGACCTATGAGTTAGAAGACAGCTACAGGGAAGATCCACACTACAGGGCTGTCATGGAGAAAATAAATCTACATCCTGAGGAGTGTGCACCTTATACCTTCCATCAAGGGGTCTTAAGGTATAAGGGTCGAGTATGTGTGGGCAACTCGGGTGACTTAAGAGAAAAGTAGATAAGATATTTCCATCACTCGGCAATGGGGGGCCATTCTGGGGCTTTGCATACTTACCAGAGGGCTAAGGGGCACTTCCACTGGAAGGGCATGAAGAAACATATAGAGAATCAAGTCCGCAACTGTGAAATCTGTGCTCAGAATAAGGTGGGTACTCAAGCTTACCCAGGTCTACTACAACCCCTACCTATACCTGAGCAAATCTGGGAAGATCTAAGTATGGACTTTATAGAGGCTCTACCTAAATCAGAGGGCAAGGATACAATCTTGGTAGTTGTGGACAGATTGACTAAGTACGCACATTTCATACCCATGCGGCACCCCTTTTCAGCTAAGGAAGTAGCAAGGATTTTCCTAGATACAATCTATAAATTGCATGGCTGTCCCCGGAGTATAGTCACTGACAGAGACAAGATATTCACTAGCCTGTTTTGGAAGGAGTTATTTCAGCTACTGGGCACCCAACTAAAGATGAGTACTTCCTATCACCTATAAACAGATGGACAGACAGAAAGAGTGAACAAGTGTTTGGAAACATACCTCAGATGCATGTGTTTTCAACACCCACAACGATGGGGAAAATATCTTTCGTTGGCCGAATGATGGTACAACACCAATTACCATACCTCTCTGGGTACAACTCCTTACAGAGCATTATATGGAGTGGCCACGTCATCTACCTTGGTGGCCGCTGCAGACACAGCTACCCACCCCGAGGTAAGAGATTGGGCGCACGAGAGGGAGCGGTTAACCAGAGAGTTGAAGGACAGGCTCCAGGTAGCCCAGAATCGCATGAAGCAACAAGCCGACAAGCACCGCAGAGAAAAGGAGTATGAAATTGGGAGTTGGGTATACCTGAGGTTGCAGCCTTACCGACAGGTATCGCTGGCCGCTAAGAAGAACCCCAAACTAGCCGCTCACTATTATAGGCCCTTTAAGGTGCTAGCGAGAATAGGGAAGGTGGCGTACAAGCTGGAGCTTCCGGAGGATTCTCAGATTCACCCGATCTTTCACGTTTCTCAGTTGAAGCAAGGGACTCCGCCAAGCAGCCAAGTTATTTCCACCCCACCTCTCACCGGTAAGGAAGGGGAACCGTTAGCGGGGCCAGAGAGGATATTAGATAGTCGACTCGGCGACCGGAAGCGAAGAGAAGTAAAGGAATTGCTGGTGAAGTGGATCAATCTTCCCGAGGAGGCCACTACATGGGTGGACTCCCAAGTACTGCATGCTCAGTACCCTGAGTTCACTCCCTGAGGTCAGGTCGTAGCTCAAGAGGGGTGGATTGTGAGACCTGCGAGAAGAGGGTGGCAGTAGATTAGTATTAGAGTAGAAAGAGCTTAAGAAGAGAAAGCAAATTGAGGAAAGAAAGGGTACTTAGCTTTACAGTCAGGTAGAGCTTCTGGCGTCGTGGAATGTTCTGGAGCAGGTTGTGGAGTTGTTCTTGAGCAGGTTGTATCTCGCAGAGGAAGGATCGAAGAGAGTTAACTGGAGTTGGCGAGGGTAGTGTAGCAGGAAGAAGATGAGTTGGGGTGAGGTAGCCTAGGGACGGGAGAAGGCTCAGGTGGGGAGAGTGCAGAGCCAGCTGTAAGGGGGGAGGTTGTGGAAGAGTGCAGAAGGGGGCTAGCGGGTCGGGTTGGGAGCTTACCCAATCCATTATGCACACCGAGCAGAAGCCCAGGCCCATGCGGGTAGGGTAACAGGCCAAGCTCAAAGAAGGGCCGGGGAACAGTGGAAGGAGGCACAGCAGCCCAATAGTGTAGGATTACATATTAGCATGTTATAACATACCTATTTGCATTTGGATCCGTAGAGTGTAGGTATAAATAGAGGGGATGTAACTGAAAACAGTTATGAAAGTAGTTGATCACCTCTCTCTAACTTCAATCTCTTCCTGAGCTCTTCTCCATCTCTCTCTCTCCTCTCTTTCCTCGCTCATTTCTCAATTTCCCACCATTACTGCGGATTCCGGAGCTCGGATTGGATCGCCACTCTGGGAGAGACCCCGGATCATCATCGCCAGGATCTCCTCAGGAACCCTTCATTATCGATGATCCCGACTCCGATTCGGCAGGGTCGCGCGTAGATCTTCCTCGTCGCCATCCAAACCCACCAAGAAAACCCCCACTGAGTGGTTGCAACTCGGATTGAGCTTTACAGGATACATGTGGGAAGCTCCTAATTTTAAGGAATAAGAAAATTTTTTTGTTGAGCCTGGTATATACTATTGCTCAATACATCACACAAAAAATAAGATAATTAATAACTAATATAATAAAATATAATACAATATAATATAATATATAATATAAAATATTTAAATAATTTATTATATAATAAAAATTGATTTACGGTGTAATAGATGCATCCAAAATTTTTATTAACGTATGGTAAATTTTGGTTGGTTTAAATGTTAAGTGACAATTAATAGTAACTCTCTATGGCTTTCTCAAAAAAATTCTGGATTAATATATAGTATATAGATAGTTGATGCATGCTCCATGGACCGCGTCAAAATTCTATTGGTGAACATGTACCACTGTTTTGGGGCGGAGACGTTTTCATTTTCACTCATTTCGAGTGGAAAATAATAATTTTTTATTTATAAAAAAATCATTACAATAAAATTAGGTTATAGGGACACATGTTTGTGACGTTTTTGTATAAGTGTCCTATCTATATTCCATCTATATCCAAAATTAGATTATAGAGACATATTTTTGAGACACATTAATATTTTCTTTACATTTTAAAGATACTTAAAAGTGTCGCTATAGACTAATTTTATTGTAGTGAATCTATAAAAGTATTTTCATGAAAAGTAATTTCATAAGCAGCTAAACAATTGAAAATTTACTCTTTTTGGCTTACTTTTACAACTAACCAAACACTCTCTGAGCTTTTTAGATTAATATGTGCCCTTTGACGCTATATATATATATATATATATATATATATATATATATATATATATATATATATATATATAATAAAGCCTCTTACGTACCTACCCAATAGTAATAATTATTATTATCTAATTATAATTACAACTGTTATTGTAATTAAATCAAATCAGAAACCAATTCAGGATTAACCACCCAATTCGATTGATTGACCAACTTCAATATTAGTACATGACCAAAATCATACATCAGTAAATCAAAGGGTAAAAAAAAAAAAAAATCATTTTAAACACAAAGAATATATTTATGCAAGATTTGAGATTCAAAACATGCATAGCAAAAACGTTTGGATCCAAATAACAGTAATTAATTTATTAAAATAAAAATATAAAATAATTAAATTTTAAATTTTAAATATTAATTATTAAATATTTTACCACATTAGGAAAGAACAATATTAATTTATTAGAAATAAGAAGCTGGGATGCGCACCACCGGCCACAAAACTGGGTAACGCGACGTGACAAAAGTGCAGAGAAACAGCGCGAGAGAGCCCCCACAAATAATCGATCGCGTCCGTCCAAAACCGTCTCTATCACCCCGAGGCGATCGCGACCTCTCATATGGCCATTATTGGTCCTCCGTACGTTGATCACCCTGAGAAGTTATTGCATGCACCCGGTGCACCGCACACTAACGAGATCTGAGATTCACAATTTTAATAAACTCATCATTCGCCCGTTAAATGTTGTCGTGAATCAAAATCCTATATCATTTTCTACACCATTACAGTATATTTAAAACTATTAGTTTAGATGTCTAAATAATAAAAATCTTATACATCTATTTAGATATATAAAAAATATTTCTTTTTTTATCTACTTAGGAAGAGCAGATAATAATATGTAATAGATATGAGCACAGCTGCTAGTGAGATATGGATGCATCTGGTGCAGGGAAAAATATCTGCGGGAGCATAAGCTGACCATGACACGTGGATGCCATGTCAGAAGCCTCTATTTAGCAGCAGCAATAGCCTTCGTAGCCTCCAACGCTCGAAAGATCTCGTCGTGCCATCTTTTTACCCAAAAAAAAGTCGAGTTTAATTAGCTACGGACGGAGGAGATGGATCGGCAGGCACTGAGCGGCACAAGTACGTACACTCTCACATTTTACCCGTGTACATTATTTTTTTGTTTTTTTTTTTTTGATTTTGTACCTTCAATATTTATCCAGTACGTGTATTGCACGGCACGGTGGAAATGGTCTAAGTACAATATCTCAAAATTATTGAAAGGGATACTAGGTGTACATCCCATAAGGGGTGTACATCCTACACCTCACCTCATTCTGGGGTGAAATTTTTTTACTGGTCATTTCGATATGACCAGTGAAATTCACCTTACTGTCGGGTGTAAAATGTACACCCCTTATAGGGTGTACACTTACATTTACCCTTATTGAAAATTTGTTGGCGAAAATACTCATAAATTAATAATCATTATATATATATATATATATATATATATATATATATATATATATATATATATATATATATATATATATATAGTAGAGCTTTTATACTTTTAAAAGTACAAGTCAAATCATGCTTGTAAATTTTTTATTATTGAATTATATATATATATTATATATATATATATAGAGCTTTTATACTTTTAAAAGTACAAGCCAAATCATGCTTGTAAATTTTTTATTATTGAATTTGCATTGAGATTTATACAATTGTAAAGTGAACTAAAGAGAGAAAAAGAAATGGTACAATTACACAAATCTCAATACAAATTCAATGATAAAAATTCACAAGCATGATTGGATTTGTGCTTATGAAAATATATAAGCTCTACTATATATATATATATATATATATATATATATATATATATATATATATATATATATATAATTGAGTTTTTATGGTGCTAGTAGATTTTTAGCCCTTAGATAAAGGGATATGCGGTTAGGATGATAGTGGGCCCCTTGGGATTAAATGAATGGTTGGTATAATAGAATAATCTAAGGAATGAAATTAGTCAAAGAGTAGATCTAACGGTAGAAAACTTATAAGTATCAATTGCTTCATGCTTGTACAAATATAATAGCTGAAATAAGTATATAGAATAGAGCTTATATGCTTTTAAAAGCACAAGCCAAACTATGCTTATGAATTTTTTATCATTGGATTTGCATTGAAAATTGTACAATTGTACTTTCTCTTTCCCTCCCTTTAGTTGACTTTACAATTGCACAAATCTCAATGCAAATCCAATAATAAAAAATTCACAAGTTTAATTTGACTTATATTTTTGAAAGTATATAAGCTCTCTCTCTCTCTCTCTCTCTCTCTCTCTCTCTCTCTCTCTCTCATTCTATCTATATCTCTCATAATATATATATATATATAATATATAATATATATATATATATAGTATATATATAAGATTACATAGAAAATTTTAAATACTGTATTTTAAAACTTTCGTTCTAACATATCAAGGAAAAAAAAATAATCATTCTTAACCCTAACATAAGAACCTATCAGTAGCAATCGGAGTAGAAAATTAATCCACTCGGGATTAAAATTTAAGGCATAATTGAAATGTAATGAAGTTTAGAGAGAGAGAGGGGGGGGCTCACGTTCTATGAGCTACAGCGACGGCGACGACGGTGGAGGAGGAGGAAGATGAGTAGGCGAAGAAGTGGAGGATTCTGATCGGCGATGGTGGTGACGATAGCAGTGGTGTCGCACGATGGGTAGGGGTTGATCATGAGTGGCGTCCCCCATGCGACTGAGGAAGGCGAGGATCGGGTCTAGGATTCCGGCGAGGTCAGGGGTGGATGATTTCTAACGACAGAGGCTCGGATTGGGCGAGGGTAGCCATGGAGTGAACGGTGGAGATTTTGACTTTGGATGAGAAGGAGGAAGAGGAGGGCAAGGAGACTTGGAGGTTCTCCACGGCGGGAAGGAGGAAGAAAGGATGAAGGGTGGAGGGGTCGAGGGAGAGGGCTTCGTTACTGACGGAGATGACGAAGAGGGAGGTGGTGGCGTAGAGAGAGAGAGAGAGAGAGAGAGAGAGAGAGAGAGAGAGAGAGAGAGAAGAAGAAGAAGAAGAAAAAGAACTCAAAAAAATGAAGAACGAGAAAGAAGAGAGAATGATGTTGGTCATAGTATAGGAGTTTTTGTGGTTGGATGTGAGTCGTGTGTAGAATTTAATTTTTGATGTATAAGTGGCTCAGAGTTCACAATTAATTCATTGGGGGTTGGAAATGAAAGAGTCGAAAAAAAAAATGTGACACCCCCGGAATTTGGATTAGTCCTCTATATAAATGATATAATAGGACTAAATCTCTAAAACCCGGCTATAGCATTTTGGATGGTAGCAAGATCCAAGAGGTTATGAGAGTTAAGCGTGCTAGAGCTAGAGTAGTTCTAGGATGGGTGACCCCCTGGGAAGTGGGGCGTCACAGTTGGTATCAGAGCCATTCACCAGCCAGAAATGTGAGATTAGTCTCGGCTGAGTCAGGGTTATATAGCAGGTAGAGCGAGGCTCCCCGGCTAATGACCGTTGTGGGTGGAGTGCAGCTCCCCACAAGGTCGGCTAAGGCTAGCGAGATGAGTCTCACATCGCCTGGTGCTTGTGAGTGTGCTTGAGCCTGACGTGGACGTCAGGGCTTAAAGGGGGGAAGAATGTGACACCCCCGAAATTTGGATTAGTCCTCTATATAAATGATATAATAGGACTAAATCTCTAAAACCCGGCTATAGCATTTTGGATGGTAGCAAGATCCAAGAGGTTATGAGAGTTAAGCGTGCTAAAGCTAGAGTAGTTCTAGGATGGGTGACCCCCTGGGAAGTGGGGCGTCACAAAAAAAATTCATTGGAGGCTGGGAATGGAAAAAGTCCCACAACTATCTAAATTAAGAAAATAACGGCACGTGGCTAAAATAAGAGGATTAATATAAAGTTATAGACTATAGATAATTGAGCTTTCATATTTTTAAAAGTACTAAATTATTGATACTTGTAGATTTTTAGTATCTGGATGAAAAAATATATGGTTAAAATGATAGTAGGCCCTTTGGGTTTAGTGAGTATATGGTAAAATAGTATAATCTAAGAAATAAAATTAGTCAAATGGATAGATCTAACGGTAGAAAACTTTGTACTTGTAAGTTTTTTTATCGTTATATCTATTTTTTTTTACTAATTTCATCTCTTAGATTATACTATTCCACCAATCACCCACTAAATCCCCGAGACCCACTATTATTCTAACCACACATTCTTTTATCAAAATGCTAAAAATCCATAAGCATCAATAACTTGTAACTTTTAAAAACATAGAAGCTTAATTTTTTATATATATCCACGCTTATATATATATATATATATATATATATATATATATATATATATATATATATATATATATAGCTTATATGTTTTTAAAAGCACAAGTCCATTCATACTTGTGAATTTTTTATCATTAAATTTGTATTGGAATTTATATTTTTTACTTTATCTTTCTCTCTCTTTAGTTGACTTTACAAAAACACAAATCCCAATACAAATTTAATGGTAAAAAATTAACAAGTATGGATGGGCTTGTGCTTTTAGAAGCATACAAGCTAAACTATATATATAGTCCGGCTATTATACTTGTAAAAGTATCAAGCACTTGGTGCTTGTAAGTTTTTCACCCTTAGATCTATTCTTTTGATTAATTCTACCCCTTGGTGCTTGTAAGTTTTTAACCCTTTAATGAGAAGATGTGCAGTTAGGATAATAGTGGGCCCTTGGGTTAAGTGAGTGGTTAGTGATCTAATTGATGAAATTAGTCAAATGGGTAGATCTAAAGGTAGAAAACTTACAAGCACCAATTGCTTGGTACTTATACAAGTATATTAGCCGGACTCTCTCTCTCTTTCTTTCTCTATATATAGGGCTACTATACTCTTATGAGTATGGACTCTTTATACTCATAACTTTTTCGCTATTAGATAAAGGGATGTGCGGTTAGGATGTGTTGGGGCCAAAAATGTCGCGCTGACGTTGACCGGCTTCGGTCGTTGATCAGCCCTCGGTTGGTTGATCCTCTGATGTGAATGCGCCGCATGTCAATGGATCAAGCGATCGGGCCGAGGAGAGATCCGCTTGGCCAGGTTCTTCTCGGTCAAACTCTCGCGACCGTCCGACTTAAATTAGCCTAATCGAGTATGGAGGTAGAGAGAGAGAGAAAGAGAGAGAGAGAGAGAGAGTTCAGCCTAGAATAGCCGAACTGGGGTATAGAAACAGAGATTTGACACGGCTAAGGAGCTGATTAGGAATTGTATTTCTTGAGAAAGGGTTACAAGGGGAACTGGTAGCCAATTACAATTAAATCTACTCCTAGGAAAGCAATAAATGCATATATGAAAGATATGAAAAGTAAGGGTGGTCACTAGCTTACAAGGTTGCAAGACCCCTTTTCCTTCATTAATTCGGGTATTTATACACTCCCAAACCAAGCATTATACTCGCCGATTTGAGTAATCGAAGTGATTTAGGGAGAATTATCGTAAATTCCTCAACTACTTCCTTTTGAGTCGAACTTCCGTAAATTGGATAGTAGTCATTTTTTCGTCCAAATTCATCCCCTTATCAACGCGTCGAAGTGTGATTTTCGGCGCTTTTCAATACTACGCCCCGCTTGCCGTTCTGAAGTTAGTTACGAGATTTGCACCCCAATCTCGTACTCCTTCGTTTCAGAGTCTTTCCTTCTTCTGCTCGAGCAGCCGAGAGTTGACTCTAACTTCGCTTTCTTCGTCGCTCGACTGAGACGGTCAGATATCCGCCTTCGATCGAGACCAGACCTGGATGAGACGATACCTCATGTCGGCCGCCTCTCTTATCTACTGATGCCTTTAGCCGTCGAGCGTGTGTCACGTGTCACGCTTTTGCGTGACTGAGGCCGGTCTTGGTCAAGACACGAGTCCTCCTCTACTGGCTTAATCCCTTATCAGCTGATGCCCTTAGCCGATAGTATACGCCACGTGTTACCTTCTCGGGTGACAGAAAATTTTGATCTCAACAGGATGATAGTGGTCTCCCTAGGGTTTAGTAGGTTGTTGGTGAAATAGTATAAACCCTAGGGAATCACTATAATCCTAACCGCACATTTCTTCATCCAAAAATTGAAAACTTATTAGTAAGAAGGGGTCTATACTCATAAAAATATAGTAGCCGGACTTATATATATATATATATATATATATATATATATGAGTAGAGCTTATATACTTTTAAAAGCGCAAGCCCGTCCATGCTTGTGAATTTTTTATCATTGGATTTGTATTAGATTTATATTTTTTACTTTATCTTTCTCTTTGTTTAGTTGACTTTACAAAAACACAAATTCCAATACAAATTCAATGGTAAAAAATTCACAAGCATGAATGGGCTCGTGCTTTTAAAAGCATATAAGCTCTACTATATATATATATATATATATATATATATATAATAACTCATATATTTTCAAAAATACAAGCTTATTCTTACTTGTGAATTTTTTACTATTGAATTTGTATTATGATTTGTGTTTTTTACTTTTTCTTTCTCTCTCTTTAGTTGACTTTACAATAGCACAAATCCCAATACAAATATAATGATAACAAATTCACAAGCATAAATTGACTTATACTTTTAAAAGTGTGTGTGTGTGTGTGGGGTGTGTGTTGTGTGTGTGGTGTGTATATATATATATATATATATATATATATATATATATATAGTCCGGTTACTATACTTGTATAAGTACCAAGCAATTGATGCTTGTAAGTTTTCTACTGTTAGATTTACTCATTTGACTAATTTTATCCCTTAGAGCATTCTATTCCACTAACCACTCACTTAACCTAAGATGCTCACTATCATCCTAACCACACATCACTTCATTCAAGGGCTAAGACCTACAAGCACTAATGATTTGATAAAAAATATAAAAGCTCAATTTTATATATATATATATATATATATATATATATATATATATATATATATATATATATTATATATATATATATATATATCACTAAAAAAAAATTTCAATGTAAGGAAGTTTTTAGGTGACGCTTGGAAAAAGCATCCTTAAGTATTTCTACAGTATAGTAAATACTGACGCTTCAAAAAGTGTCGTCATATAAATATTTTATTATATTAAACTAATTTATTAGATGATAAAATTATTATTATTTTAAATTTTCGGACGTTTTAAAGCATCTGGATTTCAATAAATCCTAACGCTTTAAAGCGTTAGAATATATTTTCCCGACGCTTGGTATAAGTGTAATTATATACGTGGTGACTTTTCATTTGCTGACGTTTTAATTAATCGACACTTTCAAATGTGACGCTAAACTATATTAAGACGCTTTTAAATATCATTAAGTATAAAAAAATGTCTTTAAATATTAGATTTGTGTGTGTGTATGTATATATATATATATATATATATATATATATATATATATATATGTCAAATTAATATTCATTATCTGATAACTTATTTTGACATTAAAAAAATTACAAAATGTTGTAATTATCTATACATAGCCTACATGGCAGGGTAAGATGAAGGATGGGTCTATGGTGACGTGGTGGACAAGGTCTAGGAAGTGTGGACAATACCTTTGCTAAACACACCTACGGTGCCAGTCCCATGTAGCTACGTACGTACGAAATATTTGACCGTTACGTTGGCGACTCAATGACTCATGAGGATCACACCCTCATACACCCGTTTTTAGATTCCTCTTAGACCTGGGCTTCCTTCTCTTTATCTCTATTTAATGCCACCATGTGAAGAACACTCGATCCCACTCAAGAACTTTCCGAACTATGTCTCGCCACCGCCGGCAGCCCTCCCGAGCACTTCCTCCGGATTTCAGCGCTGCCGAAGAAGGCCCTCCAATGGCTTCGAAGGCTTCGCCTGCCTCCGGATTGGGCAGCGGCAGCGGCGGCAGCAATAGCAAACAAGGTTTAGATAAAAGCGGTGGTGATTCGAATGCTTCTGCAAGTCAGGAGATCACCAATGCGCCAATTAGAGCGTCGCCGCCACCACTGCCGCCTAAGAAGAAGACATCTGATACCACTGCAGGTTCTTAGAAGATCTGCATATATATATATATATATATATATATATATATATATATATATATATGATGTTGCTGTACTTGTTGCAGTGTGAATTTGTTGTGTGTGTGATCTCTTTCACTTGTAGTTGGTTTTTCTTTTTCTTGGGTGTTGTTTCTTTGAATAAAGCAGCTTTTCTTTCTCCTCCGGAGAGGTGATGTACATTGCTTTGCTGCTAGATATATTTGGTGAGGATGCATGCTTACTTTGTTTAACCAGGGATTGATTCTTCTACATTTGTACACAATTAGTAACTTACCTAAGGGCCTGATTAATTTGGCCCTAATTAATGCACAATGGTAAATGCTAAGGAGAAGTGCTATGATCACACCAATGGCCAAATTCGCGCTTGTGTTTTTTCAGGAAAAGCCTGTACAATGGTAAATGCTAGTTGGTTAATTAATTTGTTTAAATAGAGTTTTTAGGAGAAGTGCTATCACAAATATATAACAAATTAGAGCTTTTATTTTAAGAAAAAAAATCTCATTTCCTCTTATTACTGCAGAAGAATCCACAAATTTACTTCGCTAATAAGCACTTTATTTCTTAAGTCTCTTCTGCTAAAAATAAGATCGTAAGTTCTGGAGAACTTTTTATTATTTTAGACGTCATGAACACATACTCGAATACAGCTACTCAATATTTTTCTAATAATTAAACATGCACACGACATTAACAGCCTATTATTAATATAATAATACATATTTATTATATATATAATTTTAATTTTATTAATATTATATATTTTTCATCCGAATAAAAATTAATAAAGTTTTCATTAATATATAATTCATATATTTTAAGGAAATAATATTGTACCATATATAACTTATTTGTATTGTCCAAAAAATAATATATATGTATTTATTTAAAAATTAAAATATTTATTATTTTATATTATATATGCATAAAATAATAAATATAATAATAAATTATATATAAATATATTATATATATATATATTATATATATATATATATAATTTCTTAATGGAATGTGTTATTGACTCATGTCAAATTTTCTTAATGGAATATGTTATTGACTCATGTCAAATTTACGTTCATAATGTGTTCATAAGAATCCAACATGACGCGCGTCCAACACGAACAAACGAGGCTTAATTGCAAAAATTAATATTCGAAATACGTATATAGTTATCACATGAATTTGTCAAAGCAAAAAGATTTTCATATCTAATAACCACGAATCATCTTTGAAGTGTCCAAAGAGCATTCTCTCTCTCTCTCTCTCTCTCTCTCTCTCTCTCTCTCTCTCTCTCTCTCTATCTATTATATATATATATATATATATATTTTGCCAAGCCTCTACAATATTGGGCATTCAGAAATATTACTAGGCAGGTTGATAACAAACAACATTTTGAATATAGATGGAATATAATCTAATGTTTTCAAAAATGTGTCTCTATAATTTAATTTTTAATATAGATGCAATATAAATAAGACATTTATACAAAAATGTTACAAACATGTGTCACTATAACCTAATTTTATTATAGTGCAAAAATAGATTTGATGTGTAAGGAGTGCTAAGATTATTATTATTATTATTATTATTTTATCTTGCCCTAGATTGTTATCAATACAACAAAATTAGGTTATAGGGACACATTTTTGGGACATATTATAAAACCGTGTCGCTATACACCCTAGCGACGGCACATATAGCAACACTTACAATAAGTGTCGGTATTTTTGTAAGCGACACTTTTTTTAAATTTTAGAAATACTTAAAAATGTCACTATAGCCTAATTTTGTTATAGTGTATCCTGATTGCGGTGCTAAAGGTCAGGAATTTAATCCCTACTTGTGTGGTTTGAAAACTAGGTCTTGATCAAAAATTATATTTTGCTATAATAGATTGATATAAATTTTAAATACAGTGTAATATTTTATTTTATTTTATTTTATTGTATTTAGATAAAATATTATATTTTTATAGAATTGAAACAATGGCTAAAAAAAAAAAATAAGCGTGACAATAAAGTCGTGGAAAATTTTAAATTTAATTCACTCTAATGATTCTAAAAGTTCTACGTTAAAAAATTATAATTTTAAAAGAAAAAATAATTATATGTAATTTTATAAAAAAGATGGATGCAAAACTATGGTATAAAAGTGTATTTTTTAAGTTTAATTATGACACATGTATAAAGAAGGAGAAAAAAGAGAAGAAAGAGGCGGAGAAAGAAGAAAGAAAGAAATATGTGAAGACATTATATGAAAAGGAAGGTTGACGAAAATGAAAAGGCGATTGGAGCTAGGGATGTCAATGGATACTGATACCGAAATTTTATCCGAATCCGAATTCGAACGAATTTACCCGATGTTAAACGGATATGGATTCAGATATGGATATACAAAATAAAAATCCGACAGAATTGGATTTGGATATGAATTTTGATTGTACCCGACCCGAACCCGAATTAATTTTACGTTATATAATATATGTGTATATAAATATTTGATATTATATTTAAATTTATATTTTAAAAATTTAAATTTAATATAATATATTTTAAAATATTGTAAAGAAAAAAAGAAAAAAAATATTTCGGGTTTGAATTTTCGGGTTCGGGTTTAGGTTCAGATTTGGATATGAATTTTTAAAATCCGTCGGATTCGGATTCGGATTCGGGTTAAATAGTCGGGTACGGATTCGGGATCAGGTTTGGGTTTTTCAAAATCTATCCAGAATCCGACCCGTTGACATCTCTAATTGGGGCGGCAAGGAGCGGGAAGGGCCGAAACATGAAAGAGGGTGAGTGAGAAATTGTACACGAAATAGAGAATTTTTTTTCTCCGGTCTAAGTACTTTTAAATTTTTTTAAAAAATACTCCGAAAAACTCATAATACATTGTATTTTTTTTATTTTGTTGGGCCATCCAAACGGGCTAACTATTAAAAAAAAAATAAGACTTTAAAAAATAGAATAAAGTGGTCTAAAATCTTATTTTTGAGGTTTTCCAAACGGGCTCTTAGTTTGTGTGTATATATAATTAAAAGTCCTAAAATTCTTTAAGGGAAAAGTTGAATGGAAGATTATGCAGGAGGAGCATATACAATTGGAAATGATCAATGTCATCTTTGCAAGTAACATATTTTGCAAGGATTATCAGTAGATTAATTGATAGTGAAGTGTTCAGCATCCAGAAATTTTTTAGCTAAACTCGAGTTAAAAATTTTTCCCCATCTCTCTCTCTCTACAAAATTAAAATTAAAGCTTAGCTATAATTTAGTGTATCAAAATTTAGCATCGCCACTATCTATAACAGTTAATTAATACTCCTTTGGACATTGTTCTCCAAGTTCAATTTTTCGTTTCGAGCATGAAGTATAGCCTACAGATCACATCTTCAAAAAAAGGTTACATTGTTTTCTTTTATGCATCATTCTTTTCATTCCAAAATCTGTATTAGATGTGAGACTATATAACAATTAATTCTTGCACTCTGTAAATGAATAATATAGTTTTATTTGAAATTGGGCATTTCTATGGCTATAGATTTTCTAATCTCCATATTCTCAATTACAAAAAAATGAACAATTATAAGAGTTTGAAATTCATGCCTTTTCCAATGAATAACACTCTCTTTTGAGATCACTCATCAACATTGCCCATAAAGAGTTACAATTTCAAACTTTTCAAATGCAAATTAAAAACTTTCTATCTTCTCATGATGATAAACAATGAATGATATCTGGTCTTCAATAAGTGAATAAATAGTAATTAATGTACCAATTTCACAGAAATTTAAATTATTGCTAACTATGCGCTACCATATATCAACAAAATGTAGTGATTTTTGTGCAGTCAAAAGTCCAATGTCACATTTACCTTGTTAGAGAATTTTTATCTTGCTCCTGCGTATTTCTTATAAATATTTGCCTGAATATTTTGTCTCTTTCAATCTCGCATTTGTTCAGAATAATAATCCCTAGTTGAATAGCAAAAAGAATTTTGGCTTATATATATCCCAACCAATTATTTCCTTTTTTTTTTTTTTTTTTTTGGGAAAGCTCAATTATTATAAAACCTTAAGATAATAGGTAATAAGAATATCCTCCATATTATATATACTGTTATTCATTATGTGAATTAGTATTCTAAAAAGTATTTGTTCTCTACTGGTTGAAATAGCAATTAACTTAGTGATCCCTAAAATTCAATAGGCGGGTGATGGAATAGTAAGATTTAAGAGAAAGAAATGCTCAGAGAAGATCTAACGGCAAAAATATTAATAGCACTAAATACTTAAAGTGTTTTTAACAATACAGTAGTCGAACTTTATAGAACAATACTACTATACTATTAATAATACTAAGTTATTAGTGTTATTACGTTTTACCATTCTTGGATGAATGGATGTGCAGTTAGAACAATAGTGGTCCTCTAGATTTTAGTGGCTGGTTGATAAAATAATATAATATAAGTGGTGAAAATGGTCAAAAGAGTAGATCTAGCGGTAGAAAACTTAATAGCATTAAATATTTGATACTATTAATAGTATAGTAACTGCACAATCTCACTCTCTCTCCCTCTCTCTCTCTCTCTATCTCATATATATATATATATATATATATATATATATATATATATATAGCTAGGCTGAAATGCTATTAACAGCACCAAGTCATTGGTGCTATTAAGTTTTTAACCCTTAGATTAAAAAATATGTGATTGAGATGATAGTGGGCCCTTTGGGTTTAATGGGTAGTTGGTAACATAGTAAAATCTAATGGATAGAAATGATTAAAGGGGTTGATCTAAGGGTAGAAAACTTAATAGCACCAAATGCTTGGTGCTATCAATAGCATAGTAGTCGGACTCTCTCTCTCTCTCTCTCTCTCTCTTCTCTCTCTCTCTCTCTCTCTCTCTATATATATATATATATATATATATATATATATATATATATATATATATATATATAATTGAGCTCTTATATATTTAAAAGTATCAAGTCATTGGTGTTTGTAGGTTTTAGTCATTGGATGAAAATATGTGTGGTTAGAATGATAGTGGCCCCCTGGGTGAAGCGGGTGGTTGGTTAAATAAAATAATATAAGAAATGAAATTAGTCAAAGAGCTAGATTTAACGGTAGAAAACTTACAAGCACCAAAAACTTGGTACTATTAATAGTATAGTAGCGAGACTATATATTATATATATATATATATATATATATATATATATATATATATATATATATATATATATCAAGTTTTCCACTCTTAGATTAACCCATTAGATTTTACTATTTTTTCAACCACCTATTAAACCCAAGGGGCCCACTATCATCTCAACCACACATCTTTTAATCTAAGAATTAAAAACTTAATAATACCAATGACTTGATACTATTAATAGTATTTCAGCCTCTCTTCCAGCCTCTCTCTCTCTCTCTCTCTCTCTCTCTCTTCTCTCTCTCTCTCTCTCTCTCTCTCTATATATATATATATATATATATATATATATATATATAATTGAGCTCTTATACTTTAAAAGTATCAAGTCATTTGTTCTTATACGTTTTAAACTCTTAGATGAAAAGATGTGTAGTCAGGATGATAGTGGGCCCCTTGATTTAGGGGGTGGTTGGTGAAATAACATGATCTAAAGAATAGAATTAGTCAAAATGTTAGATCTAACGGTGAAAAACTTATAAGCACCAAATGCTTCGTACTTTTACAAGCAAAGTAATCAGACTATATACATACATACATACATACATATATATATATATCTAATATATATATATATATATATATATATATATATATATATAGAGAGAGACTGAGAGAGAGAGAAGAGAAGAAGGAGGGAGAGAAATATGGAAGAGCCGGAATGGATGATGAGGGAAGAGATACTGAGAGGTGTGAGAGATGAGGGAGAGGAAGAAGAGACGTTGGAAGAAGGAGAGAGAGAGAGAGAGAGAGAGAGAGAGAGAGAGAGAGAGCGCTATGCTGGAATACTATTAATAGTATAAAGTCATTGGTGCTATTAAGTATATTTAACTATTGGATTAAAAAATATGTGGTTGAGATGATTATGGGATCCTTGGGTTTAACAGGTGGTTGGAAAATGGTAAAATCTAACGGGTGAAAATGATCAAAGGAGTTGATCTAAGAATAGAAAACTTGATAATACCAATAAGTTGGTACTATAAATAGTATAGTAGCCGGACTCTCTCTCTCTCTCTCTCTATATATATATATATATAAAAGAGTAAATCAGGCTAATATGTTATCAATAGCACCAAACATTTGGTGCTATCAAAATTTTCGTCATTTGATGTATTCCTTTGATCATTCTATTTCCCAACAACCCACTAAATCTTAAGGGCCCACTATCATCCTACTAGTACATTTCTTCATTTAAAAATTAAAAATTTAATAACACTAATGATTTAGAGCTATTAATAATATAGTAGCCTAGTTATATATATATATATATATATATATATATATATATATATATATATATATATATATATATATATATATATATATATATATATACAGAGAGAGAGAGAGAGAGAGATCTAGAGAGAGAGCGCGCTTCGCAACTATGCTATCAATAGCACAAAGCACTTCGTGCTATCAACTCTTCCACCATTAAATTTATCTCTTCAATCATTTTCACCTATTAAATTATACTATTTTTCCAACCACCCACTAAACTCAAAGGACCCACTATTATCCACACCACACATCTCCTCATTCAATGGTCAAAAACCTAATACAACCGAGTTGGTTCTATCGATAGCATAGTAGCATATATATATATATATATATTATATATATATATATATATATATATATATATATATATATATATATATATATATATATATATATCGGCTATTATACTTGTACAAGCACCAAACAATTGGTGCATGTATGTTTTCTACCGTTGGATTTACTTTTTTGACTAATTTCATCACTTATATCATTCTATTCTACCAACAAACTCATTTAACCTAAGAGATCCATTATCATCCTAACCACACATCTTTTCATCCAATGGCTAAAAATCTATAAGCACCAATTCTTGTTACTTTTAAAAACATAGTAGCTCAATTATATATATATATATATATATATATATATATATATATATGCTGAAATACTATTGATAGCAAACGGTCTCTGTCACCTCCTATTTATTTTCGATAATGGAGCTTACAAAATGACGATCGGCATCATTAAATATAATCTAAAGCATTTAAACTATTTAAAAATTAAATTTCATGCTTTTTTTTTTTTATCCATCAAGTAGACAGAAAAACGAACGACAGAAAATAAATATCCTTCAAGGAGTAACGATAAGAGTCTTGTAATCAAGAACGAGAGTATATATCTAATTTTAATTAGTTTAAAAAATTTTCTAACCAAAATTTAATTAATTTATATTTTTTTATACCGTTGAACAAGCAAATGACTCGTATTTACTATTAAAATTATAAATTTTACAACTCTTTGATAATTAGGTCAATAACATCGAAAAAAATTAAAATTTGATTTCTAAATACTTACAGTGCTCTACATAATGTTCAATGATACTGATCGTCAATTTGAAAACTCCATCATCGAAAATAAATGGTAGCAATCAAGTCCGTTTTTTACTAATAACATTCCATAAACATGCAAACGCCTTATCACGATTAATAAATTATTTATTTTGAATCCTTTCAATCACTAGGTAAATGATAGCAAAAAATTTCAAAATTTATTTTTTAGTTGTTTTGAATACTCTAGACGAAGTCTAACGGATTCAATCGTCGATTCGAAAATCTCAACATCAAAAATAATTTATAAGCATGGAGGGCTCTATATTTTGCCACTAATTTATTTTCGATGATAGAGCTTTCAAATCGGCGATCGATACCGTTGAACATGATTTTGACCACTTAAAATATTTAGAAATTAAATTTCATCTTTCGACATTATTGACCTAATGATAAAAGGATTATAAAATTTATAATTTTAATGGTAGATATGAGTCTTTTACTCGTTTAACCGTTTAAAAAAATCTAAATTAATTAAATTTTGATTAGAACTTTTTTAAAACAATTTAAAATAAGATATATACTTTCAATCTTGATTACAAAATCTCTATCATCACTTTTTAAAGAATATTTATTTTTAGTTGTTTATTTTTATGTCCACTTGATGTATAAAAAAAATATCGAAAATATATAAAATATAATTTTTAAATAATTTAAATAATGTAAATAATATCGTCATTTTGTAAGCACCATTATTGAAAACAAATGAATAATAATAAAATCAGTTTACTACTAATGCCAATATTATATATTCCAATTTAACATGCCCCAAAGCTAAAATTTCGAATCAGAAAGTAAACTTACATCTATTATGTATCTATTGACCGATTCCATTAATTACTTGAACATAATCAAAGATGGTCACACCCACTCTTGTGTTTTTCCACCAATATAATTAAACTTATTATTCAAACTAGCTAATTCGATGGCCAAACGTTTTTTTTTTTTTTTTTTTTTTTTTTTTTTGAGAGAGAGAGAGAGAGAGAGAGAAATTCGATGGCCTAATGCAACCAAACCCACACGACAACATTCCTCATGTTGGTCGCGTTAGGTCCAACCTCCATCAAAGACCCAAAAAGCAAGAACAAAAAACAAAAACAAAGATTTAAATACCTTTATATATCACGATTGTGAGAGTGACAAGTGGGCCCGCAAGCTCGTAGGCCCCACATGTCAGTTTCATAGCCATGATATAAGAGATCTACGATCAGAGAAAACCAGCTCAACTGCCGCATTGAAACCGTAACAGTCACATCTCCTGCTTCCCAAAACCCTTTCCCTCACTACACGACAAGTTGTTTCTTGCACCCGGTGTACCTACTGCCACTCAATATTTGATAGTTAATAATTTTAATTAAAATATATATTTATTATATCTTAAAAATTGAATATGTAAGTATGGAAACAAACTATAAACATTATTTGATTCATTAAAAATAAATATTCAAAATTTATTATTATTATTATTCATGTATTAAGGTGTGTTTGGTGGACCACCGATCGAGAGGGGGCGTAGGGTGATTTGAAGTAGGACTGAGTAGAAACGAAAATCTTAATCTCTCCCTCCATTTGTCTGAGTCCCAACCCACAAGGCCAAAAGGCCACACAAGGCCACACCTCTCTGAGCTCTCTTCTCTCCTTCCTCATCTCTCCGGGAATTAATTAATGGACGACCTTTGCTTCGACCTCTCCACCGCCTCCGACTCCCCACATGACTCCACTTCCCCTTCCTCCTCCTTCTACCACTCCTCCTCTCCCCCATCCGTCCGCTCCGCCCTCGCCCCCGCCTACACTCTCGCCGTCGCCGACCTCTCCTACGCCGTCCGCCGCCGACCCCAATTTAACATCCGGTCGCCGTCGGCTTACTTCTGCCCCGGCAAATCGGAGCGGACCGACCTCCTAAAGTCGGCGTCGTTCACCGCGAGGAGTTCGGAGATCCTCGCGATCGTCGGGCCGAGCGGCGCGGGGAAGTCCACCCTACTCGGCGTGATCTCGGGCCGGGTAAAACCGTCCAAGTTTGGCCGGGAGAGCGTCACGCTCAACGACCGGCCGATCACGCGGCCGGCCGAGCTGCGCAGGCTCTGCGGGTTCGTGACGCAGGATGACAACCTCCTGCCGCTCCTCACCGTCAAAGAGACGCTGATGTTCAGCGCCAAGTTCCGGCTGCAAGGCGTGAGCGCGAGGGAGAGGGAGGAGAGGGTTGTGGCCCTCATGCAGGAATTGGGCCTCGAACACGTCGCGCAGAGCTACGTCGGAGACGAGGAGAATAGAGGGATATCCGGCGGCGAACGCAAGCGTGTCTCCATCGCGGTCGACGTCATACACGATCCGCCGATTCTCCTCCTCGACGAGCCCACTTCCGGCCTCGACAGCCGGTCGGCTTTGCAGGTGGTTGAACTGCTCGCTTCCATGGCTCGTGCCAGGCGACAGATTCTAATACTAACAATTCATCAGCCTAGCTATCGGATGCTCCGGTACGTGTCGACCTTCTTGCTCCTCGTGCACGGCACCGTGGCTCACTGCGGTAGCCTCCGATCCCTCGAAGACACCATCGCTCGCATGGGGTTGAAGATCCCGGCGCAACTCAATCCCTTGGAGTATGCCATGGAGATCACCGATCGACTAGCTGAAGAGTACAATAATGCCAAGTACTCTAAATTGATCAAGCACCAGGAATTGCACCAAAGTGAGGACTCAATTGTAGAAGAAGAAGAAGAAGAAGAAGCAGCAGGAGAACTCGAACTCCAACACGAAGCCTCGAGGGATTATTACTACTGCGCGAGATCGGAGGAGGTGGTTTCGCTGTGTTCGCGATTTGCGAAGATCATGTATCGGACGAAGCAGCTATTCCTCGCGAGGACGATGCAGGCCATCGTCGGCGGATTAGGCCTCGGGAGCGTATACCTACGGTTAGAGACGAGCCCCAACGGGGTGGCGGAGCGGCTGGGCCTCTTCGCCTTCAGCCTCAGCTTTCTCCTGTCCTCGACCGTCGAGGCGCTCCCGATATTCCTCCAGGAGCAGCGCGTCTTGATGAGGGAGTCATCGCGGCGGATGTATCGGCTCTCGTCCTACATGATAGCCAACACCATAGTTTTCATCCCTTTCCTTCTCGCGGTGGCTCTACTCTTCGCCATTCCTTTATACTGGCTTGTAGGGCTCAACCCCGCACCAAGTGCATTCATGTTCTTCGTGTTTGTTGTGTGGCTGATTTTGTTAATGGCGAGTTCTCTAGTTCTCTTCCTTAGCGCCATCTCGCGCGATTTCATGCTAGGCAACTCGCTCATATGCATCTTCCTGGGGGTCTTCTTCCTCTTCTCCGGCTACTTCCTTCCGAAAGAGAGCATTCCAAAGTACTGGCTCTTCATGTACTACGTCTCCCTCTACAGGTATCCTTTGGACACACTACTCATCAATGAGTACGGGGGGAGCATGAGAGGGAAGTGCTTCTATTGGCAAGATGAGGATCACAGCATCTGCGCGCTTACGGGCGCCGACGTGTTGAAGGCGCGAGGCCTCGACGGCGGCACGAGGTGGGTCAATGTCGGGATCATGTGTGGGTTCTTCTTGCTCTATAGGTTGCTATGTTGGATTCTGCTGCTGAGGAGGGCATCAAAAACTACTCTTTGAGAGTGGATCGATCCAGTTTGTATCTACATGCTGATATCGATCTGTAATGTTCTATTTATGGTGCCAATAATGTAGCTTAGATTTATGTATTAGTTTCCCATATTAATTTTTCTTGTACAAGAATCTCAGTGAATTCTTTAATTTATATATACATGTTCTCTTATTGTATTTATGAAAAGAAGTTGTTTTCATTTCATTAGTTGTTGTAACTTTTAATGAGTGTGGACCTAATTTAATTTACACTTTAAATTGTATGTCGTAATTAGCTACTACTGCTACTACTACTACAACAACAACAAAAATACAATATAAGGAATTTTTTTTTAGAGTTCGCTTGAGGAAAGCGTCTCCAAAATCTAAATGTCTCTATAATATAATAAATATTGATATTTCAAAAAAATTGATCATATAAATTTTTTATTATATTAAATTAATTTATTAAATAATAAATTTTACTATTATTTATAATTTTTTTATGTTTTAAAGTATTAGAATTTTAAAAAATCTTGACGTTTTAAAATGTCAGAAGATATTTTACTGACACTTGGTATAAGCGTCGGTATATAGGTGAAAATTTTTTATTTGCCAACATTTTAAATGTGAATTTTCGTTTACCGACGTTTTAATCGATATTTTTAAATGCATGCTAAATTATGTTAAAACGCTTTTAAATATAATTAAGTATTAAATTAATATATTCTTAAATATTATTTCTTTTATAGTGTAGCGAGGTAGCATTAATTTGATTAATGCCGTGCAACGTGCATGCCCGGCCTGATTTGGGGTTGTGTTATCTATATATGCTTCAGGCCTCAAATAAATGTGACGAAATTAAGTACAAAGAAATGTATTTTTTTTTTAAAAAAAAAATTATTGATAGAATTATATAAAAAAAATATTTAATGGACTTAATATGATAAACTTAACTCGACATTACACACAAAAAGAGACAAATATTTTTTTTATTGTACTATCTCACCCCACGAAAAGCAATTCATTGCAAATGCAGAAAATGTGGCGGATTTTTATTTTTATTTTTTTGATCTTCGTTAGTATAAAGTTCTGCTCAAGTAGAAGGAAAAAAAATAAAAAATAAAAATAAAAATAAAACGGGGTAAAAAACCAGTTCGGCGGTTCATGGGCCATCTTGGTTCGATCGGTTGATTGGGTTGGCCCATGGGCCAGAACAAACAACTCAACCAGGCCACACCGGGCCCATGGCTCATGACGCGACACAGGCCAGCCATCAATGTTTTTTTTACAATATTTTATAATTATTCTTTTATATTATTTTGAATTTTCAAAGTTTTGAATAGTTGCTACAAAATTATTTAAAACCTTATTTAGTGCGCTTAGAGGACTCTGGGAAGATAACAAAGTGATTTTTCGTATACTTATAATTAAGTAGCAAAAAAATATTCAAAAATAAGAAAAGGAAAAACAAAGAGAGAACTCAAACTCGAGATTTGCTTGAATAAAAAAGGAAAAGGGATTCTGAAGGTCAAAAATGCTGCTTCAGGCAGAGAGAGCACTTGATTCACCCAGAAGCTTTTGACTTGTACATATGATCACAGTGGATGAACGGCTAGGATGAAAGCACAGTTAAGTCAAGTACTCTGTGTACTTTTACTGCCAAAGACGAGCACGCGATATAAACTACATAGCCTGGAGAAAGAAAACTCAGCTGCTCCCAAACGCGAACACCCCCCCACCTGCAGCCTTTTCCAGTACTCAAAACTTTTTTTTTTAAAAAAAAAATTATTATTATTATTATTATTATTATTATTTAATATATAACCCGAAATTCGAAAAAATATATTGATACACAGGATCTAGCCAATTAGGGACAGCCACGTGTAAATCATCATGCCTAAAAATGGAAACAAGTATAATGCACACGAACCGATGTGGAATTTTTGAATTTAAAATATTTTTAATTTGGAATTTTATAAATACTAGTAAAAAGAAGATAAATATTGTATTGTAGTAGCTTTGCCATGTTTAGGTCGAAACCTTAAACCTAGGAAAATTTGTATTGTAGCTTTAACTTTAACGGTTGGTCTAAATAAACTTAGACCAACAAACTAACGATTCCATTAATTGTTAACAACAAACTGATTCATTCATCAAGTCGTTTGAGTTTTGACCAATTGAAAAAAAGAAAAGACCCTAATAACTGGAGAGACCCAGTGGGTCCTACTGATTTGACGTAAGAATCAATCCAAATTACTGCAAATGCCGCAGTCGGGAAGACCCGGCTTTCGTTGCGGATTATCGCGTGCACCACGTGCTTAAGTAATTCTTTGCACCGCCATTATTTTTAGTATTTTTTTATATATATATATATATTTTTTAGTTAAGTGTTTTTTAATGGGGTGAAAGTTAGATGAATAGATTTTTAACCTTATTGGATGGAATTAAAAAATTCTAAAATTATTTTTATTTTATTTCTATAAATTTATTTATTATAAATTTATTGGGTATTAAAAATATGGAAGTATTATAATATATGGAGCGGGCGCAGACAATATTTTCATGCAGTTTCTTAAGGCGGGCCCGCCTGCTCACCCCAGCTCCCAAGCCAACCGGTCGATTGGACGTTTCAGAAACACGCCGTAACCCCACTGAACTGAAATCTCTCCACCTCGGAATCCGCACCTCCCCCTCCCCCCCCCTCTACCCTCCTTCCTTCCTTCCCGAAAACGACATGTCTCGTCAGGATTCCCATCCTAACCCAAACGGACGGTCCGGATGACCCTTCCCAACCTCACAACTCCACACTTTTGTCCTCTACCTCCCTCTATATAAGCACCGCACTTTTCCTCACCCCCATCCCCTTCCACTCTCCGATACTAGTGTTGTGTTGTGCCCATGGCGGAGTACGTTACGAACCCTAACAAAGCCATGATCGCGCTATCGCACGGCCACGCGTCCGACCCCGACGCGGTTACCGCCGGGGTCGTGGCAGGGGCAGGAGGAGACGACGACGACGGGAGCAGCAGCAGCGCGCGGCGAGCCGCGGTGCGGGGGATGGGAGGAGGGTCCGGGTCGGGGTCGGGGGGGAGGAAGCCGCGTGGGAGGCCGCCGGGGTCGAAGAACAAGCCGAAGCCGCCGGTGGTGATAACTCGGGAGAGCGAGGCGGCGATGCGGCCGGTGGTGCTGGAGGTGGGCGGGGGTTGCGACGTGCTCGGCGGCGTCTCCGCCTTCGCCCTCCGCCACCGCGTCGGCGTCTCCGTCCTCAGCGGCTCCGGCGCCGTCGCCGGTGTCGCCCTCCGCCACCCTTCCTCCCCGGCCTCCACTGTCGCCCTCCACGGCCGCTTCGACCTCCTCTCCCTCTCCGGCACCCTCCTCCCTCCCCTCTTCACCACCGCCGCCGCCTCCTCCTCCTCCGCTTCCGCTGCCGTTGCCGCTGTGGCTCCTCCCAGCAGCAGCAGCAGCAGCTGCAAGGCGCCGCAGCAGTTCACTGTGTCGCTGGCGGGGGCGCAGGGGCAGGTCATCGGGGGCACGGTGGCGGGGCCGCTCACGGCGGCAGGGACGGTGGTGGTCGTGGCGGCCACCTTCGTCAACCCCGAGTTCCACAGGCTCCCCTACCCTGCCTCCGCGACGGCGGAGGAAGCTTCGGCGGCGGAAGAGGAGGAGGCGGAGGAGAAAGAGGAGGCCGCGCCAGAGGTCGACGCGAAGCAGGTGGCGCCGCCGCAGCCGCCACTATACGGGACTCCCGCGGCGTTGACCGGTCAGCTGGGCCGCCGCCAACCCCACTCCCACCCCCACCACCACCCCCACCACCACCACGACATGGTCTTGTGGGCCCAGCCCTCCTCCGCGCGCGCTCCGTCCCACCCTCCTCATCCTCCCCACCCCTCCCACCACTACTGACAACAACATACACAGTCGAAAACACCAACGTTCTCGCGGTAGCAAGAGCCAGGTTAAGATCCTAGTTGAAAACGAACGCACCTGGTTATTTTAATTGATATTTTAGAGGATTCAAAAATATATTTCAAACCAAAAAACTTCAAACTTTTTGGATCTTTTAAAATGTTTGATTACAGCGTTAAACCAGGTCTAATTAAGGAAGAGGTTTCTTTAATTACTTAACAGTAGCCAAATTAATTGGGTTTTGTTAGGAGTAATGGAGCATATATATATATATATATATATATATATATATATATATATATATATATATATATAAAACAGAGAAATGCTAAGTAGTGATATAGAACTGGAGATGGTAGGATAGGATAATGCTATGATCAATTCTCGGGGAAGCACCGAATCTCCGACTCCCAATGCAAGGCCATATCGCAAAGATTTAGAGATTAAAAGCTTGGTGACGCCCTTTTTTTTTTCTATTTCTTTTCTTTTATTTCTTAATTTCCTCCTATTTCTCTTTTCTTTTTTGTATACTGGGGAATGGGTGTTTACTGTTGATGGTTGGTGTAGTTAATTAATTGCTTAAGATCTTCTGTTCTCGTGTTTAATTGAGTGTGTTTGCCCATCCCATCATCATGCCTGCATGCATGCTTAGCAATTTCTCTCTAGCTAGACGTGCTCGATACTATCGATATATACTAATGTATGGTTATTAGCGCGATGCGAATCGTATTATCAAAATATTTATTTTATACTTTTTAAAATTATATATATATATATATATATATATATATATATATATATGGTAAGTATATATAGGCATGAAAATAAAAAAACTTTAATACTGTTTTAAAATTTTCGTTCTAATATATGAAGAAAAAAAAAATGATTCTTCTTAATTCTAATATAAAAATTTATCAACAATAATCTTAGTAGAAGATTAATTTATTTAAGATTAAAATTTAAAATATATATGAAAATATAATAAAATTTGGAGAGAGAGAGTTCATTTTTTACGAGCTACAGCGACGATGGTGGTGGAGTAGGTAGAGAAGTGGAGAATTTTGATCGACGGTGATTGTGGCAGTGGCGGCAATGGATAGGAATCGACAGTGACTGTGGCAGTGGCGGCAATGGATAGGAATTGCTCATGAGCGGCGTTTTTTTGTGCGACTGAGAAAGACGAGGATCGGGTCTAGAGTTCCAACGAGGTCGGGGGTGGTCGGGGATGGAAGATTGCTAATAACGGAGGGTCGGATTGATCGAGAGTGATCATGGAGTGGACGGTGAAAGGAGACTTGGAAGTTCTCCGGGCAGAAAGGAGGAGGCAAGAATCAAAGATAAAGGGTCGAGGGAGAGAGCTTTAGTGTCAACGAATGGCAAAGAGAAAGATGACAGCAGAGAGAAAGAGGGAGAAATAGTGAAGAAAAAGAAATCAGAAAGGAGGAGAGCGAAAGAGGAGACTGAAGAAAAATAATATTGGTCATAGTATAAAATGTTTTATGTTTAGATGAATTGTGTGTAGAATTTAATTTTATATATATAAATAATTTATTGAGTTTCAAATTTATAATTAATTTATTAAAAATTATGAAATAAGAAGAATTTCATAATTATCTAAATTATGAAAACGACGACATATAATATAAAATTATAGAAGATTGATATAATTGCGTGTTCTATGTAATTTACTTTTGCTGAGTAAATGCATGAAATATCAAATGTCCAGCCCAGCCCTTCAAATAAGCGTAGTGTGTGTTTGTGTTTATTTCCGCAAAGCTGCACTTTGTCACGGCCAGTTTCATATGTATACGGTGGAACTTGATATCGCGCTCATCAAACATAAAGTTGTGAATTCACGTCGTATGCGAACTCATCTCCTGCTCATCATGCGTAAAGTTGTGAATTCACGTCGAATGCGAACTCATCCCCAGGTGAGCGCGAGCTTGTCAGCTAACCGTATTGACTACAATTGATCCCGTGTGCTGAGCATATATATACATATCTCACAGATGATCTCATCGTCTATTCAGAAAAAGTAACACAGGTCAATCTAATCTAGTAGTTTAGATTCATATAATTATTAGATGGACAGTGAAGTTTTACAGAAAAGAGCTGATCTACTAGCGAAATCTAGCAAATTAAGCATTAATGGAAACTTTGTGCCAAGATTTTTACGTTAATTAGCAATATCTCTCAAAAGTTGGTAAACAGTTGGTAAACTCAGTACATCAGCAATAAAGTAAACTAATTACCAACAATCATCTCTTTGTCCACTTGACTCTCTTTCTCAATCCAAAGGAAAGGCGCCAAAAGCAAAAGAAAGAAAACATAGAAGA
The DNA here is from genome assembly GCA_029168755.2 of Tillandsia fasciculata. Taxonomy (NCBI): domain Eukaryota; kingdom Viridiplantae; phylum Streptophyta; class Magnoliopsida; order Poales; family Bromeliaceae; genus Tillandsia; species Tillandsia fasciculata. The sequence continues at coordinate 29,813,720 of CM054930.1, forward strand.
GTGCTTGTCCATTTCTTTTGGACGAAGCAAAAAAAGCAAAAAAAAAAAAAAAAAAAAAAAGAAAAAAAGAATAGAGATACAATTGTAAACAGTCAAAGACACACACACATGAAAAAAAGAGATGTTATTATATGCGGAATGGAGATCTCGCTTCTTTCGGTTGTTTGTTTTTTTCTTTTTCTCCCTAAGGAAAAAAATCTAAAGAGAAATATGTACGTACTTTAGAGCTTTGACTAATAATCTTAGGCCAATTAAACATCTCTTACTTTACTTTGTACCACTAATTAAATACCGATTGATTAATGAATTAATTAATTTATATAATTATGTTCCTCTTTTTGTTAAAAAAAAAAAAAAAAAAAAAAAAAAAACCTCTTAAAAGTTACTGAACAAATCTATCCAGCTTCTCTTCAACGCCGCTTCACTATTGGCTTTTGCTTGGCGTGGAAGCGTGTGTATGAGATCGATGGTGTTTTCGAGCTTGATTTTGGGTTTGGCTCGCGAGCGGGTCCCACGCGGTGTACTTGGATGTATGGTTTAGACGAGCCAGGTGGATCCCACAATTATTCGGTGTCGGGTTCGGATCCTACTTGCATGCCCTCACTACTCAGGTTGTGTGTGTTCTTTTTGTATCCTTTAATAGTACTAGTAATTAATGGTTAGTTACTTTTGGTACCATACCCGCGAATTTATTGCCAAAACTTGCTCTGTTGACTGACCCTGCCAATGTGGTCAAAAGCCTGAATCGTTTCGTGCACCCAAAATTCTGCTACTTATTCAAACCATCAGAATTAGTAGTACACTTCCTTATATATCCGCATGAATCATTTCCTGCACTAAATTGTTTTCTACTTGAAGTTTTGATGAGGAAAAATTGCTCTTGCAAAAGTTGTGTAGTTATTTTGTTGGATCCAGTTAAAGTCACGTTTCAAATCAAGGGTATTATCGAACGTTTTGTCTGGATTTCGGTTAAAAATATTGCGAAGAGTACGTGTTAAAATTTTATATCTAAAGAATTTTTAAGTGAAGATGGGCGACTATAAATAAATTAAAATTTTGGATGGACGGGAAAAATTACTTTCTATTTATTTTGATTTTTGGAATTTTTATAAATTTTTTAGTTCTTATTTAAGTGTTTAGAGTATATATTACTGTAAAATACTTATTTAAGTGAGAAAAAAATGGGAGAGTGTAAAGAGAGATTTTTGTATTCAATTTTTTTTATATATATATATATATATTTATTTTGTTGTGCATTAATTGAAATAATGTATCGAGGGTGTTTTATCTGTAAACATATATTAACGTATTATTAGCCGAACAGTATAATTTTTTTATATGCTATGTTCTTTATTGCTTTTTTATTTTTATCTTTATTTTCTCAAATGTTTTCATCAAGTTTTTATATATGAGATTTGATTTTGAGTTTCTAGTACAAGTAACAAAAAAAACTTTATAATTAATTTTTTAGGTTTTAAATAAAGTCATATTATTTTATATTTCTGAGTAAATTTATTTGTGAAAAAATTAAAAAAACCACGTGACATATTATTTCCCTCAAAAAAAAAAAAAAAACAAAAAAACAAAAAAAAAAAGAAAAAAAGGGATATGCTCAGTTACTTTTCAGCCAGTTTCTTTAATAAAGCAAGCTATATCTAAACTTATAATTTTAATTATTGTTCAGCAAATAAAATTTATAAGTAAACGAATTTAACGAAACTCTTAATTTCGCTTATAAGAACTACTTAAATTTAATAATCCTCGGCTATTATAAGTCATCGGGTTCATTAGCCCTGTCCCTATCGTGCAAGTCTACAGATAAGTTCAGTCCAAATAGCGCTTTGATCACACAGAGTAAAAAATTATTTAATTATAGTTTGAATTTAAAATTCGTTCAAAAATTTATGGGGAACATGTATTATCATCCACTAATTTAAGCTAAAATAACCTCACATTCCAAGTTGTTATTAAATCGCCACGCACCGCCCGTTTTGTTGAGGGCGAGATGGAGGGTTTAGTGGCGGCGGCGGCGAAACCGATGATTAAGGTCGCGGCGGTTTGCGGATCCCTCCGCAAAGGCTCCTACAATCGCGGCCTCATTCGTTCAGGTAAAACCCTAAATTCTTATTCTTCTTATAAAATATAGAATTTTTTTTTTTTTTTTGTGGATTTTTAAATTATACTCTGAAATTTGAAAATTTGGATGAATTGGAAATGAAGCTATAGAGCTGTGCAGTGGTAATGGGTCGGTCGCCGGAATGCAGATCGAGCTCGTCGACATCGCGCCGCTGCCGTTCCTGAACACGGATCTCGAGGTGGACGGCGGCTTCCCGGCCCCCGTCGACGCCTTCCGCAAGAAGATCGTCCAAGCCGACGCCTACCTCTTCGCCTCTCCCGAGTACAACTACTCTCTCTCAGGTCTAAATAAATTGTTGCAACCTAATCTCACCTTAATTATTCAATAATCATTCAGCAGAGTGTTATAATTCACTGTGAATGCGAATGTATGTAAGTAGCAGAGACTCTAATAATAAGTGCCAGCTGAATCGTTACATTTGGTGCCCGAACCGATTTATTAGCCAGAAAGCAGCCTAGGTTGCTACAAAATTGATTTCAGGAAAGCTTGATTGATTATGTTGAATTCAGGTCTGACGCTCATAACACTGTATCTAAGTTGCTCGATGATGAAGTAATTTACGTTCGTGCGCTCCGACCCGCTAGCGTTGGGCCCAAAATATTAGCGTGTAAGATCTTATATATATATCCAATCAGAATCTCAATTCCATTCTCGTCAGATCAGAATGTTCGTCAGAATTACTGGACGATGTTAGATTCTAGAGGTGGCTCCCCGTGGTGTATTATTTAGCTCTCACACTTCCGGCTGGTATTCGTCTCTACACCATTTGTGACGACCCGACTCGCTAGCAATAATAATTCGTTGGATCCAAACCGCAGCCTAAAATGCTTAAACCCAGTTATTATTACTAGCGTATATGGTCTTATATATCTAATAAAAATTGCAATCCCATCCGATGTGAAATTATTGGGATGTTACAACTTTGATTCACCAAGTGTCGTTATTTGAAATATTGGTATTGGTATCATTTTTGCGTCGGGCTTCTTTTATTTAGTTTCGTCAGTTTTCACAATTCTGGCGGCTTCTCTTATGATCAATATGAAATCATGTCATAGTTCGTTTAATTGTTTCTAATGCGGCACCGCAATTATAACTAGAGCTCTTATGTTAAGATTATGGCATGGTTCAGGACCGAATGAACTTTACATAGCAGGAAGGATGTTTGTGAGCACTAATACTAGTTGCCTCCTCATAATCTTTATCTGCTTCAGTGTTTTTTTTTACTCTTGAGTGTGATTGATTTTCACACATCTGCATTATATTTGGTTACTTTTCACACTTGATCTACAATATTTAAGTCAATACCTTCCCTCGAGCACTGTTCTGGTAGGATCGAAATTGACACATGAGAAATCCAATTATGCCTTTGTCAAATATCTTTTAAATAGTTATCACAACAATATATAGATCTTTGGTTCATATTTTGTCGTAAATCTTTTCTTTTTAATTATTTTTGTAGGCCCTCTGAAGAATGCTATCGACTGGGCATCTCGGGCCCCAAATTGTTGGGCGGACAAGCCTGCCGCTGTCGTGAGCGCAGGAGGGAACTTCGGAGGAGGACGCGCTCAATACCACCTCCGTCAGGTCGGGGTTTATTTGGATCTTCACTTCATCAATAAGCCGGAACTATTTGTCTATGCATTCCAACCTCCGTCAAAATTTGACAGTGACGGGAATTTGATTGATCCAGACACTAAAGAGCGGCTTAAGCAAGTCCTATTGTCACTGCAGGCTTTTACTCTTCGACTACAACAGTAAAAGTCGAATTCCTCGGAATCATGGAAAAACATTGCATTTGGCTACAAACACAAGTTTTATTTTGGGGTATCCTATGTTTACTGTGTACACTATATTGCTCAAACTCACGTAGAAAGGGTAGTCACCGATTGTAGATTTCCTCAACTTTTTCTTTGTGCTTAAGAGTGTCATGTTTGGTTATTTGAACATGTTGTCAATAAAACTCATTTCCTTGTGTTACTTATGTATCGTGGTTGCCAAAGAGTAGAAACAAGAGTTGTGTATCTATAGAATAAAAGTTATGCACACAAGAATGACTAGTAAAAATCGATATATGCAGTGCATTGTGAATTCATGTTTCACAGAAGCTACATACAATCATGCAAATGTTCTGCCATAATGTAATATCTACCAAATATACATAAAAAGAAAAATCTTCTATACACTTGCAGCAAAAAGAGAGAAAAAAGAAAGAAAGTGGTTGCCCTTGCTATTACCAAGCTGCCAAAACTTCAACCATTGATTGTTCTACGAATAGAAAGGTGTATCATAGTTTAATTTGCTCTGATACCTTGTTAAACAATCATATTTTCGCATTGTCAACTTCTTTTATCTGCAGAGAAAACATATTTTTGTCCCTTCTCACTTCTTACCCAGCTAACTCCTGGTTGTTTCCTATCTGCCTGAGATTCCATGAGTCTCCTCATTTCCTTCATGTCCTTCCATCTTCTAGAAGAAGCATAATTATTCGACAGAGCAACATAAGTTCCAGGATCTTTCGGATTCAACTTCAGAAGCTGTTTAGCTGAGTACTCTGCTAATTCAATGTTGCCATGCATGCTGCTGGCCGCAAGTAGCGAAGTCCAAATAAGCTCATTGGGCTGAAATGGCATTTCCTCTACAAAACTCATCGCTTCCTTTAACCTCCCTGCACGGCCAAACATGTCGATGAGGCAAGCATAGTGGCCGATCGTTGGTTTTTCTATAGACTTGAAATATCCGTACCCCTTTTCAACCATTCCACCTCGATTGCATGCGGTGAGAACACCAATGTAAGTGATGTGGTTTGGTTGCATATTCTTCTGGTTCAATAATTCATGAAATATTTGTAAGGCTTTTTGAGCATAACCATGCTGAGATAGGCTGTTAATCATCGCATTCCATGAGGCCAAGTCTCTCTGCGGCATCTTATCAAAAAGCCTACTTGCTTCATTTATATATCCAGACGATGCGTACATGTACAGCAAGCTACTCCAGACAAATTTGTCGCGGCTAACATTTATACCTGCTTTGGTTATCTGGGCATGAATCTGTTTCCCTTCTTCACCTGCTCCAAGCTCCGCACACGAACTCAGAAGAGTTGAGAATGTATACTGATTTGGAGCCACTCCCAATTCATCGCATAACATTCTAACATACAATTTTAAAGCTTCGTGGCTCTCACCACTCTGCGAAAATCCTGCAATAAGAGAAGTCCATTGGACAACACCAGGACTACAAATCTGTTCAAAAAGACGGAGTGCTTTGTCTAAACAGCGGTGCTCAGCATACATCCTAATAAGAGAGCCAAGAACGGATGCACCGCTACTATTATTACAACATCCGAGCTTAATAACAAGAGCATGCAACTGTGTCCCATTATACAGTCCTATTGCCCTCAAAAGCATCGACACGGTCGCCTCTCGTAGCTCCGCACTGATCTTCAAAGCCTCGAAAAATGCATCCACTGCTTTAGCTTCATACCCATTTCTAAGACACCCTTGTATTACCACATTAAAAGTCGCATCGTCCTTCTCCTCCATCTGAGCAAGAACTTGCTGCGCTTCATCATGGCAACTGTGATCAATGTAGGCTTCAAAAAGAGCAGTGCTGACAAACACATCCAATTTGATATCCATCATCTTCGCAATTAGGCCATGGAGTTGCCGGACTGTGATAGCACTCAAATCGGCATCTTTAAGAGATCGAAGAACACAAGCAAATGTGACATGATCTGGGCTCAGGCCACTCTCCTGCATTTGTGCAAAAAGCTGCAAACACTCTTCCCCGCCTAAATCCCCGGCCATTAGAGAGTTCCACGACACAACACTGGGCTCCGCAATCTTCAAAAAGGCTCTCACTGCACACTCCATCTCACCACAGTTAACATATAAATCTACCAAACCCGTGCCGACGAACACATTGAACCCCATACTCGATTTGATGATCTGCGCATGTATCTGCCGGCCCTCAAACGACGCACGAATGCTCACACAAGCACGTAAAGCACACGAATAAGTGTGCGCATTCATCTCTGCGTAATCGTTTTCAACGATTTCTTGATAAAGCCTCAAAGCATCCAACTGCCGGCCCGATTCGACGTATCGAGCCAACAACGAAGTGAACGCGACGACATCTCTGTCGGGAATTTCATCGAACAACTTGCGGGCAACTTCGATGGACCCGAATTTCGCATACAGGTTGAGCAAATGAGTGTATAATACAGTAATTTCGGACGAGAATGAACACAAGCTACTAGTTTTGATGATGTAGGAATGAATTTGGATCAACAAATCGAGGTCGTTTAGTTTGTAGCAAGCGTTTAGGACAGAGCGGAGGGTGAGGGGATCGGGTGCGGCGGAGGCGGAGGCGGAGGCGGGGGAGAGGAGCATGTCGAGGAAGAGGCGGAGGGCGGCGGCTGGGCGGCGGAGGCGGAGGCAGGCGGAGATGGCGGCGTTCCAGGTGGCGGCGTCGCGGGCGGGGAGGAGGCGGAAGAGGGCGAGGGCGCGGTCGAGGGGCTGGGACTCGGCGATGGCGGAGAAGAGGAGGTTGGTGCGGCGGGTGAGGGAGGAGGAGGTGCTAGGGTTTGGGGACGAGGAGGGTGGTGGTTTGAGGAGGGAGACGATGATGGGTTTGGGAAGGGTAGGGGGAGGAGGAGAAGGGTGGAGGATCAGGAGCATGGCCATGGGGTTCATGCAGCAGCAGCAGCAGCAGCAGATGAAAGAGATTGCATGCAATCTTTTAATTTGGCAACAAACTAGTCAAGATCATTTTTTTTTTTTTTTGAGAGTAAGGTAGCATGCTACCGCTTCATTCAATGAACAATGAATTTAGCAAAGGTACGAGACAGCAGGGTCTCGGAAAGACAGGCAAACATACAACAGCAAAAGCCCTGGTCGCAGAACGACCAACGGGAAAAAACAAAAATCCACGCCAACTACTGGCGGCGGCTGCCGGGATCCCAAAGGGTCCCTAAGTCCCGGATCTTCGTTACCAGGTGGATCGGCGCCTGAGTCTTGTTTTCAAAAATGCGTTGGTTTCGCTCCAGCCAAAGAACCCACCAAGAGATTAGGAGGAGAGCAAGTTCTGTGTTCCCGGATGCACTCCTGTTGTAAGAGAAAGCTTCCCAAAGCTCTACCGGAGTCATCCGTGCGAGCACCCGCGTGTTATTCGGAAGGGCACCGGCCAGGATGTCAACGGTAAACCAACACCTCGAGAACAGATGTTCACCAGTTTCTGTCTCTTGCATGCAGAAGCGGCACCTCCCATCCCCGGTCCAACCCCTCTTGAGAAGTAGCTCGGCCGTAAGGATTCTGTTCCTGAGTAATAGCCAACCAAAAATCCTGACCTTAAGGGGAACCTTGACTTTCCACAGTTCAGCAAAACGCCTCTCCTGCACTCCTCCATTTTCCAAGAACTTGTAAAGGGACTTGACACTGAACTTGCCACTTGTATCCCATCGCCATCTAACCTCGTCTGACCGATCCAGCAAAGTGTAGTTCCGCAACTCCTCCCTAAGAGAGGCGATTGGGTCGCCAGTAGTCCCCCCCCTGAGTGTGGAACCCGCCAAGATCTTGCGCCACCGCCAACCCCTCACACCCCAACACTCCATAGCCCTATAACTTTTAGAGTTGACCGAGTCGAAGATAGACGAGTAGGCTACTCTGAGAGGCGTCTGACCGATCCAGATGTCGTTCCAAAACTCCACACGTGCTCCATTCCCGACGACATAAAGAAGACCACACTTGAAGACACTCTTTGACTTGAGCACATTTCTCCACCATGCGGATGCCGGACGGAAGGTTGCACCTTCCCTAAGTGGTCTTCTACGCCGATAATACGAACCTAGAATGAGCTCTCTCCATAAGCACTTCTGTTTTGTCAGCAGGACCCACCACCACTTGGCAAGTAAGGCTAGGTTCATATTTTCCAAGTTAAGTATACCCAAGCCCCCCTCCCGCTTACTTCTGCAGACAGTCTTCCAGTTAACCCTGCACTGTCCTCCCTTGACCTCCTTGGACCCTTTCCAGAAGAAGGCCCGTCTCAAGGAGTCTATCCGACTGATGACCCATTTAGGGGCCTTGAACACCGAAAGGTAGTACAAGGGCAGATTAGTCAGCACCGAGTTAACCAGCACAAGTCGCCCCCCTTGGGAGAGTAGTTTAGCTTGCCACCCCTCAATACGCTGCTCGATCTTGCTTACCACCACCCGCCAGTCTTCCTTCCGGGGTTGACCTGTAGAAAGTGGCAGTCCTAGGTACCGGATTGGTAGCGCGCCCACTTTGCAGCCCAGGATACCAGCAATTCGCTCCGCCCTCCCAGCCCGGTTACCCGTATAGAAGACTTCGGTCTTCTCCCTGTTGATCTTCAAGCCCGAGGCCCATTCAAAGAGTTGCCAGATGAGTCTGAGGTTCGTAACCTGCCTAGTCTTTGCTGCGCAGAAGAAAAAGGTATCGTCCGCATATTGCACCAGTGTTACTCTCTCTGCCGCGTTCGGTCCAACACCTACGATGTGCCCTAATGCGGCTCCCTTGTCCGTCATTCTCGCCAGGCCTTCCGCCACAAGTAGGAAAAGGTACGGTGCTAGCGGATCGCCCTGTCGAAGACCTCTCCGTGTTTTAATCCATTTGGTCGGGACACCATTGACTAGTGCAGCTACCTTGGCATTACCTATACAGAGGTCAATCCACCCGCACCATCTCTGATCAGCCCCCAGCCAGCTCAAGACCTTCCTGAGAAACGCCCAGCTAACTCTGTCGTAGGCTTTCTCAAAGTCAGCTTTAATCCCTACACTGTTGGCTTGCTCTTTGAAACACCTTCCCCAGCCTGTTAGCAAGAACCTTCGCAATAATCTTGGGCACCCCGTTGATAAGACTGATCGGTCTATAGTCTTGGGCCGCCGAAGCATCTTCTTTTTTTGGGATTAGGCAGATGAAAGAGTAATCCAAAGACCCGATCTTTAACCTGCCCTCATACAGTTCACGAAAGATGACCATGAGATCGTCCTTGATCGTCCCCCAGAATTTCTGATAGAAGAGCAGGTTGAAACCGTCAGGGCCCGGTGCTTTATCACTACCCAGCTGGAAGGTCGCCGTCTTCACCTCAGCTTCTGAGAAGGTCTCCGAAAGTTGGGACGGGTTGGGAAAAGTCTTGGATCCGAACAAGGAGCTCCAGTCTCCCGTCCTCTCACAGTCCGTTCGATTCCGCCCGAAAAGCTCCGAAAAATACCTGTAGAAGTGTTCTCTCTTATCTTCCTCTCTGTGAAGCAAGGAGCCGTTTTCCGTGACCACGTTAATTGCGTTGACACGCCTTCTAGAGTTCGCTATCGCGTGGAAGAACTTGGTATTCCCGTCGCCGCTTATAGCCCACTTTTGTCTGGAGCGGGCTTTCCACATCAACTCCTCGGAGAGTACGATCTCTTGAAGCTTAGCTCTCAGCAGAATCCTGTATTCAAATTGTTGTGAGGACAGATCCATCACTTCCTCCAGGCTGTCAAGGCGTTGAATCTCTTCCATACACTCCTTCTTTTTGTTAGCGATACTGTAGAAGCTGGATTTGCACCACTCTTTTATTCTCTTTCGACAGTGTCTGAGCTTCGCGTTGAAAGAGACAGCCCCGTTTTCCACTCCAGGTATCTCCTTCCACCAGATCGGGATCAGGTCGCAGAAATCCCCGCACATCAGCCACATCTCCTCGAATCTAAACAGTCGTGAAGGAGCCTTGTCCCCCGTGTTAAGTAGAATAGGTGCGTGGTCCGAGATAACTCTCGGCACCGCAATCACCTTTGACAGCGGGAACTTCTGATCCCATTCAGTTGAGACCAGGAATCTATCGAGTCTAGCCAGACACGGGGAGCGCTGCAAATTAGACCAGGTGAATTTCTGGTTCCCCATCGGAAGGTCAATCATTTCAAGCTCGAAGATAAGATTCGAGAACAACTCCATCAGTCGCCCGCTCCCCGCCCTACCCCTTCTTTCATTGCTATCCCGGGTAAGGTTAAAGTCCCCACAGATAACCCAGAGCCCCGCACACTCTCTTTTAAGGTCCATCAGCTCCTGGCAGAACTCTTCTTTACCGTCCCAGGTGGGAGGTCCGTAGACGTTAGTCAAGGAGAAACAAGTACCATCACAGAAATGCTTAAGGCGAACAGTAAGCGAGAAGTTCCGAACAAGCACCCCTTCACACTGGAACATCTTTGAATTCCAACAAGACACAATCCCCCCTGACGCTCCTACCGACTTAACAAAATGGCACCGGTCGTAGAACGTGCCAGCGAAAGAGCGGAGGAAAGATCTAGAGATATTTTTTTGTAATTATTTTCTATCTGATCGATTTTACGGAACATACTATCAGAGCCAGTCATAATTTTCATCCCTTACTAGCATAATTTTCATCTGCGTATTCATTCAGTTATCTGTCTTTCTAAACTGTTGTGCTTACAAACGTTCATGTCTAATTGAGGAAGAAATCTAACTATTGAATTGAATTGCATATGTATAGAACGCTATAAAATTTTTTTTTGAGAAAAAAAGATAGCACGCTACTCGCTTCATTCAACTTGTAACTGAATTTAGCAACATGGGTAAAAAAGCAAGGTCTCTCAAGAGCGTAAAATAATAAAAAAAAAAAAAAAAAATAACGGCGTCAGTCCAAATTTTTCCATAGTGCCAACACTTTTCTAACTGAGCTAACGGCGAAAAGTAGATCAGTATTATGATGTTGGAAGATAACCCTATTCCGGATATTCCAGATCACCCACCAATTGTTGGAAGATAATCCTATTCCGGATATTCCAGATCACCCACCAATTCGCCGACAGAACAGTAAGAGATCTGCTCTGCTCCTCAAGTCCATCCCTTCTCAGCCAGTTCTCCCACACATCGCTAATACAAAATCCAGTCTCCTCGAAACCAGGGCCCACCTCTCCCGACCCGAGCACGAATCTTGAGTAAATACACCTCAAGAGCAAATAGTTAACTGTCTCCAGCTAAACGCCACAAAGCACACAGTGGTAATTACTGAACCACCCCCTCTTTCCAAGGTTGTCTGCCATTAGGAGCCGGTTCTTAATGGCTAGCCAGACGAAGACCTTAACTTTGGTCGGCATACGCAAACGCCACACCGAGAAGGTAACATACTCTCGTAGTCCCCCATCATTAATTACATTGTAAGTGGACTTGACGGTACAAGTATCCTTCTTATGCCATCTCCACACCACGCCATCCTCCCTATTAACCGGTGTGATCCCCCTCACAGCCTCCTTAAGTAATCGAACTTGGTCTCTCTCCCTCTGCCTCCTCGATAAGACGCCTCTTAAAAAATTTTTTCATTTCCATCCATTATTGTCGAAGCAAGCACTAACTCTGAACGCATTCCTATCCACATCACTAAACAGCTCCGAAAACAGTGATTGCAGGCTCATCATGCCGCACCATCTGTCAGTCCAAAAATTGATTATATTCTCCTTCCCAAGTCAGTAGGACACTCTCATTTTAAATATCTCTTTGCTATTGGTAACACTTCTCCACCACTGAGAGACAAGCCTGAAAGATCCCCCCTCCCACAAAGGAATTCTCTTGGAGTAATACAACCCACTAATGAGTTTGTTCCACTAAAGGTTAGGCTCCGTGAAGAACCTCCATCACCATTTGCAGAGAAGTGCATCGTTCATTGCACTCAGGTCTAAGATACCCAACCTCCCTTTCAGTTTACTCCTGCACACATTCCTCCACCCAACAAGTCGTCCCCACCCACGTAAATTTGCGTTGCCAGACCAAAAGAAATCCCTCCTGAGAGCCTCAATACGTTTAATAACCCATTTCGACGGCTTGAAGATAGAGAAGTAATATAGAGGTATGTTGGTCAGCACCGCATTAACCAATGTTAGCCTGCCACCCCTCGAAAGTAACGCTGTAAAATTTGTCTGCAAACGATACCTCTATGATAATAACACGTGGCATGAATTTATCTAATTTTTATCGTGCACTCAAGTTAGAATATTGATTAAGACAACTGTTAAATTATTCTTTTATAAGATTGATCTTAGATAACAAAACTATTCTACTAATCTTTGAGAACGCTATCAATGTGAACAGAAAACTTTTGTTGATTCCCGTGAATAGTTCTAAGGTATTTTATCGATTTTTTCAGTATTTTTTTTGTGTTATTAATATATTGTCAAACTCATAATGGATCTTATACTGATGACAAATTGCTTCAGTACATACCTGGGAAGTATATGTATGACCCTGGAAAGAGTTTAAAATTGTCTGGTATAAAGAAATTTGCTTAGAATAATAGATTTGTTTAGGAAGAAAAGTTAACAAAATACTTAGGATGATTCCAAAATCAAGAAAAGAAGCATAAACAAATGCCTGAGTAGGAGTGTGGACTACACGAGGAGAGTACACTTAGTCGCACGCCAACACGACAAAGGCTCGTTCTCGCGCAACAAATTCGTGTGCTCCCTCCGTGCTTAATAAGGTAGTAATTTAAGTGAGCCCAGTTGATCATATTTAACTTTTTCCGTGTAATATATATAGTAAATTTCCAATAATTATGTCACGTTTTCGATTGCTCACGTACATGTCATTATTAATTAGTAAACTATTGTTTAATGTGACGATAAATTAGTATTGAATCCTCAGTATATAAATTTGAGTTCCCTAGCAAGTTGCACCAGCATTTTAATTTTGCGAGCCCAAAATCATCATGTTAGCCCTCTCGCCGCGGATTTTCTCTTCGCCGTTAGAGAACAACATGATGAGCAACGAATTCTGCTCGGAGGATCCCTTCGCAAGCAACCACATCCAATATGAAGATGGCATGCTCCAGCAGTCACTTCATTTGCCTTCTCCGCCGCAGCCCGAGCTCGAGTTCGACAACCAAAGTCGCGCCAGCAACAGCGCAAAAGACTCCCCAGGAAGCCACAAGAAGTTGAGCCACAACGCCTACGAGCGCGACCGCAGAAAGAAGCTCAACAGCTTTTACTCGTCCCTCCGCTCACTGCTCCCTGAATCTGATCGAACAGTAACGACCCGCGAACTATAGCTACACACTTGTTCATGTCAATTGCACTTGTCAAACTTTGTAGTACTACTCACTTCGATATCTTGTGTACTTAGCAGAAGAAATTGAGCATTCCGTCGACGGTTTCCCGCATCGTGAGATACATACCTGAGATGCAAAGTCAAGTCGCGAGGCTATCGCGAAGAAAGGAAGAGGTTTTAGCGGAAATCGCGAAGAGAAAAGATGGATCACCAACAAAAGAGGGCATAGAGTTCCTTATCAATGTTTCTGCTACTTGTCTAAATAGTGAAGAGGTAATGGTTCACATCACTGTTTTGAACAAGAACATTAGCCTCCCTCTCTCTAAGTTTTTCAAGGTTTTGGAGGGAGAGGGGCTTCAACTAATGAATGCCTCAACTTTCACTAGCTTTGGAGAAAAAACATTTTACAACCTCCATTTTCAGGTATATATGTGCTTCAAATCATTGTAATTTTTGTTATATATATATATATATAGTTAGTATGTGTGATTCAATTTTAATATTTAGTAGGTGTTATTAATTTAATTTGGACAGATAAAGAGATGCACAGGAATGGAGGGTCAGATCTTCTGTGAGCATCTTGTGAAAGTTATTAAAGAGAAAGCAATGCAAGGGATGATTACTCCAACACACAGTAATTAACTAATGTTTGGGCTAATTTTTGAGGGTGAAAAAGTCGTTTACATGAGAATTTCCGGATTAGCGATATGATTGACAAAATTATCATACATTATTGGATTGGGTAAATCTTAGCTTTTGTGCTCTTTTGAGAAATACAATTCTGAAATTCTGATGTATTGACTCATGCCTACTTTTGAAAAACATCATCTTGATATATAATTAATCCACCACAATATTTGTATAACTAAGATATATACATTTGCCAAAAATTTTATTTCAAAATTTCCTTCATAAATATTTTTTAGTAGCAGATGAGTCAAAAACTCTACAACCAAGATTGGGAAAAATACACGTAATGAGAAATTTTAGTTTTTCTTATCATCTGCTACTCAAAAATTAATCTTATGCAGGAACATCAGCAATTCATATATATGTAGTTGTTGTTGTTGTTGTTTTTTTTTTTTTTTTTTAAAGCTACTAATAATTAAAGAACCTCTCAGCTCTCAGCACAACCTGGTGTAGATTCTCAAACATTTCCCCATCAAGAAAGAACACTTATAGTTATGCATTGATCACATAATTAATTTAATTATATGATGTAGAATTAATCATATTTCCTGTATAATATACCAAAAAATCTCAGATAATAAATAAGGATTTCACATCCAAATCTCAGATATATATTTGGTCTCTAGTATATTACTTTAAATATAGCTGATCCCCAACTTGCATGTTACATGATGAAGATTAAAAAACATGCAATAGATCGTGAGAGAAAGATGACAAAAGGAAAAGAGATTAAAAATGCATAGGAATGAAGCAGAAGAGAGCATGAGTGCGAAGTCTATGGCACGTGCAAATGCTTTGCATGCTCGTGCTTTTCGTTATAGTACGTTCACGAGCCAATTTTTAATAAGCAGACATAAAAACTTGAGGATCCGTCCTATGCGCGACGCAGATTTTTCAAATGTCGCTGTAGACACAAAGCCCCTTTGCATTAAAGATTGAGAGATCCACATCATGAGGAGTACAAATCCTTCAAATGTCAAACAAAACGTCTTGGGAAGGCTCCTGAGGAATTAATATTTCCCAAGCGTACGTGGACAAATATTCAAGGCCATGTGTGACCCAAAACTCAAAATTGAATACTCTTCTAGCAAACTTAAAACCCAACTTTTGATCATATTTGTGGTAGTAAACAAACTTTCGTAGCATACAAAGACAAAGAGGTCTAGCAATTTGCCTACTTATCACAATGATGCTATCAGAAGGCTGTGGCATCTCTAGAATTTAAAATATATATATATATATATATATAGAGAGAGAGAGAGAGAGAGAGAGAGAGAGAGAGTGTGTGTGTGTGTTCAGTTATTATACTCTTATGAATAAAATTCTTTCGTAC
Organism: Tillandsia fasciculata; assembly: GCA_029168755.2. Classification (NCBI taxonomy): domain Eukaryota; kingdom Viridiplantae; phylum Streptophyta; class Magnoliopsida; order Poales; family Bromeliaceae; genus Tillandsia; species Tillandsia fasciculata. Next base: position 29,828,925 of record CM054930.1, read on the forward strand.
TCATAAATTTTCATCCCTTAAATAAAGAAATATGCGGTTAGAATTATATTAGTTCCTAAATTTATACTATTTTACCAACAACCTAGTAAACCCTAGGGCGACCACTATCATCCTAACCGTATATTTTTTATCCAAGGATAAAAAAGTTATGAGTACAAAAATGTTTATACTCATAAAAGTATATATAATATGATTAAATTTTCAAGCCGACTATAAAATTTTGGACAGTGGTTTGTTCCAAAAGATTAAGAGAGTAAGAATCCTAGGGCTACAGTAATTTTAGAAAAGTAATGTTCTGTACACTGGCACATTTAAATCTAACCGTTTATTTTTTAAGATTAAGTAAGATCAATCAAAATCAATCATAAAGATAATATTAAAAAGCACATATTATTCTATTACTATATTTAATAATATCCAACAAATATTTATTTTCTTATTTAATTTTGTTACTTATCAAATTACATTGTGACTAATTTGATAAGTCGTAAGCCTTCGTAAATTTGAATTTGAAATTTATCTTCGATTAAAACTTTATATTTATAATTTTAAATACAAAGTTCTAATTTAAAATTTTTATTTTTAAAAATTAATTTCAAAATTTAAAATCAAATTCAATTTGTATTGTTACTTATGAACCCAAATTTAATTATTTATTTAACTATAAAGTTTCTATTTTTAAAATTAATTCAAATTTTTAATTTTAAAATTTTTAATTTGAATTTAATTTGTAGTATTACTTATGAAACCAACTTCTTACTTTAAATTGAAAATAAAATTTTAAATTTGAATAAAAAGTGGACAATTTTTTTTCTTACTAGCCGACTACCAAATTTGATAGTGCCATAAAATATTTTGTTTTCTTACTTATTTTCGATACTTATCAAATTAGATAATAGCTAATTGGTTAAGTAACTAACTCCTCAATACATAGATTAAATTTGAAATATAAACTTTTGATTAAAATTGAATCAAAAGTTTTATTTTCAATTTGTATTTTATATTCAAGAAAATTTTGAATTTGATTAAAATTGTGTACGTTCAAATATTGTAGAGGTAGCAGAGCTCTTAAACTAATAATTTGAATTCAAAATTTATTATTTATTTAAATATATAGCTTTTTATGTTTGAAAATTAAATTCATAAATTAAATTTAATTTTAATATATATTGTTACTTATAAATCAAACTTTAATTATTTATTTAAAATTTAATTTGTACTATTACTTATGAAACTAACTTTTTAATTACGTAGAATTGAAATTGAAAATTTAAATTTAATTTAAAAGTTTTATTTGAATTGATACTAATTATATTTAAGAATATTTTGAATTTGATTCAATTTATAAATTTCTAAGTATTTTTAATAATAAATTTTCAATTTGAACGTAATTTAAAATATCAATAGGAAGGAGATGATTTTTCTCTTCAATAAGAATATTTAGAAAACTAATAATCAACATATTAGGAATAAACTTAGAATGGTAAAAAGTTCATAATATCATTTTCTAATGATAAGATTAAGAAATTTTATTCGATGAAAATACTCTTTTATTTCTACCGGGTGACTCGTACCGGACTTTGCTCTCAAGAAGTTAAAATGACATCTTAGCGGTTAATTTTTAAAAAATTAATAGCTAAGAACTAATGGTTTATACGAACATTACTCATTTTAGAACGAGTGATTCTTATGAAAAGAAGAGTATCAAAATTAATATCAGAGCTAATCACCGGTCAAAAGTAGTGTGAGATAGTATTAATTGAGCAAGTATCATATAGGGGACAGAACTCGCTCCCTAACTGATGACCATTATGGGTGTAACGTGGCTCCCCGACTGACAACCAATATGAAATCCCCGATCTTTAATGGTCAGCTTCTTTAATTAGCTTATATTACATGAATATAAAAGTTGATGCACTTTATAGATCTACCAAAGTCCCGGATCTGTTAAAAAGTTGGCGCACTGATCTACCAAAGTCCTTCAAATATGAATGAGATGGCTTGAATTGGACGGTGAAGTCTACTTAATGCATGCAAGTGCAAGTTATCTTTGTCAAAAGTCTGTACATAAGCTAATTAAAGAAGTTGCCAACTTCAATTCGTGCATATGCATGTATGCCTATAAAAAGAGTTATCAACTCTACGTATAAGCAACAAGCAACTAGTCAATCATTAAAGTTGCCGACTTGAATTTGTGCATATGCATGTATGGCTATGCTCGTTCAGCAATAAGCATAAAACCTTCTACTTACTAAAAACCATTCACTTAAACATATATATTACCAATGTTCCTATTCAATAATATATCTGAAACTCGGATAAAGTATCATATACATCTGAAATCGAAACAACAACACCGACTAGGTGTGTTTCTACAATTTGCTGGAGCTACAAATCTGAGAAGCCTACTTACACAGTTATGATGCAAGAATCAAACTGCGTCACCATATAATACAGATAAATATACTCACTTATAGCACAAGTATTTACAATATCATGGGTACGCCTGTTTGCCGCTCACGTAAGTAGCTAAGACGGAAGACGGTATCTCATGGACAAGCTCATCCCACGAACTGGCAGGTAAAACCACAAAATCTGCATACTTTCCAGGCGATAAACTGCCCAAACTATGGTCGAGGAAGCAAGCATATGCTGCTGATATGGTTTGCCTGCCACATTTGATTAAACAATACTTAATAGTTTTTTTAATCTTAAAAAAACAATAATTGAGTGGAAAAAAAAATGTAAAGATATCTATAGAGAGGATTATGATCTAGTTTTTTTAGTAACAGAATAGATTGGTCGATTTTCAAAAGGAGCTTTGGTTGGTCGATATTAACTAGAGAAGGTAACGAAGATGAAGGCCTTACGCTTTTATAGCATCATTCAATTCAACACTCTCACTGGGATTCCAAGCACTTTGCCATCCTGGGGGTACCCGGTACAGCGCAGTTCTGATACTTCCTAATGGATTAACATCTACTACCTACCAAAACGAAAGGCAGATAGTACATTATTGTAAGAGCCAAAAAATATGTGCATTGAAAAATACAAGTACAAATGTTGAGAAAGCTCACTGGCCAGTCCGAACCGAAAGCTAAGTGTGTATCGGCATCTAAAAGTGACTTGAATAAATACGAACTTCGCAGAGCACGGTCTTCCCCAAGTTTTTTCCCAGCTGAATTAGCGTCATCCAAGATATGATCTGGCTGTTAACAACAGTAAACTAACTAATTCAGCCAATGGAACATATCACACCATGACCATATATTGGACAGTGAAAACTTTTGAAGCAATCCAAACCTGTACAGAGTGCGAGCTTGAGTTTATTTAATTCTCTCAATTTCATCTCTTAGGTCTGGCAGACAAAATTGATTACTTCAGGTATATCTGTTACTTAGGATTCGTTTATTTTGTTTTAGCTTGGCTATTTCTGTTTTCCAAGATAGAAACGACTACTTGATAGGCATTGGTGATTTGAGAGAAAGCAGCACCTGATTAGGTTGACTAGCTACTCAAATGACTTAATCAAGTTGACTAGCTTAGAACAAGCGTAATAAAGAAAATCAGAGAAAACAAATGGACACTGAAAAAAAAAAAAAAAAAACAGCCCGCACTTTACCTGTACGGACGCAATAACCCTTTGTTGACCAAAACGCTTTGCTGTTCCTGGAGCTAGATGTTGCGCATGTTCAATCTGGAAGTTTTGTATCACCATTACCATGTTGTTGTTCGTAATAAGCATCCTTATTGATTATTCAGTAACAGACAAAACTAGTAACTAAGTTAAAGAACAACAACATATGGGACAGGAGATTGAATGAGTACCCTAAATCTGCGATCTCTCATTCCATGTAGGGAAGCCACTGAGTTGAAGAGATCCAGCACCATGTCATTTGCTTTGTCTCCAATTGCATGGATCGCCACCTTGAAAACAGGAATTAGAATAGATGAAAACAGGTGACGTCCTTGCTAACATGAACATCTAAAAAAATAATATTCCACAGGCAGGGTACCTGAAGTCCAGATCTGTCTGATTCTAGGGTTGCATTGAGAAGCCAATCCAAATTTGTCACTTGTAAACCGCTATTACTGGTGTCATCCTCATAGGGCTATAGTCACTCATCAAATATGCTTTGTTAGAGAAGCCCATCTTTACAAGAGAAAATAGAAGTGCAGGAAAAATTTGGAGAAGGACAAATGATATTTGATTAACTCATCGGAAAATAGGATAAGTCCAAGTTTTATTAGATATAATAGCAGAAACTTAATTGCTTACAGCAAGCTTCTCCATGGCTCCTGGGGAATGCCTAATCTACAAATTATTGAGAGGATTTCTATTCTAGGATAAAAAAAAAGCAACTAAATCAAGAATAATTTACTAAGGGGAAAAGGCAGAAAAGGTAGAATTCTATTACTTGACTACAGGGAAAGTTTTTCGCAAGTGTAAATCTCACAACACTTCAGAAGACAAGAAATTTACTAATAGAGAATAAGTACTCAAGAATAGTTACCCCTCTATACATAACTATGGCGACACTAGTGTGAGTAGTTTATCTCAGTAAGTTAACAAAAAAGTTGCCCAAAATCTAAATTAATATAAATACACTATTGTATTAATGGACAGAAGGATAGAAACATTCATAAATATATTCTCACCTCATAGAACAGTGCACTGTTGGAACCCAACGAACCATCAGAAAAAGCTTTAACACCACCAAGGTGTATCCATTGACTTATTGAACGACCTGTTTCTTGCATAAGATCCTACGTGTATCATGAAATGATGCCTATAAGCAGAATATCATTTAATGAAAGGATTCACGAAAGCTGGCTAATTTGTGACCGAGTTCATCAGTTCAAAAAGTTGAGTTTACAACAGATTTTAAACAAGATAAAATTACCTGACATATAACTATCAACAGAAGTAATTTCAAAAGATAAAATTACCTTACAGATAAAATTACCTGACATATAACTATCAGTAGTGCTTTTGCTTTCAGGGCCTAGTGTTTTCACTTAACACGAGGTATAAAGTTCTTCCAAAGTTCATTAGCTATTTGTACTTTACATTTTGTGATGAGCTCATGAATTTTCACAGAATTATTCATGCATAACCTGTCAAAAGTATACTGGCATTGCACTATGTTAGTAAACTACATTATATCAAAATTTATTCAACAAAGTTCTTTGGCTGCAGAAATTTGGAGACTTTCTGAAAAAATACTCACTAAAAAATCGAGAACCCCAAACCGAAGTATTCTAGTATTGGTCCTCACAAAAATATGATATATAGTTGCATAGATGAGCAAACAACTACAGGGTAGTTAAGTGTAACAAATGAAACCACAATGTAGCAAAGTGCAAACACTAAACCACAGAGGGGTCATTTAAAGTATTCCTTTCTATTAACTTACTAATTGATCTTACATGTAGAATAAGAGAGGCATACATGCTGAACTAACCGCTATACATTTCAATATAGATAATTTTGGTAAAAGAACAATATGACGCTATTAAGATAACATACTGTTGATATTCATTGAGGTAATCAAATAATAGAACAGGTTTAAACTACAAAGCATTGAGGAAGCCAGTGTACTTTAACAAAGAGAAATAATTTTAATGACTACTGTGAAAGGAACCTACAACTAGCCGAGACCATGATGGCAAAGGGAAGAATAAACAAACTCTTATCATCATTTTTCCAGCAGAATCAGCCCACTTGTAAACATCTGCAGACATATGAGTGCCATAGTGAAGTCAGCAACAAGCTAGAAATATAAGCACCTCAAATTCTTTACAAATTTCCCTTTCTTCTGATCATGAATAAGGATCACAACCTTCCAAAATATTACTTAACCTTAAACCAGGTAAAAAGCGGCTTTTCGTTTACTACTAGTATGATACAATCTCTGAGAATTACACATATTTCAGAATTAGGTGGAAACTAGAAATTACTGCAAATCCTGATAAAGAAAACAAGTATCCATGTAGAAAATCCTAACTAATACTAGAAGAGACCAAGAAATATGATTTTAAGCACAAGAAGATTGAAAGAATTCCAAAACTAACCTGAAAGATCATGCCAAACAAGATCAGCTGATGCACCCGGGAAATATCTTCCCATGTCAACTACAGTCGTCACCCCCCTCATCAGTGCATGCCTGCTTGCTCTTAGCAGGGCATCTCTTTTTTCATGGATTGAGACCTCAGGAATCACAGAGCGAACAAGTTTGATTGCGGAATCAACCAGCAGACCAGTAGGTTCTGTATGTAAATATGAAAGTATCAACTTTTTAAATGAAATTTGATTTCCTGGTTTTAGTTCCATATGAACTAATAAGTTTTAAAGTTTTGCACCTTGTTCTCTACCACGTGAACAGAACAGTTAAAGATACATAAGAACCAAATAAAGCTCGGACAAAAAAAAAAGGAAGAAAAAGGAAACTAAGAAGAAATAATATAGACTTGCATATGGAGACCACAACGAGGAAAAACATTTTTCATATCAAGACATCAAGCTAGCGACTGCTGCAAAAGAACAAGGAGAGCCTTAATGCAAGCAACAAAAGCAAACTCTCATCAACAAAATCTTTTACTTAATCTGAAGCTATTTGAGCAACTTACTGAACCATAACTCTTAATAAAGCCATCAGAATCCGATTCTAAATTTAATTGACATTTTATATTAGTATGATTTTACATCGTGATTGGAGGGTAAACATGTGAAAGAAACTGAAATAGATAAAAAAGAAGTGATTAACTTGTAAAATAATAACAAGAGTAAAAGTTATTTTTCCTTCCCAATTTAGGTTTAGGTACGGTACGGGATTTAAAAAAGTATCCAACTTATCCAACACGGTGACAATTATTTTAAGAAATTGAACAAACAGAATATACAACTTTACCTCCTTCAGTTGTCTTGATAATGCTTCCACCATCTGGATCATCGGTGTTTCTAGTAATCCCAGCAATCTTGAGAGCGAGCGAATTTGCCACTCCGATGTGGCCATCCATGCGCGAAAGCCAAACCTGCAGAGAAAGAATACCGCAATGTCAGCTAGCTGTACTACCAGTTTGGAAACTAAATCAGTACATGTTTGATAAACACACAGGGTTGTTTGGTGTAATATCATCTAGCCAAGAAGCATTAGGTAAGTCACCTCCCCAAAAGTCATTGTTCCAACCACCACCTAAGATCCACTGCCCAGGGAGCTTATCTGCCAGAAAATGTTTCAATTATAAGTGCAAATGAACCAAAATGGTAAGCATAATTGAGTACAAAAGCAATAATATTACGAAGGCCAACTTAACCTGCACGATACATTTTAATAGTTACACGCAAGATGATCATACGCTGTACGTAAGCTATTATACACTTTTCGAGACATCGGTTTCCCACCGTATGCAAGAAGCCAAGGACCAAAGCGAATCCAGCCTTGAGGACACCATGAGCATAATTAAAGGTTTATTCAATCAAAGTTTTTCTGAGAGCTACACAAGGAAGGCTATGCTAACCTAAAATAAGTTGCACGTGAACAAAGGATTGCATAATGCAATGCACAGCAAACAAGTAATTCCAGTATCATTGAACAGGTTAGAGAAGTTTGAGGCACTATACTGTAACATGCAAGCAAGCAACGGACGTTATTACATTCTCATGCACAAGAGCAAGTCGTAGTAGTTTTCTCAAACGGGCTATCCCGCATATATAACAAGACTAACTAAATCCATTATAATCATTATCGAGATTTAGAAGTAATCCCAATAAGCCAGATCTGGGACTTCATCTCAGTACTCGCCTAAGAACCAAGTATGATGCTGCTCTAAAATTTCAAACTCAACTGGACCAGCATTTCAAATCCCTTCAATAAACAACCCGTTTATGAAATTTCTCAGAAAGAATTCAGTACGGGAAAATTAAAAGCTTACTGAAATAACAGTCAGGAATGACACAATAACGACGTGCAATGCTTAGCAACTTTTGTCTGATTTTCTTGAACTACAAGCTGAATAAACAGTTGCATTTCAGGAGAATAAGAGAGTAAACAGAATGTAAACCTCCGACAGCTTCCTTGACTTTTCCGACAAAATCATCTTTGCGTTTGATATTTCGAAGTTCCACCTGACCCATCTGATTTCCAGTGAGCAAAAGAGGCAAAAAAGGGTCAGTAAGTCCCACGAAGAAGTAATAAAGCAAGATCCAACAAACAAACACAAACGAGTTCAACTGAGCGATTCTTTAATAAAGCCACGGCATTAGTTGTAAAACTGTTAGCAGCGTTCCACATCTGCACAGGACATCTTTTACAACTAAAAAAGATAACATGCAGGGTGAACTTTTTCCACCCTAAAACTATCGCAACACAAAAATTGTCACTTAGGTGGCAAGAGGTGCAGCAATAGTAGATATATCTTCCAAAAAGATCACAGAATTCGCGCGGGATGTTGATTCAGATAGAGAAACTTTATACAAATATATAAATAGCTCAATATATAGACGAAAAATAGAGTAAGTAACTCCGCATAAATTGCTCTGATGATTAAGGTTAACACAAATAGCATGAGAATTATACCTGCAGACCACCAAATATCAAGTGCACGTGAGAATCGATAAACCCGGGCATCACAACCTTCCCATTAAGATTCAACACATTCGTGCCGCGACCCACTAAGTCCTAAATTTTGAAGATAATGGGAAGAACAATAGCAACTATAAGATTAAACTGTTAAGCACAATTGAAAAAATATATATATATATAACTAAGAATTTTAACTTTTTAATCATGTTTGATTGGTGTTGGTTAGTTTAGTTTAGAATTTTATCAAATTTAACTACTCTAATAGCTATTAAAAAAGAGAAGAAATTTTTTTTTTTTTTTTTTTTTAAAAAAAACCTGGAGAGAAGAATAGGGTCCGAGACGCAGAATCCGACCGCTGTGGATGGCCATGGAGTCGGCGAAAGGAAGAGTGGAGTCGGAGGTGTAGATGGTGGCGTTGGTGAAGACGACGTCCGCGTACGTCCTTCCCCATTTCAAAACGCTCCCTGCAAAAAAAAAAAACGGCGATTCCCACACGGTCGTTGTTAGCGAAACTCTCCCTCTCCCTCTCCCTCTTCCTCTCTCTGCGTTTGGAGTTGGAGGTTGAGAAAAAGAAGAAGCGCTTTGCGTACCGGAGGGATTGAGGACGGGAAAGACGATGACGGCGGAGAGAGCAGCCGCGGCAGCGAAGAAGGTGAGAAGATTCCCTCCTATGGCCATGGCTTTTTTGTGTGTGTGTGTGTGTGGGGTGGGGGGGGGCTGTTCTGCTTCTGGCGCTAGGGAATGGCGGAGATAAATAAGTGAGAGGGATTGGAGAATTTTTACACATAGATATAAATCTATCCATTTTTATGAATTATTACAAATATAAAATAAATTCTATAAAATATATAATTTGAATTTTTAGAAAATATTAGAAAGCCTTATATAGTTGCTTTGTGCAATTGCCCTTATATAAATCTATCCGTTTTTATAATTACAAAATAAATATTTCCTAAAAATATTAATTATAAAAATAATTATTGATTTGTCGTTTTTATAATAATATTAAACTTCAATTATTATCGTTTTTATAATAATTTAAACTTTAATTTTTTTTTTTTCTCTCATTCTTTTTTTTTTTTTTTTTTTTTTTAATGGTAAATAATTCACCCATAGATGTAAATTATTATGTTATTAATAGTACCAAATTATTAATATTATTAAATTTTTAACTCTGAGATGAAGGAATATGCCGTTAAAATGATAGTGTATCCCTTAGATTTAGTGGGTGGTCGAAAAAATAATATAATTTAACGGATAAAAATAATTAAAAAGTAAATTTAACTATAGAAAATTTGATAATACCAAATGCTTGATACTATCATAGTAGGACTTAATTTTTTTTTTTTGAAAAAAATGTAACATACTACCGCTTCATTCATTCAGATAATAAACTAAATTACAAAACAACCTCTTGAAAAGAAATAAAAAAAACTGTATTTTTTGAATACAAAATTAATTATTTATCATTTTAATAGGAGCCGTAAATAATTAACTATAATTTTTTATTTTTTTTGTCATGTTGGGGTCGACGTGACAAAGCGAAGGATTTTTTTTTTAAATAATCTTATAAATTTTAAAATTTATAAAATAATTCTGTGTAAACAAAAATTACAAATTTAATTCTACTTTTGCCAGCTCGGCGTCACGCTGGGTGGACGACCTGAAGGCGATGAATGGCTCACCGCCTTTAGTATTTTTGCTAAAGGCGGTGAATCAGCGCATTCACCGGCACTTAGACAAATTTCGCCTTCGCCCAGGACTTAACCAATTTTTTTTGAAAATTGACTTGTATAGTTTGTCTTAAAAACGCTAAATCGGTCAGCGTCTTTAATACTGAAGAAGACGCTGAACGGTTCAGCGCCTTTAGCATTACACTAAAAGCGTTGAATGATTCAGCGCCTTTAGCATAAACGCTAAAGGCGCTGAGGCGTTGAATGATTTAGCGCCTTTAGCCACAGTAACCACCAATATTTTTTTTCCAAGTCAAAAAAATCAAATTTTGTATAACAAGTTTCACAATATTCAAATTTTGAGCTAAAAATACAACAAGTTTTACAATTTTCAGATTTTGAGCTAAAATATTTAGAAATTATGTAGAACAAGTTTCACAACATTTAGAAATTACAGTTGAGTAACAACTAAAAATCAAGATCACAAAAATTTCAATAATACAACCTCAAACTCAAAATTGAACTAAAACTCAATTTTGAACTCATCCTCTTCCTCGACGTCCTCGGTCACGCCCACGTCCACGCCCTCGCCCTCGCCCACGCCCACGCCCACACCCACGAGGAACAGCAAGCTCGATAATCGGTATATCATCAAGATGCTCGACGGTTGCCAACTGATCGAGCTCCTCGATAATACCGCCCTCATGATGCTCAGCAATATGCTGAATCTCCTGTGGTGGTGATGACGAAGGACGACGACGTGAATATGTCAAAACAAAATATGTCCATGATAGGAGGCGGGAGTGACTCTGAAGTCGAGAAAAATATCGTAGGCACCTGAATAGGAGGAGATGTAGATCGTGGTGCCTGATGGGATATAAATAGTTAATCAATTTGAATTTGAAGACTTATTTTGAAATTTATGCTGATATGAAGGTACATGATGACTCGAGGACGATGCGTGTGTGAGGACCCGAATCCCCGCGATAGGATTACTATTGGATCAGCAGCTTCTGGAGGCCTTTATTGGGTGTTGGAGATGTTTGTGCGCGTATCGAACTCAAGAAATTGACTCAGCGCGAAATTTGGGCTAAGGTACCTTTCGAATGCCTTCGGCCATCTTCGACTCTGTCAGGGGAAAGAGATGCTATGTGAGGGAGTGCTGGAGAGCGAACCGATGGAAGTGGCATTATATCCTGCGTGGCTTCACCCCTGCCAACCTGGCTGAGACCGAATCTGTTAACCTCCTGAAGGAGATTATCTCTTCTTGCTCCATCCGACCCACTAAGGACGTTGTGCGATGGAGATGGACTCAATCTGGGGACTTTTCGGTCAAATCGCTTTATCTCTTCCTCCAGAACGGCAGAATTTCGGACATCCGATTCCGTCAACTATGGAAGATTAAAGTACCCCTAAAGATAAAAATTTTTGTTTGGCTTGTTCTAAGGGGTAAGGTACGCACCAAAGATAATCTACTTAAAAGGGGGTGGACAGCGGAGGGTAACTGTGTACTTTGCCTGGACGAAGACGAAACGATTAACCACCTTTTCCTGGGCTGTTACTTCACGAGATGTATCCTGCAAAGTACCATGATCAACGTTAATCTCCTCAACTACTCCCCCTCGGCAGCCTACCTGTGGGACACGGTCAGCCAGAGAAGTGGGTCCTGGCGAAATAAAGAGCTTGCGGGGATTGCCTCTGTTTGGTGGAATATCTGGCTTGAACGTAACAGGAGGATATTCGATAATCGCAAAAAATCGGTTGGGCAACTAAATAAGGACGCGCACGATCTTCTGAGCTGGTGGACGCAGTAGTTTTCTCCTTTTTTTATTTTTTTTTATTTTTTTTATTTTTTTTAGGCCCAGCTGCCTAGCCTTGTAGCCTAATTCATTACCCTTATGAATGAAGCGGTAACATGCTACCTTCTCTCAAAAAAAAAAAAAAAAGGCGCATTGATACTGCATTCATGTTGATCAGAAACAAATAACATAAAATGATACTGCGTTCATGTTGATCATAAACAAAATACAAGAAATTTCGACTTATACAACAAAATACCAAAAAAAGCCATCAGAAATGCCCTGAATTCTGTTACAAATGTTTGTCGAACGATTCCTGTTCAAACTGCTACAAGCATTAACTACATATGGCAATGCTTGGCTTTCATTATTCATCGCCCACGACTAGCAAATGACCAAGTATGAAAACAGAGGATCTCAAAACTCGTAATCTCTCCTTCTGCCAGAAGATCTTTTTATCAATACTACAAAAGGATATTACTGAGGAAGCTGAGATCGATAAATGTCCTGGCACGAGCTAGACGGAAAGATAGGACACAATCTTATGGAAAAGGAGTAAGGAACTGCAGGAAGCAGGTATTGTTCATGAACGCACGGTGACCAACTATCGTCTCCGCCAATTCCCATGTGCTTGTGGTCAAGATGCACCTGTATCACAATAAGATCAAGCTCCGAGCGTGTTGAAATAAATGCAGTAGTTTTTCAATAACAAAGCTTCTTAATCCGGTAGATTGGACCAGTTTAGACTAAACCGCACGCCTTTCTGTTTTGCTTCTTAACTTGATCTTAAAATATTTTATAACATCAAGGCTAAGAACTACAAATCATAAGAGAATCATAATTTCAGAATGCATCAAGCCTAATATGAATGTAAGATGTATACCAACCAGTGTAGCATGAGAGAGAGAGAGAGAGAGAGAGAGAGAGAGAACCTCGATGTCATCTCCTTTAACTAAGTCTTCGTTATGAGTTGCCCTGTCAAGCTCTTCAGTGCTGTAGTAACTTGCACTCATTTGCATAGGTGGGGATTCATCATAAGCGGAAGCAAAAAGGCCAACTCCATCCTTGTTTTGAAAAGCAACCCATCTGACATCTGCTCGGCCAGAACATTCCCCAGGAACAATGTAAGGCACATGCATATCTTCTACGCTGCTTTCATATATTCCAACATGTGCAGATTCTTTCCTATCTGGATAGCATTCAAATGGTCCTTTTCCGTACCATTTGACGCAATCTAGCGATTTGTCTACATGGAATACGACACCAACACGTGGAAGTGGAGGAAGGTCAATTTTAGGGCTAACTTTGTAGTCCAAAATCACATCACCAGATTCATATATTAAGTAGGAGACATTAACTTTAAATAAAATGGAATTCGAGTCTTCAGATACTTTCTCAAAATCATCAGATTTCAGCAAATCCTTAGGTAATCCATAATATACAGCTGAGATCTGAATAGTATTGTCTGTGAGTTTTTTCATAGAAAAGTGGCTGGTCTGAAATGATATATTATCAAGGAAAGCGGCCTTCCACTTGGAAAAATAACTGTTTGCGCCTCCTCCTTTGTCGTTATCAGTGGGTGCACGCCAGAAGCAGGGAAATGTACCCTGAGTTACAACTACATTGTCATTAACCTGCAACTCATCCAGAACAAAGTAACTTGTTATTCCTGTTTAATTATAATTTTAAAAAAAACACTAGATACAAGATGAATCATGAATAAATGAAACTGGGGTAAGATTCTTATGAATTTTGGCATAAGCCATAGTACAAATTATCAATAAAGCAAATCAAACTAATTGTATGAGGGGATCATGGATTTGAAATTTGAACAATTGAAACGATTCTCTTTGTATGGGAGTAGCATTGCATGCATTCACTTGGCAGTGGTGGGTGACAGGACCTCATACACTGTTGATGTTATTCCAAGAGAGGACAGACTAAAGCACACTGGTTTTTATACTAATATTATAAAATTAAGAATGTGGAACAGAAGACTCAAGGAAAAGTCAAATAAGTTGTAGCTACCTTTACATTAACCAGGAAATTGTCATAGTCGCAAAAATGTTCAAGAAAGCCATAAATAACAACATCACACTTACTTTCCAACTATCAATTGTTCCTGTGTGTGTGTTCACTTTGATCTGCCAACTGTTCTGCTTTGTAATGATTAAACTCTCACCAATGTGCTCAGAAAGCAAAGAAGTGCCTTTATCCAACTTGATTACCTAGAAAGGATGACAAGCACTAAGATAATTCCAGTAACAGTTATATTTAAAAAAAAAACAATAGCGAAAAAAAAAGAAGTTGAGTCTAATGGATGCATACGTGAGGACTGACAGAACTCTTGGCTGGAAAACAAAGTTGAGTAGAAGCAAGAACATGTTCGTCTTTTGTCCATCGTGTTGAATACTTCAATTTCGCTGTTACTGTCAAAAATATTTCTTTTGCTGCACATGCTTCCCACAGAGGATACCAAGGTGATGACTGCAAATCAATAAGAAGACTACATTGGGGTGCAATTATCGGGAGGTCGAGTATTCCTGAACCAACGCTGCATCCATCTCCTTGCAGAACCCAGCTGAACTCTATTGCTCGGGTCGAGTCAAAGAATTGTGCATTTTCTATCTACATAATACATAAGAAAATTACACGTTATGCATTTCTTCCTCTTGTAGGAAGTTAGATAACACTGATTACAGGAGTACCTTAACAACCATGTCGTCCAGTAGAAAGGTCTTCAGAGGCTGATAACAATATTTAACTTCTGAAAATAGCAACAAACTCGATGAATTATAAAACAAAGTCTAATTTGGGACGCGGTAGCAAGCTACCATTTCTCAAAAAAAGAAAAAAGAAAAAAAAAAGGCTAACTTGGGACCATTTTCGTGGAATAATATAGTTTCAATTATTAGTCAAAGAAGTAAGAATCTGATTAGTAGTTACCATGTATAGCTGGATGAGGTGTACGATCAGGCCATGTGAGACCATTTAAACAAAAGTTCAAGTCATTCGGCATATCACCAAAGTCACCACCATATGCCCAGTGTTTAGATCCATCAATTGCCTCCTTCAGTAATCCCTGAGAGAAATCTTATTTTCTTTACGGTAAATAGAGGAGTTGTGTCTAGAAGAGAAAGAGGTCTTGATTAAAACTATAATAATGTTTAGTTGGTACTTTACAAGTTACGTGTGGTTTTAGGCAATGAAGATATGCAGAACAGCTACTCACCTCATCAACCCAATCCCATATGAAACCTCCTTGAAGTCCAAAAGTGTTATCAATAGCTTTCCAGTACATGTGAATATTTCCATTACTATTTCCCATAGCATGTGAATATCTTAACAAGAAAAAGTACTTCGCTAATATACATATATATATATAAGGAAAAAAAGAGATCAAAAATCAAAGTGAACTCAATTGAACATGCAAGGTAAATAAACAACATACTCGCACAAAATAAGCGGTCTATCTTCAGTTGGGTCTTTAGCAATTTTCAGAATGTCCCATACACGCATATACATCGGGCAAACGATATCTGTCGACGAAGTCCTCGATCCACCTCCTTCATAATGCAAAATTCTCGTTGAATCCTTTCCTCGTATCCACCCTGCATTGAGTCAGCAACTACATATCAGAAGACCATATAAAATGTCAAATGCTGAGAAAAGAAGATCTGTTACCAGCCATAGCAGAATGATTGGCTCCATATCCTGACTCATTTCCCAAGGACCATGCAATAATGCAAGCATGATTCTTGTCTCTCTCCACCATGCCGATAGCACGATCGAGCATAGAATTAGCCCAAATTGGCTCTTGTGCAGGATGTTTGAAACGGCTGGAAAGATCGAAGCCATGTGTCTCGATATTGGCTTCATCTATCATGTAGACACCAAAGAGGTCACACAACTCATACCATCTTGGGTGTTGAGGGTAATGGCTGTTTCTCACAGCATTTATATTGTTTTGCTTCATTAGGACCAAATCCTATAGTCAGACATAAATAAACGATGTTTCTATCAGGATAAAGAAAAACGAAGCTATTAAATATATGTACCCAAGAAATATCTATGTACATATGTACCCTGACAAAATCTAAATTTTCACATGTGCCCTTCAAAACTTTTTTCTCACACAAATGCGCTTGTACTACATAAATGCCTGATGGTGGAAAACTTTTAAAACCCCTCCCTCCCAGTTGCAAGTTAGGTAACTCTCCAATTTAAGGCCATTTTGGTAAGAAAATACAGTGTCAAGTGGTATTATGAAAACTCTGATCTAACAGTGGCATATATGTAAATATAATATTTTGCAGGGATATCCATATATGAAGGCTCCAAAAAAATTTATTTAGCTTGTCAATTTTAATGCACTGATGGTCATATGTTAATGATGATACTTGAGAAAGAATACACAAGTAAGAGAACGACCTTAATCATGCATGCTTCCAAATTTGTCTTCCCTACGCGTGGATGATGCTCATGCCTATTGACACCTCGTATTACAACAGGAAGCCCATTAACGAGCATCTGCTTGTGAACTCGTGATACTTGCCTTATGCCTACTTGGCATGATTCACAGTCGAGTAACTTTCCAGCTGCATCTTTCAGGAGGATGACGAGAGTGTATAAGTTTGGCTGTTTAATGAAAATACCCAAAAAAAAAAGAAAAGAAATAAGCATAAATGATTTGCCAATAGCTTTCACAATTGTGACATGATAAAATAGAATGAAGATTCTTCTCTGCTGTTTTGTTTTTCTTAAAAAAAATCTTTTCAAGTTAGAAGGCTCACATTCTCGCTGGACCATAGTTTCGGCCTTTCTAGTTTTCCTGAAAGATGATAACCATGAAAGCCAAGACTTCCAGCCGGTGGTGACTTGAGCTCCATGTTTGCCACATTAAAAGAAGTCAAGTCAGCGTTGCCTTCATTGGTTGCACAATCATGCCATCCTTCATTGTCATACAATGAAGCTTCTACCAAAATACTTGAAACATCTTCGGGGCTGTCCTTCAGCCCATCAATTTTCACCTCAATCTGGACATGTATGAGGTTAAATTTTAGAAGGATCCTTGTTACACAGTAATATTTGAATAAAGTGTAACCTTTCATGCAGAAAAAAATCTACCAGCTACAGGATATACAACAAATAACGTGAATAAAGTGTAATTTTTTTCAGTTCGAAAATGAAATTCTTCATTTTATTTGAAAATGCTAGATGACCTTTTCTATGATGATCTAAATATTTCAATTTCTAAAGTATCAGCAGCAGATGGGATGCAAAGATAGTTAGGATAAATAATTCATTTTCTTAAATTTACCCCTCAATATCAAAGTTTCTATCCACTTCAAAGATATTTACCTGAACATCAGCCACAAGAAACTTTTCATCCAGGCTTGCTTTGAAGAAGTAATCTGTTATAAAGACCTGCAGAGCAAATTATCTCATACAAATGTTATAAAGAATATAAATGGTTGGTGCTCTTTAAAAGGAAAATGATCCAAGGAAACTTTTAATAAGCACACTGAGCATATATGAAGGCTAATTAGTAATGAGTATGAACTAACTAGTAACATTTTGGGAATGCTCTATATATGCTATTTGAAATGTGAGATTGTCACCGTGAAACTTGGGTCGGAAGGGTACAAGGGACTTATAGATTCTTCGTATGGGTGTACTTTATAGTTCACATAACCCCCCACCCATCATAAGGTAAGATGCCTACAGGTCAAGGATCTAGATTAATCACTTCACCCGTCTTCCCCCGTCTTCTCCATGAGTGCCTTATGCCTTTCTAACTTGAGTTGTGCGATGACAATCTCATTTTTCAAGCACAAAATCTGAAGCCTTCTGGGAACGTCACAATTTGGGAGAACAAACGGCGCCTTAAATACATATGCACAGGAGGGAAACTAAGACAAACAAACCTGTGGCTTTGAAAGAAGGATAACATCTCGGTGAATACCAGATAACCACCAATGGTCTTGATCTTCTAAATAGGAACCGTCGCTCCATCTCATCACTTGAACAGCAAGAACATTTTCCTTGTCTGAATCACACGGATGGCAGCAGTCGGTGATTTCAAACTCAGCTGGCAGCCTGCTGTCCTGGCTGTATTAAAAGACATCAAAAAGATTTTTCTCATTGAAATGGCACAAATGCATTTTGAATTTCTATAAGAGCATTCAAAAGGGATTTTCTGAATCTTTCTCTGCATCTCTTCTCATCTCATATGAAAATGTGAAATTTTATCTAGAGACTTACTGCACCCTACTAAACAGCATGCATAGGCATAACAACAACAGATCAATGCAAACTTACTTCAGTAGATGCCCCATATTTCTCTCAGAACTCATAAGCACTTCATCTAACATTACGCCACAACCAAACTATGAATGGCAAATGCTGTAGATGATCAATATAATAATTGGGGGGCAGGAAGTTAAAAAAGTTGACATTTCAGGAAACTTTTTTTCTATACAACTACAATAAATTCGGCCGTCATGGTAAAACAACAAAAGTTAAAAATTTAACAAAAAGGAATATGGAGAGAATGGTCAGCATTATATATACCTATATCCGATAAGAACTCCATTCACCCAAGCAAGGAATGCAGAATCAACAGCTTCAAAATGCAACAGGATCCTGCGACCTATCACTTGAAACTTATAGATCAAAAGAACAACTAAGTACTGCAAATGCCAAAAATCATTATTCACATACAGTGATGAATATAATACAAATAAATATTAAATAAACAAAAAACAAGAACCATGACAATACCAAAGAATCAAACTTAGCTTCATAAATGTGAGTAAATAAATGATGATGTATAGAAAGAGCTCTCTATAATTTGAACGGCATTGTTGCCAGTTCTAACACTGCCTAACCTATTGAAGAGCACAAATGTGCAGAGAAATGTGAACATAACTTGACTCATTATATCTAAGCAAGTACATATCAGTAATCACCAAATCAACAAATATTTGCAATAAACAAACATAAAGGGAAAACATTTACCCCAACATTAAAGGAAAGATACCAATGAAGTTCTACCGGACATACCTTTCCATTCTCTTGGAATGCAAAAGCTTTTCCTATAACAGCCAGTGGGATTCTCTGAAGGAACATACGGCGGATTCAACGGAAATGGATAAATTACATTCGTGTAAATTGGACGGTCAAAACCATGCATTTGCCAGTTTGATGGAACTGCTTCAAATCCACAATAATGTTAAAAGATGTTCAGAGAGAGAGAGATGGAAAATTCCAGCTCTAATTAAAATTGGACAACAGAGATGAACTTTAATGTCTAATAACAAAAGATGACAAGATGCAGACTCAATACTTACACAACCTCGAATTGTAAAAAGAAGCATTCCAAAGACTAGCAACTTCGCCTTTTTACAATAAATACAACTCACATATTGTACATTCTGACACTTTATAAGTTAGTAAATGTTTCCACTTTTGACAAATAATGAGAAAATCAAGTTCAATGAACTAAAAGAAAGCCTCAAAAGTTCATTAAAATGATAATTGCTTATGCTATTCGGCGGGCAAACATTTACCAATCAATTGCACATTCAAATAGACAAAAATAATGAAAAATGAGAAAGAATAATAGTTTGCAAACAAAATAAGAAACAATGCCATGCACATGCAGTTCATTAAAATGATAAGAGAATTGATAAAATCTTGCCTGGTAGCGTATCCCAAGCTGAATCATCAAAGTTACCATCAAAGAAGTTTGCAGGAACATTTTCAGGCGAAGGAGCCAAAAAGAACTTCCAGTACCCGCTTAAAGACTGCGCAAAAGGCAAGCCCTTGACCCAGAAAGCGGCACTCTCGATAGCGCCAACCACAGCATCGTCATTCCATACAGCAGCATTGGAATTGAGAAAATTCACATTGCTACGTTCGTGCCAATACCTAAGAGACCCTACATGCAGTAAACAAAAAAACGCTTAGCCATGTTAAATATGTTATTTACTAACTTAAACTAGCAAAATAAACGGTTGTTTCGCATTATTTAACAAGGTATAGTCATAGACTTATCAAAAATTCTCGTTCTTAGATAAATCATCTCGTAAGTGAAATACGCTATAACGACAAATCAGAATCATAACTTGTAATTATAAAAAAAAAAAAAAAAATCCTCATTGCCTGCTAATTATCACTGATAACTTGTTAATTAAAAGGAGATGTTTAAGTAAATTAAAAGCACACATGCTAATGTAGTTTCACCTTCAAGTGAATCGTGCGAGTGCAGTGGTACGTGCGAGTCGCGCTTCCTCCACTTAATGAATGATGGATCCTCCCAAAATTTATGTGAATTGTTCGGGGGAGAGAGTAGCCCGATCGAAGAAACCATTGCCATTCCAGTTAAAAATTATAAACCCTTTTTTTGTTTTCAATTTGAAGTCTCAACAAGCATCTTATTTCCTGCACATCAAATTTTTTTTTTTTTTTTTTAAAAAAAAACACACACATACTAGATCTTCTATAATAGGAATGATTGCGTAAGAAAATCAGCAGCGCTGCGATTTGGAGAGATGGATTCGGTGGAATTTGTGAGGGGGAATTGAAGGATGATTAATTACCCAGGATCTGAGATAACGATGAGAAGAGGAACCGCTTCACATGGAAGCCGATCGTGATCGGGTTATTTACAGATCTAATCGTACCAACAATTGTTTTTATAAAAATAATCCTTTAAAAAAAATATTTGTAAAGCGAATTTGTTAAAATCTAGTTTAAATAAAAAAAAATAATAGATTTACAAAAATACCCTTAATAATTTTTTTATTCGAATTAATTTTATTCTGTCGAGTAAATCTTTTAATTATTTGTTATATTATTAATCAAAAAAATTATTTATTGATTTATATTATACACGATCTATAGATTATTAGAATTTATGAGAAGTAAATTTTTTAATTATTTTATATATATCTATAAGAATATTTTTCAGAAGTAAATCGTATATCTATAAGAACCATTCATCGCTTTTAAGAGCCATTCACCGCTTAAAAGCGGTGAATAGTTTATCGCTTTTAAAAGCGGTGAATACTTTACCGCTTTTAAAAGCGGTGGGACTTGAAATTTTTGGTTCACCGCATTTAAAAGCGGTGAACCATTCACCGTTTAAAACTATTTTTATAAAAAAAAAAAAATTCAGAAGACTATTTTATAATTATAAAAATTTATAAGATTATTTCTAAAAAAAATTTTCAAACTTTTTTTTTTTAAATAATCCTCTAAACTTTTAAAATTTGCAAAATGATCCGGTAAAAAAAGTATTTCCCATGGTGTATAAACTATAAACTACATGAATTAGTTGATTAATTCATACGTTATCCATAATTTCCATACTTTTTCCCATTTTTTCAAATTACGTTCATGAAAAAATAGTAATTTTTTTCAAAAAAAATAGGAGAATGCTAGTGATCACAAACCATTACCTGCTCGATATCCCTCTCAACCGGCCCCGGCCCCGGCCCCGGCCCAGCGAGATCCGAATACTAGTTTCTAAAATTTAACTAGGCCAACCAAGCCCAAGTTATCACAATGTGCGTTCTCAGCCCAAGTAATCAGGATTGGACCAAGGCCGGCCCAAATCAAGGCAATGGTGTACGTATCATGTCCAACTACTAAAATGCCCATACTGGTAAGCCCATTGAAACTCTAAATAATTATTTGGTTGGGCTTATACTGGGCTTGCTGATACCACCGTTGACTAGTGCAGTTGATTGGTGCCCCAAATACTGATACATAGATCGGACATTCGATCCCCTGAAATCTAAAACATTAAGAGGCAGAGAGGATCAAACTTCGGACCTCAACATCGCTGCATCTGAACAATTTGTGCAGTGTCTGCTAATGTAGCCCCCACCATTGTGAGTGGATTCGCTAGCATGCAAGATGTCGGGGGAGTAGTTAGTGGTTCACGTCTCGCGCATCGCCATCACACCCGTCTCTTTCCACGTCCCTTTGCTTTTCTCCAATCTCCACCGTCTCTTCTTTATTTTTTATTTTTAAGCACTTATTAAATCAACAATTTATTATTAATTATATATATATATATATATATATATAAGTCCGGCTAGAATACTATCGATAGCACCAAATAATTAGTGCTATCAAGTTTTCAGCCGTTGGATAACAAGATATGCGGTTGGAATTATAGTGGTCTCCTAAGATTTTTACTATTCAACCAACTACCTAGTAAACCCTAGGGGCCTACTATAATCCCTACCGTATATTTTTTCATCCAACGACTAAAAATTTGATAGCACAAATGGCTTGATGCTATCGATAGTATTCTAGCCTAATTATATATATATATATATATATATATATATATATATATATATAATTTTTTAAAATATAAAGCCAATTAATTTAATTAATTGATGATTCCTGTCACTAAACTTTATTTTTGATTTGATGTTTACGTCCGGACTCTCGCGTCGCTTGTCCACTCGGCGAAGCCGGTCCACGACATGCGAAAATCATCCGCACATGACCCGCAGAAAAATGTTGCGTGAACCTGGTCCACCTAGTCCACCAAGTGCCCCAAGTCAACCAAGAGCATGCCTATAAATAATTTATCTATGGATAAATTTGTTAGGTTAGGAATCTTTCAAAGTTTTAATTTTATTATTCACTCATTTGATTTGACTCAGTTAATAATATTTTAATTTTATAATTTAAATTATTTATTTATTTTAATAAATTTATAGTTGTAAATATGGTCTGAAATATATAAAATAAATTTGATAAGATAAATCAAAATATTTTGTATTTCAAATAAACTATGTATATTTTTGCTTTATCTGTATCAGGAAAATTAGTAATAATAAAGCTTAATCTTTCTAAATATTTTATTATCTATTTATCATTACAATTTTGATCGAAGGAAAATAATATTTTACTTGTGAGGATAAAGTTGAAAATTTATATTGTTATAGTGCCATTCTATGTGACGAATATAATTTTTATTTTTTTGAGATAAAAATAGAATTAAGATTATTATATTTTTATGAATTCCAAAGCATTTTCACTTATAAATTATTTTTAATGGTGAAGCTTCTTAATCGACAACTCTAAACATGATCTAAAATATTTTACGTATCTAAAAATTAAATTTCATAATTTTTAAAATTTTTTATAAAATTCATAAAATAGGTATAAAATAAGCGGTCAAAATCAAATGATTTTCAAATTCTGGATGTCACAAGAGTTTTGATTTTGATCTATATAGTGAATAGATTATTGATTCTAATTTTTCTACACCGTTAAATCGAAAACATCGATTTTATACTAGTCATTACAAATATTAATTTTGAAGCTTTTTGATCATAAATATATAATTTTAAAAATAAATAAAACTTGATTTTTATAATAATTAAATATTATAAATCATGTTTATTAGTATAGATCGTGGATTCAAAAAATTTAGCATTAAAAAAAAAATATCAGTATCAAGACTATCATGCTTATAATAGTATAATAGTCGGACTCTAAAATTAATTAGTTATTTGCTTTCCGCAAATAAGAATATGTATTAGGCTACAATGATGAACCAGTGGGCCTTCAAAAATGAAAAGGAAAAAAAAAAACAAAATTTGTTTAAAAAATGTGTAGGACACACCATAACTAATCTAGGCTTATATATTATTAATATGCCCACCTTTCGATTCTCTTGGGTCAAATCTGTTAGGGAAAATCTATACAATTTTATTATGATTAATATCTAACTTATTTAGTTATAAAATAAAATTTGACTTACAAATAAATAAAAATAATTCAAATATTTATTTGATCCAGAAGCGTGTGTAGTACTGCTCTAAGGTGTATTTTCGTCCTTAGGTGCGGGATTAACCGAAAACACTACTGGCAGAGGTTGACGGAGATTCTTTCAATACCCAATTGAGAAAGAAAGAAGATAAAAATATAAAAAAATTAATTTGTTATCTGTTTCTTACTCTTTTTACTTACACCGTAAGAAGAGAGAAAGAATATTTATTTATATACATAAAAGAGGAAAACGAACATACCTTTCCGTTAGGCGCAAGAAAGCTAAATAAATAGATAAATAAATAATGAGGATTTTGAATTTTACTCCAACAATCTCCCACAAAATTCAAAATTTATAATTTTGAAAAAAAAAAAAAATTTAAGATCAAAATTAAAATTTTTTTAAAAAATGGGTGTTTATAATATGCAATAGGCGAGGTGTGTTTAAAAGACTTAACCCCACTTAGTATAAGCAGCTTCCATAGAAGGAATCGGAGTGAATTAGGTCTTGAACTATGTTCTTTTGACCCTAACTTCAGCTACCACATACACAGTACAGAATTTTCCGTCGCGAGTCTGTGCATTTATGTCCATGCACAGTATCTTGATTTTTTTAAAGAGTTTCTATGGATAGCCCAACATCTCATAGCCGCAGCTATATACAGATACTCTCATATATGTGGTCTCCTTCAGAGATGTGTGTAGAGTCACATCTCGCGGAAATTATCGTCTTGGATCCCATTAAGAGTTATAAACTCAACCTCAACCACTACATAGAACACTACTCATCATAGAGATGGGTTGGAGATAAAACTCCTCTATAAAACTGTAGAAAGTACTCTTTGGCCAATCTGACAGCTTGTTACTACCACATTGAACCTTCTTCAAGGGTTCTCCTATCATAAATGTTAGGTTCCCACCGCAGGAAGGCCCTTTATGGGCATAGCCCCATTCCCCTCGATGATTCAAGGATCTTAGTTCTATTCAGACCTTTCGTCAAGAAATCTGTAAGTTGCTGCTCAGATATGATAAAATTATGATAAAAGAAATAACATTATGAAAATTAGACATCTAACATATTCTTCTCTCAATTTAATATGTCTATTATCTTTAAAATTTACCAATTTTATTTTACAAAAACTTAATTGCAGCTCGAAAATCACACCGAATAGAAATAGATGGAATAGGAATGAAAATCAAAGGAATAGATAATAATAGATTCTTGAGTCATTCGACTTCAAGACAAATAGTGTAAATGACAATCAACTCAGCCTCCATAGTGCTTCAAGCTATTATAATTTGATTAGTGGATTGTCAAGAAACTACACTATCACCAAGAGTAAAAGATAACCAGAAGTGAATTTGATGTCCGAAGAATAAGAAATTTAATTGATATCGTTGTATCCCTCAATTACAACAGAATAACCAACAAATTTAAGTCCATAAGAGGTAATACATTTAAATTAACGAAATACTTTTTCTGGAGCAATCTAATGAATCATATAGGATCAAAAGAAATATGAACAGGTGAACAATCAGAATACTCAAATATATCAAGCTGATAAAAACCTTCCCCCCACAAGTTCTGAGATACATCAGAATTTAAAAAAATCATGACATGAACCATGTCTAATGAGGTTTGATTCAATCTCACTAAATCGGTATTGGTCTTCTATTCTAATTGAATGGATTACAAACCTAATTTTAATAGTTCTCTAGGTTCATCTAAGTTCATAGGCAAATCTAGATCAGAAATAAGATAATTTATCCAGTAAACACATAGCTTGATAGGTATCTGAGTTTGAACTATTTTACATAATCTAATTGAGAAAATAAAAAAAAATTAAGACTAGCAAGTATGAGCTGCAAAAAGATTCAATAAATCACCTTTATATATATATATATATATATATATATATATATATATATATATATATATATATAAACAAATATAAATTGTTTAAGATTTTAATATTAATCTTTTATCTCAACTAGTTCAGCTGCAACTAGATAATACAAACAATTTAATATTCAATTTGAAATAAATATTTTCAAATATAAATACAATAAAAAAAATATATATGCTGCAGAAAATAATATAAAATAAATTAAAATAATAAATATATATATAATTAAATTTTTGTTCTCACTAGTTAATGAGTTATTTTTTTAAAAGGTTAGAAGCTGCGGGTTCAATTCTCATTAAGAGCAAAACCTTTTCTTTTCTTTTTTTTTCTTTTTTTTTTATTTTTTCTTTCCTTCTTCTGACGTTTTTTACTGTAGCATTTTTTCTTTTTGAAAAGAAAAAAAAGATATTATACGTTTGCAAGAACATTAATTTTTATTATTTTTTTAAATAAAACTTATCTTGTATTTTAAAAACTAATTATTATTATTTTTAATTTAAGCAATAGCAGAACAGAGTTTTTTTTTAAATATATATATATATATATATATATATATATATATATATATATATATATATATATATATATATATATACCGCACACCCTAAATTATATATAATTAAAATATACAAGTTAAACTATAAAATTATGCAATTAAAATTTGCAATGCTAATATCGAAATATTTTAAGTTATGATTTCAAACAAACAACCAGCTTATCAGATAATGCAATATAATTTTAAGATGGATTAGCACTTGTTAAATTATTAATCACAATTAAACGGGAGAATACACCTTAGATTGTTAGGACAAATCTATACAGAATTTGATTATGATTAATATCAAACTAATCTAGTTATCTAAGATAAATTTTGACTTACAGATAAACGAAAATAATCTAAAATATTTATTTGATCCAGAAGCATGCGTAGCACTGCCCTAAGATGTATTCCTTCCTTACGTGCGGGATTAACCTCCTGTGAGCACGATCGTGACGGAGATTCTTTCACCACCCAATTGAAAAAAAAATATATATATATGAAAAAATAATTTGTTCTCTATTTCTTACTCTTTTTTTTTTTTACACCATAAGAAAAGAGAAAGAATATCTATTTATATAAATAAAAGAGGAAAACGACGTTGGGAATAGCAGCGTGGAATTGAATTTCTTTCGCGCCAAAATAAAATAAGTAATTAAATAAATAAATAAAATTAATAAATAATTAAATAATAATAATAATAATAAATAAATAGATAAATAAATAATGAGAATTTTAAATTTTACTCCAACAAAATCTATCACCCGTAAAACTTTTTGATACCTCTTTCGTGAGCCAATTTTTTTTTTATCATATATTTCATATATAATAGATTTTAAAATAATTAAAATTTACTTTAATAATTTAATATGTTTTTATTTTATTATTTTATAATTCAAAATATTATACTTAATTATTCTATAAATTTAAAAGTTTACTATAAAAAAAAGATATAAAAGATTACTCTATTATTGATAATACATTCTCACAATAAAATAAATAAAAATACATAATTAAACTTCGAATTTGGACTTTAGAATACTATTCATTTCAGATTTTTTATCACTTGTGCAAGAAACAGTCGGTTGGATTAATAAATGGTGGGTGAAATAGTCTAAACATAAAATTGATCAAAAATATAAATATAATAATATAAAATTTATAAATATCAAATATTTGAAAACAATGCCGAAACAACTTTGTTCTTGTTCTTCGAAATTTTCCAATTATAAATCCTGGCATGGCTTTTCCATGAACCGCGGCGCACCCAATAATTTCTCCACGACCCGACACGCGCACACGTGGGGTCCACACGTAGACGGTATCCGACGTGGCGGGGCCATCCTAACGGTGGGTTAGCCAGAGGGTGGCCCAGTCGACGGCGCCGCCGTTATCTCTAACGGAACTCGCAGCGCCCGCACGTGGCGGAAAGGGGTAAAAAGAAAAAACAAACAAAAGGCGGGGGTGAAAGGTAAAAAAAAAAAAAAGATCGATCCGTATGTATGGAAGCTCCTAAACTCACGCCTTATTTTTCGGTTTTAGGTGGGTATCTAGTCTCATAGGTCCACGTGGCAGCTTCGGAAAGGTTTTTAAAAAGGCGTATTTATATCATTTTTTTAAAAAAAATTATTTATCCAAATTTTTTGCGATTATACATAGTGCTTTACTTGGACGTAAATGAATGGGCCAATAGTTGGAGAAATCCTCGAGAATGCCACTTGGACCACTGTTTTCGGTGATAATTTCGTTAATGCCACTGTACAGCTTGTGTGGGTTGGGCCACCTCGTATGGTGTGAAAAAGAAAAATATAAAAAAATAAAAAGGAAATTTTTTTTATTTAGTACTTAATTTTTTAATTTATTTGGATTAATTTTATAATGCTCTTTATAAATATATCAAATAACAAGTATGTTCCTACAAAATTAAATTTTTTTCATATTTGAAATATATATATATATATATATATATATATATATATATATATATATATATATATATATATATTGTTTATTACCATTAATTTACTATTTATTTTTTAACAAATATATAAATAATATATCAATTTTGTCTTTATAAATATATTCCTTCAAAAATCTCTAACTATTATAATATTTGAAATAATAAAAAGATAAATTTATTTCAGTCACTGATTATGATTAACCTATAGTTAATTATATTTTTGTAACGGACATTAACGATAGGGACATATATGAACAACTTAAGATTTATAAAAAAATAAATATAAAAAGTTTAACTTTATAAGAATATATCTGTTATTCCATATATTTACATGAA
The DNA here is from genome assembly GCA_029168755.2 of Tillandsia fasciculata. Lineage (NCBI taxonomy): Eukaryota > Viridiplantae > Streptophyta > Magnoliopsida > Poales > Bromeliaceae > Tillandsia > Tillandsia fasciculata. The sequence continues at coordinate 29,857,525 of CM054930.1, forward strand.
GCTGTATAAAATTAACTTAATTTGATAGTTTTTTAAATATAAAATTTAAGTTAATTATTCATTTTAATATTTATAGTTATATAAATTACTTAAAACTTACTAATTAAATTAATAAAAATAAACAATATATTCATATTTTGAAATTAAAGAGCCACTAATTTACTCATATCAAATAAATTAAACTATCAGATAGTAAACTTAATTTTTTTTAAAAGTAGGTAATCAAATTTAAATTGGTGATTGTTGATGTAAGTTTTATATATTTTTACCAAAAAAAAAATCATATATTGAGATAAGTATTCAATCAAAATCAAATTTCTAAACGAACCAACTCATTTTAGTTGGTTTAGTTTGAGTTTCTTAGAACAGGGAAGTGGAAAAGCTAAATAATTCAAAATAACTGAATTTACAATGATTACGTAGATATTAACTTTTTTGATTATGATATTATAATTAATCAGACTATTTAACCATGGCTACAATTGGCTTAAAAAGCTCAAAATAAGATTACATATTATTGTAATTTAGTAATTTGACATATATATATATTAAGCCTAAATGAAGTTTTTTATAAAAAAAAACCTTAGCTTAATCTCAATCATTCTCCCTGTCCATTAATTTAAACAAAGGGCTAAAATAATAAGAAATTTATGTGCATGCTTGTTCCAAATCATGTTCAATTCTTTTGAATATAAAATGATATCATTTAGCTCATTACTAAATTCAAAAGTTTATATTTAGATTATAAATTTATGAGTTCGCCGACTTGTTGAATTCCATAGAAGATTTGTGTTTTGAATTTTTTATTCAATACAGTGCAGATTAGAGTATTAACAATTTGTTGAATCTGAATTTGAGTTTGAATTGTGTATAGATTGGGCTTAAGATCCGACCCAATAAAATCCCTATCTTTGGCACCAAAAGGGAATAAACTGTGAGCTCAATTATTGACATGAAGAAGATACTTGCTCTAGATCAACCCCCCTTTTTTTTTTTTTTTTTTTTTTTTTCAAATCCTTTGCTCTTTGAACTGTTGGTTGGCTAGTGATAAGGCCATCCACCAAAAGCACTCACTCCCACATGATCAAAAAGCTCAACTTTTTTGAGGGCCATGGAAAGGGAGAGTGTTGATGTTTTGCCCAACCCACAACATCAAATGATCTAGCATGCTTCACCAACTTCCTTTTAGATAGCCCACATACCCACACTCTCTCATGGAGCTTAAAGGAAGTACCAGAAAAAAAAGGAAAATAAACAAAACTTAATTCTTGAATTTTTCGGAGGCCAATTGGGATTAGTTGTAGAACAATTATTATTGTTTTGTTGTCTATTTTATGTCAGATTTCGATTGTCGTTTGAAAATGAAAGTTGATTAATATCTCGTTTGTAATGGTCAAACTTTTAATTTTGTAACATGCAGGACTGAGTAGCATTTTCAACTTGAAAGAAATATTCATTCTGATTATATATATATTCTTTATATAAGTTTTTTTTTTTTTTTATAAATTTATTAGTTTTTTTTTCAAAAATAAAAGACTATTTTTAACATTTGATGTATAGATCAGGTCCAAGAAATAATTCTCTCAAATGTGGTATTTTCATAAATAACTAAAAAGGTGTGTCCATTTGCAGAAATAGTGAGCTCTGCTTTAAAAAAGCATCTGGGATGTTTCAGTGACAGTAAATCTGTAAACTTAAACAGCGGAGCGAAAAAAAGGCGAAGCCCAAAAAAAAGAAAAGGAAAAAAAAGGTAAAACCCTCTCTCTCTCTCTCTCTCTCTCTTTCTCTCTCTCTCTCTCCTTCGACGCCCCCCTCAACTCTCGAACTCCTCTTTCGCACAATTTTCGATCGAAACCCCCAAATCGAAGAGTAGGATCATCGAACGAAGCCCCCGAACTTAGCCCGTAGATCGCACAGTGCGATCTAAGGTGCAATTCGCGGTAGATCGTGAGCATATTTTGAAGGATTTGAAGTGGTATGTGGATTGGATCGAATCGTTGATAGGGCTTTATCTTTGGGAATTTGGAGTGGTTTTGATCGGTCTTGGGAGGGTCGGATATTAATGTGTGGTCGCCGCGGCGGAGGAGGGGATGTCGGCGGCGGCGGCGGCGGCGGCGGCGGCGGCGGCGGCGGTGGGGGCTTCGGATCTCGCTAGGCCGGGGCCGGTGGAGAGGGATATCGAGCAGGTAATAGTTTGTGATCACTAGCATTCTCCTATTTTTTGAAAAAAATTGCTATTTTTCATGAACGTAATTTGTTGTCGTAGTATTTTCTCGGAAATATTTATCAGTATAAAAAAATGGAAAAAAGTATGGAAAACTATGGATAACGTATGAATTAATCAACTAATTCAAGTAGTTTATACACTAGAAACCTTGAAGTTGATGTAAGATTGAATGATCACGTAAGATTATTGAAGTACTGCTGAGTTTTTTTTCTTCTAAATTCTCCAAATTTTCATCAAACTTCAAACTTTTCAACATTGAGGAATTTAACTTTTATTCCGAACTTAATGGTTTGTAATCACTTAGTGGAGTCCTTGAGGATTTATTGGCTTCCTAGTTCCTAAATATGATTATTTATTACGGTTTACTGATCGCAAAACAGGATTGGGAATGCATAAGAGGATTTGGTAATATTAAGTTTGTTTAATGAGTTGAGCCTACAGCTTAGTCAATGCTAATGGGTTGAAAAGTTTTTGAAATTGCACTTTGGAATTTCCAAGGCAAATAGTGTTTTCATGCTGTTGCAATTGTTGTTATCATCAAAATTGGTGTTTATTTCCCCATAATTTTTGGGACCTTTCTACTAATTTCCACTTCTGAGGATATCACGGGCTTTTGTCTTCTTGCTTGCTCTGCACTCATTCTTCTCGAACAAGACTGCAAGCAATTTTACCTATTCTTAGAGAAAAATCTTATAATCTTCCACAACTATTTTCTATTGGTTGATGATAGGAGCTAGTATTGTCCCGAACCAATGCCTCATCTAGCCTTATTTTTAAAAAATATTTTCAATCTAGCCTTCTTTTTAAAAATATTTCCAATCTAACCTCATTTGGATGGATTAGAAAAGAAAAAGTAATTTAGTAATATTTATTTGAGTTTATGCGTTAATTAGGTGGGAGAATTGTTTTTTTCTTCATCCTCTCCTATTTTTTAAGGCACCATTTATTTACTGTGTAGTTATGTCATTTTTATCTTTATGTAATATATAATCATATTATTTTTATATTATATTAATTTTCTAGTCATGGCAATTGCTACGTCAAGTGTGTAATTATATCAGATAATTAATTATGTTAAATATATATAGTTATATTATTTTTAGTCATGCCAATGTTATATTCTGTGTGTAGTCATATTAGGTAGTTAATCATATCAAGTGTGTAATAATAATAATAATAATATTATTATATTTATTTATATCTGTGTATTTATATCTGTGTATTTATATTTTTTTGTATTATATTTGTTTTTCAGTAATATTAAATTTTATTTTTGAATGTGTAGTTTTATCAGATATTTAATAATGCCAATTTTATATTGTAATTAAATAATAATAATAATAATAAATTAATTAAATTAATAAGTATTATTAAATTATTTAGGAAGTGGGAAAGGAGAGAGGAAGAAAAAAAAAAAATTCCCCACCTAATTAACACAAACTCAAATAAATATTACTAAATTACTTTTTCTTTTCTAATCCATCCAAATGAGATTAGATTAGGAATTATTTTGAAAAGAAGGCTAGATTGGAAATTTTTATTTTCAATAAGGCTAAATGAGGCATTAGATCTATTGTCCCAGGGGTTAAAAGCTAGGAGGTTTGTTAAATTTTAGAAACTAGTAGCTGTTTTCTTAGCTCTTGTTTGCTTGCAATCATTCATCATAATGTTGTATAGGATAATTCACTTATTTTCTGGTTCGTTTAAGCACTTTAGTAGCTGGTAGTGTTTTGTGTAAATCAAGGGAAAAGAACTTTCAGTCAGTTGCTTCTTATGCTGTCTTAAATTCTGCAGTACAATTGAGTGAGAGATTAGCAAGCTTTTCAAGTGAATATAGTCAAAGTTTATGGGAATACGTAGGGAAAATTCTACAGGACAATGTAAATACTGGCTTTATACTCTTGACTGAAAAGCTGGCTAGTCAGAGATCCAGTAGAATATTCTGCTGTGGCATAAGAGGGTAAATTTTTAGTCAATACGAAACAACACATAATAGAACATAATATGAGAAATTCATCTGTTGTTATTTGGGAAAGAACCCAAGGCCAGAGTTGCCTTTGTGAAGCTGAAAATTATAAACTAAAGATTGGGTATTGAGTTAACAATGCCAAAAAAATTTTGGCCATCTCTTAGATGAAGGTGATAGCAAAGTGCTTAATAATTGCTTATGTCCCAATGCTCTACAACATTTCTAGCCGTGTGTTTTGATTTGCGTACTTTTTTATTCACTCCCAATGTTGCATCGTGTATTATTTGTGTTTCATTTTATGGAGCCTTGACATATTCTTTTTCTTCCTTACGTTTACAGGCTATCACTGCTCTTAAAAAAGGGGCATACTTACTAAAGTATGGGAGGAGAGGGAAGCCAAAATTTTGTCCATTTAGGCTTTCCAATGTGAGCTCCAGATTCCAACTTATTCATTTTTTTTCTCCTTTTTTTTGTTTTTTTCCCCACTGCAAGATTGCATGAGTTGCACTGAACAATCGTTTGTTGTTTGCCTTGTCAATATAGGATCTTTCTGATGCACTTCTTGAGCTTATACCAAGTCCTGCGGACATGCTCCAAATCTAACAAATACCCAAAAGATCTAGTTAATTAGCTGAACAGCCTTTTAGTTTTCAGAATCTCCACTTATAGAAACATAATTTCTAGGTTATTTTACAATATACACTGGTTGTCAAATCATTACCACCCTTTATTGTCTATGTTGTTATAGATATTTAGTGAAGTAATAAAATCCTTTATACTATGGACACAAATTATTGCCCATAATCATAGCTGTAAAGTTATGTTAATCAGTGATGAAATTTAGTCGTAATGATGTTTTTAATTTTATAATCCGTGTGAGAATTTACCTCCGAATTCATAAATTAAGAAGCTTGTCATGAATCTTGAGAACCTTCTAAATAATGGCTATGCTTTCCTGCTATAGTTATACATTTGGCATTTGGTGCTGCTAATAGGGTATCTAGTATCTACCCCAAACAGAAAACACCTAATTATATTCAAGTGTTCTTGTCCATAGCTTGCTGGAACAGGTTTTCGTTTTCTCTTTGAATTTTCTCCCATTCGATTCCCTTTTTGGTTCTTTTGGCTAAACGGTAAACAATTCCTTTTCAGTCTTCTTGATAAGGCATTCTATCTACTTTTGTTGTCATTCTGATTAATAATTAATATGATCACTATGAGTATAATATTACAGTTTGACTATCCTTATTATATCTTGTACTTCCATGCCGAGCCGAGATAGAACGTTTAAGCATCATTTGTTTTTTTATTTGACTTCCCTTGGAATTCAGCTTGGGTGATTATTTAGCCCTGTATCTCATAGAGGAAAATATCCAGTAGAATCTGAGTTCCATGCCTATGGATCAGTGCTTTTGTTGGATTCCTTAAGGAAATATTACTTAGAACTTTGTTATCTGGGCTTTTTTTTTATTGTCCTATTTGGGTTATTTTCTAAAATTGTTTTGAAGTAGAAAATATCAAAGAAGTATGAAGAAGAGAGCAGGTTATGTAGATGGAACAAGCATCCTAGAGAGAAATAGAAACTCGTGAACAGAAAATGATATATAAAGCAACACAATTACAGAAGTAACCTCCATGCCCTACCCAAAAACAAAAGATTGTAATCTTTTTTCAATTTGGCCTACCTATGCTGGTTGGACAATCTAATCTCTATCATCACGGAATATCAAGTCCCTCTTTCCAGTGCATTCAGGGAATTATTCTAAAAGTATCTTTACCATATAGGCCTTTTTATTTCTGATTTATTTATATATTAGATACTAAATAAATATACCTGCCACACTTATATTCATGATTGATCTAACGAAAACTTCGTATGGTTGATCTTTGACATCTTTTGCCACACTTATATAGTTATATATGTGTGATTGCATACAACTTGCTGGCAGATATATTCAAATTTGTTTTTTACATGTGTCTGCTGAGTGGTTAGTTTTTACATATGTTTTCTCTTATCACTCAATTGTCTTGAATGTGCCTGATGATTCTATCTGTATTTGTTTCTTCGTCCTTGTATATTTAATTTGTGATGTGCTGTGAAGTATATCTTACTTATCATGTGTCTCTCACCAATTTTATTCTTCAGGATGAATCTGTATTAATATGGTTCTCAGGCAAAGAAGAGAAACACCTCAAGCTAAGCCATGTATCCAGAATCATTCCTGGACAACGAACTGTAAGAATTCAATATTGTATTTTAACTTTTAAGACTGCACAAGTCTCTCCCTTGTGCAATTTGAACTTCATGGAAATAAAAATTGTGTCGGTTTGTGTAAATTGGTTCTTGATCTATTTAGAAATTTATAGTTAACTGGAGGATTGCAAAACCCATCCAATCACGTAGTAGAATTTTTTATAGTGTCATATCTCAGTATATCTTCATACTGAGATACCCTACTCCTTTTTTCCTCAAGTCATGATATCTAGAAGGTGGGGGGAAATCAACTAGTTTATGCTTAGTAATTTCTCCTACCTACATACTAAGAAGCATTAATGAGTTACAATTATTTTGTTCTTTTAGGCAATTTTTCAGAGGTATCCTCGTCCAGAGAAGGAATGCCAGTCATTTTCTCTGATCTACAATGACAGATCATTGGATGTTGTAAGTTTTGCCTTATTAACAGTAAATTGTATGGTCATCTTTTGCTTCTTTAGGTGACACTTACAAGCCATAGTACAGTTTACTTTCCTTTCATCACATTCAATTTATCCAATTCTGAGACAGAGTATCATACACTAATTGACACCAGATATGCAAGGATAAAGATGAAGCTGAAGTTTGGTTTGCTGGTCTAAAAACACTAATCTCGCGCAGCAATCCTCGAAAATTACGTACAGAATCAAGAAGTGATGGAATCTCTTCTGGAAGAAGTAGCCCAAGAACGTACACGCGTAGAAGCTCACCTTTGAGCTCTCCATTTGGTAGCATCAATAATACGCAGAAGGTGCTCCAACTCAAGTTTGAATTCTTTTCTTCATTTGAGCTTAGTAGTTTCTTAAAACAGGAAGTCCACAATCTTTTATTTAATGCAGGATGGCAATGACAACTTTCGACTTCCAAGCCCGTATGGCAGTCCACCAAAGAATGGTTATGAAAAGCCCTTTTCTGATAATGTATTGTATTCTGCCCCCTCTAGGGGTTTCTTTCCTTCTGATTCTGCTACTGCCTCGGTTCACTCTTTATCATCTAGCTATTCAGATAATGCTACTGGGCTTCCAAGAGGTGTCACAATGGATGGCGTCAGGGTAAGTTTATCAAGTGCCGTGAGCTCATCAAGCCAAGGTTCTGGTCACGATGATGGTGATGCTTTAGGAGATGTTTTCATATGGGGTGAAGGAATGGGCGATGGTATTCTGGGTGGTGGAAATGCTAGAGTTGGAAGCTGTAGTGGTGCTAAAATGGACTCCTTTGTGCCAAAAGCACTAGAATCGGCTGTTATACTTGATGTTCAAAATGTCTCGTGTGGTGGAAGGCATGCTGCACTTGTCACCAAGCAAGGAGAGATCTACACATGGGGTGAGGAGTCGGGGGGCCGGCTGGGACACGGTGTAGACTCTGATGTATTGCACCCAAAGCTCATCGATGCTCTTGTTAATACAAATATTGAACTAGTAGCATGTGGAGAGTACCATACGTGTGCTGTTACACTCTCCGGAGACTTGTACACCTGGGGCGATGGAACATTCAACTTTGGGCTTCTTGGCCATGAGAATGAAGCTAGCCACTGGGTCCCCAAACGGGTTAATGGGCCTTTGGAGGGTATACATGTTTCATCGATTTCTTGTGGCCCTTGGCATACTGCTGTGGTAACTTCTGCAGGGCAATTGTTTACCTTTGGTGATGGGACTTTTGGTATTCTAGGTCATGGAGATCGCAGAAGCATCTCGATTCCTAGGGAAGTGGAATCCCTCAAAGGGCTTCGTACTGTGCGGGCAGCTTGTGGCTTTTGGCATACTGCTGCAGTGGTAGAAGTTATGGTAGGTAGCTCAAGCTCTAGCAACTGCTCTTCTGGAAAGCTTTTTACATGGGGGGACGGTGATAAAGGCCGTCTAGGGCATGGAGACAAAGAACCAAAACTTGTGCCTACTTGTGTGGCTGCTTTGGTCGAGCCAAACTTTTGTCAAGTGGCTTGTGGGCAGAGCCTAACAGTGGCACTTACAACCTCAGGCCATGTCTATACGATGGGAAGCACTGTTTATGGTCAGCTTGGAAACCCTCAAGCAGAGGGCAATCTTCCTATCCATGTTGAAGGAAAGCTCCTTAGGAACTTCGTGGAGGAGATCTCATGTGGGGCCTACCATGTCGCAGTCCTGACTTCAAGGACTGAGGTCTACACTTGGGGTAAAGGTGCGAATGGCCGATTAGGTCATGGCGACACTGATGATAGAAATTCGCCAACACTAGTCGAAGCATTAAAAGATAAACAAGTCAGAAGTGTTGTTTGCGGGACTAACTTTACTGCAGCAATCTGTATTCATAAATGGGTTTCTGGTGTCGATCAGTCCATGTGCTCAGGCTGCCGAATGCCATTCAACTTTAAGAGGAAACGTCACAATTGCTACAACTGTGCGCTCGTGTTTTGTCATTCTTGCAGCAGCAGAAAAGCTCTTAGGGCTTCAATGGCTCCTAGTCCTAACAAACCGTATCGTGTCTGCGACAGCTGCTATAACAAGCTAACTAAGGCAGCAGAACCTGACTCATTATCATATTCTACAGTTAATAGGAAAGGAAACTCAATACAGGGTTCGATTGATATGGACGAGAAGTCTGATCAAAGATCGAGTGGACAAATATCTAGATTGTCTTCGATGGAGTCCTTTAAGACTATGGACAGTAAAACTTCCAAGAGAAACAAGAAGTTTGAATTCAATAGCAGTCGTGTATCTCCTATCCCAAACGGGAATTCTAATTGGGGTGGACTAAACATTTCGAAATCTTTCAATCCTGTATTTGGAACATCAAGAAAGTTTTTCTCAGCTTCTGTTCCTGGATCTAGAATAGCTTCCAGGGCAACATCGCCCACGTCAAGAAGAGCAAGCCCTACTCGTTCTGTGACACCAACGCCAACGCTAACAGGTCTAACTTCCTCTGAAGTTATTTTGGATGATGCTGGTAGGATAAGTGAGAGCCTAAGCCAAGAGGTTCTTAGATTGAGAGCCCAGGTACATGTTTTATTACACCATCCATTTGTTGAATCGTGTGTAATATGCTTTCAGATCTATTTTGCTATAATAAACTAAGTGTTTTATTTCTCAGGTATGAGAACATATTTCCCTGTTCGCTCATTTATAGTATCTGACTTGATGGTCTATTTCCTTATTATTGTGAGAGATTCTCATTAATCTGGGCCTGTAAAATCAAATAAAAGTTTGCACGTAAAATATAGCTGCAACTTATTTATTCTTGCAACTATGAGAGAGTCCCATAGTTAGTTGTGGTTTCCCACCTCAATAAGCTTTTTGTGCTGTAATTTTGTTTTATCTAACAGTATTTAGCATGCATCAAATGCCTTTTATGCAACTTTGCAACTTTTTAATATAATCAGAAGTTGATGGCTAACAATTTGTTGAAGTGATTCTTTCTTTTATAGTCATATTGAAAACTCAAAAAGGTGTATATGAAAGTATGAGTTGCGAAAGTGAAAACATCTTATAGGAGTAATGGCCTTCTCAAATATGAAGCTTAAATGAATTATTACAAAGTTAATCTCACAACAAAATTCAGATTCTTTCGTAATACTAGAATTTACTAGGGCCTTGTTATAGGCCAAGTGAAGGGCAAAAATATTCTTCTAATGATTATGATAATAATTGTTAACTTAAGGGTCAAATATAACGCCATAAACTTTGCTTCCTACTAAGAAAACACATAGTTTGCAAGATTTCACATTAAATCTGATTAACACTATTTTCCAGCTGGAAAGTCTTACTAGGAAGTCCAAACTTCAAGAAGCTGAGTTGGAAAGAACAACTAAACAGTTGAAGGAGGCTATTGGAATTGCAGGGGAAGAAACTGCAAAGTGCAAAGCAGCAAAAGAAGTTATCAAGTCACTCACTGCACAAGTAAGATTGCTTGCTCTGAACTTCAACATGAATGGATGCTTGCTTCATTAAACTTTTTTTTCTTTTACTCTCATCAACATTAATAGTCAATGCTACCAAAGTGATGTTATGATCTTTTTGTGAGTTTCATTTTTTAAAAAAATCTTTCATGACCAACATAACATGCTATGCATGCACCTCAACATTATGAACCTCTGATGTTTTCAACATAGCATTCCATGCATGCACCTCAACATTATGAACCTCTGATGTTTTCAAAGGAGAACCATGATCAAAGTGGCGCATTATATAGTTGCTTGTTAATCTGGCATGACATATCATATGACTTGATCATGCAATGACTAACACCAGAGTTGCCAGTCTCTATGTACAATATGACATCTGTGATTACCACGAATACAATCCTATGTTATGCGATCAATTTTGTGCTTTTTTTAACGTGCTAGCTCTGTGAAATTCATAAATCCTCTATTGACATCTCCATTAAACTTTCTTTGCATAAATCTGATCCGATTTGAGTGTCTAATGTCAGCAATAAATAGATTTACTATGAGTTTACATATTTTAATATAACTATGCTAAATGGGAGATCAAGAAACAATTTTGATAGAAATTCCAAACTGAACAGACCTTTTTCCTCTTCTAATCTTTTTTAATATTTTCTGCATTCTACCTTCTTTGCTTTCTGTACTCTCGAACTTCTAGTCAACCTTGCCTCTACATTACTAGTAGACTCTTAGCTAGGGTAGATTTATCTAGTTTGTGTTTGAGTATTTAATTTCTTGAACTTAAACTTTACATATCTTGATAAAACAAACTGCAGTTAAATTACTTGTTACATTGCTATGGATTCTCTCATTACAAAGATTTCATTGTAGAGAAACAACATGTATGGGTAGCTTATTTAGTTGGTTGTTCTTTTGGCAATTTATGTTCACTTTGTGTAAAGGAACTGGACGAATGTCTGATAAAATTTTACGTTAGAAAAATACAATCCTTACATCACATATATTAAATACATTAAAGAATGGTTTATTGTTCTTGTAACATTCTCTTCTTGTTAATAGTTGAAGGGCATGGCTGAACGGCTACCCATAGGAGCTTCCAAAAACAGTAAGCTGCCTTCTCTAAGCATTCTCAACGGTGCTCCCATATCGAGTGATATCACCCCATTAGCTGTTGAGAGTATGAACAGTCCAAGAACTTCTAGCGAACCGGATTCTAATGGCTCTAATAGCTTACTATTTTCAAACGGATCAAGCTCTTTTAGCAATAGAAATAAAATGGGTCATTCAGATGTGTTAAGAAATGGAAGCACAGATCCAAGTCATGCATCTGAATGGGTCGAGCAAGATGAACCAGGCGTGTACATTACATTCACTTCTTTACCTGGAGGGGCCAAAGATCTCAAGCGGGTCCGCTTCAGGTATACTTAAAGACCGCTCTCTATTAAAGAACTAGGTTATGTCAACATACAATATTAATAACTAGATTTTATTTTGGAACTGCTGACAATGACTATTAAACAATGATTATATTGTTGTCAAAATTAATCTGGAAGGTAATTGACTATCATATTCTTGTCATATAAATATTCAGAGACACCTTTGAAAACCAAAAACCTTCACTGGTTAACAACTGAAATGTTACCTAAATTTAAAGAAAAATCAGATCTAATAAATACATGGGGGGGTGTGACTACTGTGGTACCTGTATACTGTATATTAAATACCACCTTAATAGGGCTTTTCATACTTGTTTTCTTTTTCTGGTTTTCAAAAGGCATTTAAGCATTACCACTCCAAATGCAGTCGGAAGCGGTTCAGTGAGAAACAAGCAGAACAATGGTGGGCCGAGAACCGCGCGAGGGTATACGAGCAATATAACGTTCGCTTGGTTGACAAGTCCACCGCCAGCATCGCCAATGACGATGAATCTCATTGATATTAGATTGAGTTATAACGAGTATTTGATTCACCGATTACGAGCCAAGTCGTGATCGCGAGGAAGCTCTTACTGATCAAGAAGCTATAAATGTGGCTATGGTTTTTATTAGCCCCATGAAAGTGGATAGAGGGCCCAGCTATTAAGAGATGTGGGTTTGGTTCCTTTACATAATTTTTTTTTTTTTTTTTTTTTTTTTTTTCGCTTCTCTTGTGTGAAAAGTAGGTAAGTTTGAGCTTCGAGGAATGTAAATTTTTTAGCATCGGCTGGGTAATATCTTGTCTTGTAAATGCATACCCAAATCCCTCTTTTCATTATCTCTGTTTTTATATTTTTGTGCTTTTTCTAGCATCTAACAATTATTAATATGAGCTAATGGTGATGTTTCGACGAGATGCTGCTGCTGCTGTTAAGTGGTAATATTTACATCATAAAGCTCCTGTGGAATGCCATCTAGAATTAGAGGCTATTCGGTTAAATGCAATATAATTCGAGATGCATATAGTCGGACTGTATCGAGTCAACAGACGAAACAGATAGAGAATCTTGTAACGAAAATTAGTGGTAAAGTTAGTTATTCTTTGTGGAGACCCATACATAGTTCAGTGACCGTCAATGCAGTTTTAAGTAGTGTTCTTTAAGTTCTAGTTTTCCGAATGCATCAGCTTTTCCTGTTAAGCAAAAATATGTAAGTAACACAACTTCAAATACTGAAGGATTACACAAAATAATATATACACTGAAACGAATTCTTTAACAATTATCAAAGCAGGCTTCCAAATGGAAAATCTGTTAAACTTCAACGGATGAGAACTGAGAAGGTAGCACAGCCGGCAGAGAAAGAAGAGCCACACCAAGTGCATATTCCCGTTTCCTACAATAGTCTGCAATTAATAGACAAGAAGAGTCGCCTAATGAAGCAAAAAATAGAACTCAAAAATAAGAAAAGTTATAAGAGTTTAATTTTTCTTGCCCTGTTGTTGCAGGTTATCCAGCAATTATGCAAGAGGCAGGTTCCCAATAGATTATTAGGGAAAAAGAGCCACACAATATTAAGAGAGATTAACAAATTTCAGCCTTGTTGGATTAACCAATTGTATAAATTCTCCAAAATCTAAACTAATCATTAGATTTGAAGTTAAGAGTTTGAACAAAAAAGATGATAGGCAAAGAAACTTATTAGCAGGCTTTTATAATAGCTGGATAATTGTCTAAGCAACAAATCTATTACAAATCCATTACAAAATTGTTTGCAACCATAAAAATACATCAAAACCATTACAGATACATTAGCACACATATTTACGCGCTCAATAATATGATAACTTAACCACCAGTCATCTTTTGGCCCACTACTATTAATTTAGGTAACCAAATGTTGTGTATCGTTAGATCACCTAAGCCTTAAATGCCCAGTCAATGAAGCTGAAAAATCAACTAAAGAACATCAAAAGCAATAGAATGAATTAATTAATTCAAATAATGATACTGTCAATGTTACAATGATATGTTGATAGTAAGTGCACATTGTAAATAATAACCAGACTATAGTGAATAATTTTATTCCTCTCCTACAAGCTTTGATAATCAAAAGAAACTAACACATCAATTGCTAATTAAGAATTAACAGTTAAAAACCAAGATGTTATACCTCGAGTAATTGCTACCTCTTAACACCAGTATCTACAAAACTGAGCTTAACCAGATAATTATTTTCAGCAAAATCATGATGCGTACGGCGTGTCCGGGCCCCTTCAAGGTCACTGTTGCTGTTTTCTTGGAGCAGCATTCTTCTGCATGCATTAGGATCCTGAAGATACAACAATACGATAGTTAACCATTTCCTATCTTTGCCCGCAGACCAGTACCCCGAAACCCTCCCTAAATACATATACGAATCTACTGCCCAAGAAGCCAGGGGCTCGAGCTCCATTTTTGAAACGCACAAGCAGGGTTCAAACCCGACCTCTAAAACAATAACCTAGATAACAACTGCTGGGCTAGCATTCCTCTGTTTATCAAAATCTTAGAAAAAAACAGCATCTCAAAGCAATCTATACCGACAAAATGGAAGTCAATAGTTTCATCTTTACAGAAGTATCTCCTCCGACCAAAACAAGAGTGGATTATGGAATTTGAGCAATGCAGACTAATTAAATTCACTTCAAATAAAATCAAGTTATGAGGAGATTCAGGAGAATCTATATTCAACCTGTAAAAATTCCATCATTTGCTCTTCAATAGCACCCCGCATTGCCAACGTCTCCACACGTATGGGGCGAGTCGCACCCATCCGATGAGCACGGCTGATAACTTGTTCTTCCATGCTGATTGAATATAAGAAATTCAAAATGTAAGTTAAAAGAGCTCAACGTGATGCATTGAGAAGCAAGAGGAAGAGAAGTACCTGGGAAAAAAAATAGAAGTGAAATTGTTTTATTATTTATAGAAAATCATTAGAAGAACTTGTTATCTTTTTAGTAGCTAGAAGGTAGAACAGCAAACAATATAGTGCTAGAAGCATCCTAAAATGCTATTAGTGGTGCTAACTCAAAACCTATTTCTTCAAGTCCTTTTCAAATCTATTGCCGGATCTTTAGTTGTTGCCTATCAATCAACAAAACAATTACCTTCTGTCCCATATAGGTTCCATCAAAAATACGCGTGTAACAAAGCTCAAATCAAGGCCTAAAGCTGCACTTCCATCCATTACCAATGCCGAGCAGTTTGGATCTTGCCGAAAGCTCATCAACGACTTAATCTGTGCAGAGTGGAAAAGAATAAGCTCAAGCAAATGAAACAGAAAAATCAGTAAATACATGAATACCTTTTTGAAAGAATGCAGAGGACTGTACATTGCAGCAAATTTGATGCCGGCAATTGTCAACTACAGAACAGAAAACATTCATAACCATCTGCTTTAAATCATGAAGCAAACAACTATATGAACTGTAGCAGAATATACTGCTTGGTGTACCTGCTGCTCAATGATATTGATATGCTCGAGAAATTGAGAGAATATTATCACTTTTTCAGGCAATGTCCTAGAAGACATGCCATCAGTTTCAGAACCAGTCTCTTGATCATTTGACACACTAATAGGCACATTACTATTGGTATCTATATCAGCAGAGTAACCAAATTTTCTATTAGATTCCTGCACCTTCTTCAACTTTTCAACCAAGTAAGCAACTTTGCTGCTTGATGTTGATTGCCAGTCAGGATCCCAGTCATCCTGCATGAAACTAAAAAATCTCAACCAGAAAAAAGGAAAAAAAGAAAAGAAAAGGTAACAATGTAAAAAGATCCACCCTCCAATTATAGGCTATTTTGAAATACGGCCCAGGTTCTTTTTTTTTTATTATTATTCTTGGCACCCGTTCAACCCAAATATGAGTGTTTCTATCACTTGAATTGAGGATTCTACTAAATTTAATGATGATTTCGTTATATTTAACAGCTTTGCCCCTTTTCCAGTGGACAGAAGGGCAGATTCATTAACAGTTAGTAACCGATAGCTAAAGGAACCCTTAATCTTAAAGAAATTTCGAATTCAGCTGACAGAAATAACTCAAACCAATGCACTTCAGAGTTAAAAGGGGTGTCAATCAAAAAATATATAAATAAAGCCAGAAAGTCTATTACAAAAAGGCCTATAGTTGATAGGTGACTGATGCATAAGACTTCACAAATGACATGCCTGTTTGTATGATGGCTGCAACTCTATAAGATCTTTAGGAACTGGCCATTTAGGATTTGGGTTTTCTGGGCGTGTTAATATTTCAGGAGACTGCATCTCATAATGATGGCCACACCCCGGAAAAGTACATTTCTCACTATCCAGAGCAACGCAACCAAGGCATAATAAATGCCGACATGGGGTGATAATAGGCAAACGGCACCAATATTTGCACCTAAAAGCAGAAGTTTCAGAATATAAAAAGAAATTGACATATACTAGACAATAGGATGTGAATTGGAAAAGGCATCAATTACCTGAAACAATTACATCCATCCAAAAGCGAAATTCTTATAAAAGCATATTCTTCTGAAAGAGGATCAAGACCATGCTGCACTAGTATATCCATCGTTTCCTGGATATCCTGACCAGCATCAACTACTTTAATATGCCCCGCCACACAACAAGATAATCTTATGTTCCTAATTGTTCTACTTCGGAACTTCCATTGTTTGGGGTTCAGCAGTGATTCAACATGAGAAGGATCATTCCAATCGGCCATCAAAATATTTCGGCGAACAGTAAGAACTAATTCATTGTAACTCTTCGCGTGCTCCTCATTAAAATCTAGAAAAGTTACTTTTTTGATGCACGGAGGAATATTATTTAGATCAGATTTTCTTGCACTAATCATAGTCCTTTGAAGTAGTTGTATAAGACGAGACCGTCCCTCCTCCATCTGAACCTCAAAAGGTCTCTGAATTCCGGCCTCCCAGCATTCCTGATTCTGCCCATAGGCTTCTTCATGAAGAAACTTAAGCATTGGCTGAAGATGAGACACATGACTAATGGGTGTATTTGGAGTTGGCGTACCAGTTAAAATCCATCGATTTGATGCAGCCAACGAGACTGCCATCTGCAATTTGTTCGTCAAGCTGAGACTCGAACCAAGAGTATGCCCTTCATCTAGCATCACCCTAAGCCAATGTATTTGTGTTAGCACACTCCTCTTACGTGGACCCCATTCTGCACTTAACCGATTGAATGTGGTGATGACAATATCATAGTCCCATGCAAGACTGTGAGCACAGGGCTTCTCCTGATCAGCCGAAGCCCAGATATAAACTCGCAATTGCCCAGGTTGAATATGCCTCTCAATTTGTGTTTTCCAGTGGTCAACTAAATTTGCTGGGACAACAATCAGGGTCGCTTTAGACAAATAGAGTCTGACAAAGTCCAGTGGCTTGGTGAGAGCAATTCTAAGTGCAACTGTATCAAACTCCAAGTCATGGAGCTTGGATGGATAGCACCACCGAGTTACACGTCTTTCAACCCTTCTTACAAGACCAAATGCTTCAAATATCTTATGAAATCCATAGGTTTCTTCACTTAGGAAAGGTTCTAAACTTCGCCTGACGCCAACTGTTTCCATTTCTAGAGTTTTCTTTTGAGGAAGATTGGCCAACCAATTTAAAGCGTTCTTTGTTTCAGAATCGAAAGATGTAAAATGCTCTTTTAAGACACTAGTGAAGAAGGACACATTTTCTTCTTTTCCCTGTTGGGTCCCTTTTGTATAAAATCCTGGCAAATAAGTTATTGTTTCTTCAACATCCCAGGACTCCTGTGGTGCTGCGCAGTTCTGATAAAAAGGATCACTGTTCATACTACAAAACCATACAGCTGTAGCATCGAGTGTACTTCTGCCCCACAGCTTCCGCCACTTTCTACAAGAATCACACTGAACCCAGGTCTCACCAGAATCAGAGACAAAACTACTATCTCGCCTCAGCTTCTTGTGCTGGTTGCACAAGGTAGTGCGCAACTTTGAAGGATGCCAAATTTCTGCAAGATCTAACAAGCTTGTGTCACTGACAACATTATCTCTTTTCTTTCTGGTATTGCCACAGCCTGAAACTTGGGCAAATGTGCCTGCAAGATTCCTCCTAACACAGCTCAAGCTTTTGCTGCATCTAAGAACACGTGCGCGTGGCATTGAGTGGGTCTCAGCACAAAATGAAATCGCCGGCTTCCCACATGAAGAAGCTGCGGATTCTAGAGGACGATCATGATTCATCGATCTACCTCCTTTCTGTGAGGAGGATCTTGAATTTTCAACTGAACTAATTCCAAGTGGAAGCTGGGGAGAAGAGACTTCCCCCCTTTGCACGCCTTTCCCCAAGAACCTTTTAGTTGACATAATGTTACCTCTGATCAAGTTATCCGCACCCACTTCATAATACCCACATCTTTGATTGGGTCTATGCATACACCATGTAACATCCACTCCCTGAGGTGGGTCAGCCAAAGTTTCTTGAGTTTTCAGAATAAGAGATAACGCGGTTATTGTCTTTCCTAATCCAGGTTCGTCACAGAACATTCCTCCACGGAAATCATTAATAGTTGGAGCCTTTTCAGTAAGTATTTTGCCTGAAGTAGTATTCATGTAGAAAGAGAATCCATCCTCAGTACAGAAATCCTTATACAGAGGGTGTGCCAGAACATCAGGTTTACGCTCTCGCTTTAACATCCACTCAACAGCTGCCTCTTGATGGGGAAAAAGTTTAAGCTTCATGCAAGGCATGACGGATGCAGCCAAGAACCTTAAATAACGACAAGTAATTGAAATCCTAACTAGGTCCCTTGGGCGAAGCCGAGTCAGAACGTTGGTCAGCACTTCATCAGGAAGATTCCAAATTCCATTAGTTATAGATGTATCTTCGGGCTTTATTCTAATGTAATGAATTTTCTTTTCCAGATCAACACTAGGCAAGCTCTTAAATATTTCATGAAGATCAAATAACTTTTTATTAATACATAATGATGTTCTCCGGTGTATCTCACATCCAAGGACATGGCAGTCAGAGCAGTTCCAAATGGATTTATCATCATCATGTGTATGATCTTGAGAGTTCCATTCAAAATTAAGTAAAGAATTTCTCAATTCCCACTTGCAGCTGTTAAGAAATATGCATCAGATATTTGACAGGAGCATCACAAAGGTAGCATATTTCTTATAAGAAATACATAGTGATTCATACATGCATTAAATGTTGCCGTCGACAGCTGCCAGGACGTCATACATACGTACATTATATGGCAACCATACATCCGTACATATATGATTAAAATACATACAGTGGCTATTTCCTCACGATTTTCAAACTCGCTAATAATGTAATATGAAGAAATTCTAAATGACTTCCGATGGCAACAGACAGTCTACCTACTTAGTTCAAGGATTTCGAGAACCTAGTTTTGGACTCTAGTTACCGGTTTTATTTAACAGAAAATCAGGCTGAGCACAAATACAGCTATATAGATTGACATTATTCTGTATATCTCTATATCCCCCAACAAGATTATTTTTAATTGTGCAGCATGGACAATTAGTAATGCTATGTTTTGTTGTGCATAGTTTAAGAGCGTGATAGATGTAGTTGACACTAGAACTAGTTAAGAAATAGCTTGTACCAGATCAACCCACTTTAGAGCTGAAACCTGAGAACTAACAACCCCAAAAAAACAGTTTGGAAACTGCTACAAGATTTAGTTATACGGCCGTACTAGTTGGCCAAAATAACTACAACTGTTAACCCTAACATGAACAGTGCATAGCCCAGGTTTTGCTATTTCTGACAAAATTCAAACCTTTATCGCTAATATTACTGTTTGAAATTGGTCCAACCAGAGTTAAAAGTCTAGCCTTAATTTGTAGCCGTGCATGCCAGTAATAGTACTGAAACCCCAATGTTGGGCAAGAGAATATTAGAGGCTTAACAAGGAGAGTTCAAGAACGCACCTCAAGTGCTTAAATACGGAAGCGGCCACCGCCGGCAACAACGGGAATTGCCACCCCGACCACGCCGCGGTCGGCAAGAACACATCGACCAACACCACCGCCCTCGATTCCCCGTCTCCCCGAGCGGAAACGCTCAGAACCCTCGCCTCGATCTCCACGCACCCGTGCGCCACCAGCGCGTGGAGATGGTGCACCACGCTCATGCTCCCGTTCACCTTCACCACGCCCCTCCGCCGCCTCTTCCTCGATGCCGAGGCCCCGCCATCGCCCGGAGCAGAACCCGTGGCCTCTCCCGGCCCCGCCCCGCCGTCGTCGTCGCGGATCGGGACCAGCGAGATCCCGCCCTCAGATCGGAACCCGACATTGGGGCCCTCGCCGAAGAAGTTGCACGGGGCGCCGCGCGCTAGGGTTTGGGGAGGCGGAGCAGGGTCTCGGGGCTCGGCCACGGCGAGGATGGCGCGGAGGAAGCCGCAAAGCTTGCGGCGGTCAAGGGGATTGCCCTCCATCGAGGGAGCTCGCTAAGGTGGGGAATTGGGCGTCCTAGGGTTTCGAGGAGAGGGCTAGGGTTTGGAAAAGCGTTGATGAGGAAGAGAGAGAAAACTCGAAGGTCTAGAGAGAGAGAGAGAGAGAAAGAGAGAGAGGGGGGGGGGGGGGGGGGGGAGGGGGGGGGACGGGTGGGGAGGGAGGGGAGAGGGGGGAAAGGGGAGAGGGGAGAGCAACGACGAAGCGGCTCAAATCTCGATACCCTGCAGCGGATGCCGTATAGCCGTTTGATTTCGAAGTTAGATACGATTCGGTTGCGTGTGACATCATAACTTAACAACGACTTTTATATTTGAGATAATATACTTTGAAACTTCAAAAATATTTTATTTATTTTTTATTTTTTTATTTTAAATCTATTTTATTTATTTATTTGTTTATTATTTAAAATAATAATGCCGTTAATATTTGTTAAATTATTTCAAATTAAATTTGGATTAATTTTTTATTATAAATAAAAATTTTAAAATTTAAAAAAATTGGTGACAAAGGTATATTTGAAAATTTAAAATATTAAAATATTTTTTTTGTCTCTAACTTTAAGTAAATAAAAAAAAAGTTGGTGTAGTAAAAAAACATATTTAAAAAAATAAAATAATAATTTTATATAAATAACAGTAAGATAATATAATCTAACATTTAGAAATATATTTAAAAAAATTTAAAATATTAAAAATATATTTTAAATATTAAGTTTTTAAAAGAAATAGATAAAAAGGTTAAATTTTTTTTAAAAAAAAATTCTGTCCGAATTTGCAATAAATTAATCAAAATATTTTTCCTTTTCTATTTTTTTTTTCTTATTCTCAAGATTTGTCTTTCTTTTTTTTTTTTTTTTTTTTTTTTTTTTTTTTTTCAAACTCTTCTCGCTAGCACGCCTCGCCACCCTCGTCCTACGCGACGTTCAAGTTGCCGCCACCCGCGCCGCCGCCGTGGATCTCCCTCGACGTTAGGCTCGCTCTGGCCACACCCTCGGGGACGCCCACGCCCATGCGTATTGTGGGGCACCGCGGAAGTGGGCGTAGCTTCGAGAGGCGGTGCTTTAGCGGGGTTCATGACGACGATAGCAGTAACTGTAGTTGAGGACGGAAAAAAATATATAAAGAATAAGAAAAAAATAAAAAAATATATTTTAATTTCTACATAAATAATCAACAACCAAAGAAAAAGAGAAAAAAAATAAAGTTATATTATTAATATAAAATTATACTGCTTAAGAAAAATTTTATACTGTTTTAAATAAAAATTATATTTTTTTGAGACAAAAATTATACTCTTAAAAATTATATTATTTTAAACTAAAATTTTGCAATAAAATTACACTATTAAAAGTTTTTTGAGGCAAAAATTAATTTTCATACATAATTATTAATATTAAAAAATAAATAATTTTATATCACGAAATATTTTAAGATTATACACCACATGCGGTCAAAATAGCTGTAAAATTAATAATTTTAATTAAATAAAAAAACTAATTTAACTATATAAATTTTTTAAAAAATGAGTTATTAAAATTAAGAAGTAATTTTATATATATTTCTAAAAAATTCCGGATTTTCTTATTTAGGAAAGTTAATATTAAAAATACTTTTTTAATGTTTCAAATTTTAAATCCTTTCTAAAAAAATGTATTTTAATTTTTAATTTTTCTTATTTTTTAAGTTAGGGCTTAACAAATACTAACAACAAAATTATTTTTAAATAATAAAAAATATACAGAGATATATTTAAAATAAAAAATAAAATAAATAAATTATTTTTTAAAAGTATTAAGGGATATATAAAAGTTAATTGTCCCAAAAATTAAAAGTTTGGGCCCCTAGCCCCCTATCTATTTATAAGGGACTTTTTATTAATTTGTCTGTAAATCGCGAGTCAGAAAAAAAGAAAAGTAAAAGCGAGCAGTCTGCGGCGGAGAGATGGCGAGGGACAGCTGCCTGGCGCGCATCACCGCCGGCGTTGCCATCGGCGGCGCCGTCGGCGGAGCTGTTGGTAACCCTAAATCTCTCTCTCTCTCTCTCCTTCCCTGAAACCCTAACCCCATCCCGGCCAAAAAAAAACCAGTAAAACCCTAGGTGGAGTCTCCTCCTCAGAGCTCTATCTTTAACCCCCAAATCAGGATAATACTGTATGAGAAGGCGTTTAACATTCTAGGGTTTCAATTTGGGGTAAAGGAATGAGATTTTGAAGTGAAGGAAGTAGATGAACAAAAAGTTATTGAGAATGTTTTTTTTTTTTTTTTTTCCTTTTCTTTTTGTTTTTTTCAGGTGCGGTTTATGGGACATATGAGGCAATTAGACACAAGGTATGGTTTCTTGAATTTTTTGTACCTGGACATTATTTTCGTTTTGTGCATGTTGTAAATGATGGTACGAACATCTAAACAATCTGATTTGGTGTAGATTGAGATTGAAGTCAGTTTGGAAATCTGCTTTTTGATTATAATTTTAAATCCTCTGTATTTTTCTGCATTTGTAATTAGCAGCCGTAGCCGCAGTTCCTGCATTAGTTATTATACTTTATACATCCTGTTTGAAGCTCTTCTGAATCAAATGGCATTTTGGGGTGGTTCGGTTCATAGCATATTAGGAATGTCGTTTTACCGGTTTATAGCATTTTCGTGTTTGGGGCTTGTATGTTCTTGTTAATGGACTACTGATGATTCCCGTCCAGTATGGAAATGACAACACTTTTTATAGCTTTCTAACTCGAGTTGCAGGGTGACGATTTGAATATCTTGAATTGATAAAATGGAGGATTTATGGAATATTACAAACTGTGAAATGAACGGCCCGGTAACACCTAATGCTTATGTAGTATACCGGTTAGTCTTCGTATTAATTCGTATCTGCTGAGTAAGAGGTTTATGGTTGAGAGGTGCTACTGACATGTTGTTCTAGATGCTATTATAGAACCTTGAACAATTGTTATGTGCCGTCTATTTAGTACATAAACGTTTTTCTAAAAAAAGTAGTCATAAACTTTTTTTTATAAAAAAAGAAACCAAATTAGAATGTTTGCCACCGTTGTTGTTACTGGACAAAGTTCATCAGGAAAAAGGAGATCTTATTTTTCACCTTAGCTCTTAAAACTGAACTATGTAAGCACTATTTCAAATGTTTAGTCTAGAAACAACTCCATGCAGAAGGCCATATGTACTCTGTGAAATAAAGAAGCAAGCTTATGCTTCTTAAAATGGGCTCACCTTCTTAAAACTGTTTATTTTTCTAATTGAAGGGCATATTCTTTCTTTTCTCATTTTTCTTTTTTCAATTTGAGCTACTTGTACGAGTAACTGAAGTTGGATATGTTATGTGATTATTTTTTTTGCCTCTTTGTTTCCTGCTAATATTTTGTATTTATGTGCTAAGACAGATACTCTTGGAGGGTTTACATTCTAAACCTCCGTTGGTTTTGCATGGTGCAGGTTCCTGGATTACTCAAAATCAGATATATTGGGCAAACAACTCTTGGAAGTGCCGCAGTTTTTGGGCTCTTTTTGGGAGCTGGGAGCTTGATACACTGTGGAAAATCTTACTGAGTGCGCTCAGAAATTCAAAGTCAACATGTAAGGGTTGAGTTGGGTGCAAGCGGACGAAGTGAATGCCTTGTTCTTTGCTGTGAATTTTATGTGATTTTCTTTAACATGAATTGGTGCTCAAGCTCGAAATGTAGTGTTTCACCACTACTTTTTACTTCCATCCAAATTAGATCGCAGAAAAGAAATGGTACTGTTTCTTGAAATTTGTCAAATGCTGTTGGAAGCTACCAGTGACAAACCAAATAATGCGCTTCCGTGCTAATAATGAGTTTATGGGTGGTTGCAAACTATTTAGCATGAAAATGCGTAGGGATTTTTAACACCAACAAATCTGTGTTTTCATTGATGAATTCAAGATCATAGATGAGTTTTAGTGTAGGATTTTCGAAACCCATGTATGATTTTCAGGACATGGAAAAAATAATGTGTTCTCAAGCATGGCACCTAACGTGCATCACAGAAAGTCAAGATGGGTTCAAGAACAAAACCAAGTGTTTGAAACCACAGCTGACAAATGCTACCGTATTGGTTAAGCCCGCCAGGAAACTTTACTAAGAACATCAAACATAACATGCCATTAATTGAGGTGTATTACAACAATTTGACCTCCTTGTACAACAGAGTGGAATACTAAGAAAGAGGTATTCTGTATACAACACTCTACAGCTTGAAGATGTGCAAAAGGTAATCAATCTCTGAAGACAGTAGTACATCACCAGTAGAAAGTGTCATATAAACAAAGAAAAATAATCTAAGCATCGGTTATATCGAGATGCCCTGGAAGATTGATCATCATTACGAAGCAAGCAACTAGGGGTGTATGTTGAGTTAATAAACCTTTTAATACCCATTGACTATCTGCATATAAATCAGCAAATAAATTAGTTAATGATGGCAAGGAATTCAAAGTCATTACATGATCATGATCAGTGAAACATGAAATAAATTGATTGCAAATAAGTATATAGTTCCAGAATTGACGTATTAAGCGCACAGTTGGTTGAAGTGAATGAGAGCGGCGAAGTTGGCATACACTACGACCGACAAACTAAGAATTATAAGTTTATAACCACAAGCAATATTTTAAAGTTGTATAGAGAAGTCTCTTTAAAATAGCAAATAATTCTAGACAGGAACTATGACGTTCCAATAGTTCCATATCAAAATAGAAAGGTATTGTGTATAAAGATATAAGGACCAAAGGCTCTAATAGTAATAATCGAGCTTAAGCATTTTGAATCGATAGTTTGAATCTAATAAATTATTACTAGTAGACAAGGTTGTCTGGGTTGTTCCAGGATTCGTAGAAAGTTTTCAAAAGCATAACTTTTTATCAGGCACAATTAGTGAACAAGTTGGTCGATCAATACATGAATGAGATACAGAGTATTCAGCACTTTCTTGTTCTTCATGTTGCTGTGTTTGGTATCTATTAGCTAATGTAGATAGAGAAATTAGAACATGCCATACGTCAAATCCTACTATAAAGAAGGGCATGAAGGATAAAACATGGAAAGAGCACAGTAAGAATAATAAAATAATATAAAAGTACCTTCTACTCGAGCGAGCTGTGCGTCGTGTAAGACCCCGATCTACTGAATCTTGCAGAACTGAGCTTCTGATTTTCTTCATTTTAGATTTGGACACACCTACATGTTATTCCACATTAGCATTCTTTGATATATATACACAATCTTTAAGATAACCATTGAACTGCTCAAAACCTTTACGAGAAGTTCTTGGTGATTGAACCTCCTCGCCATCTCCCTCAAAGTTTGTCACGACACTTGAGTGGCAACTTTCTTCCGACACTCTATCATTTGATTCAGATGAACTCTCCCTTTCCATGGCTTCTCTTCCCTGTACTGAAGGGTTGATTACTTCACCGTTTCCATCTGTGCACAATTAAAAAATTACTTTTCATGCTTAGCAGAGACAACATCATTACCAATAATAAGTGGAATAAGAAGATGTCTTTGATATGATATCACTAATTTGATCAAGGAATATGCGATTGGCTCATCACATTCACGCAAAGAAGTTCGAACACAAAAGCAAGACTTAAATATATGGTGTTAACGAAGTTTGCTAATGGAGAAAGTACCAGCAATGCAGTGACTCAAACTAATTTACCTTTAGCAAACTTGTCATTAACTTTTCCTCCTTTCTTATTTGTCAGGAGGCCTTGAAGAGTACCCACTTTCTGCTGGTGTGCACGGGCATTTCTAGCAGTTATCTCCTGCTCCTTCCTTTCAATGTGAACCTTATTAAGCTTCTCCTCAAATTCCTCAATGCACGCTTTAAGCTCTTGCTTAGGGAATTTTTTGCACTAAATTATAATAGGAAAGATAAGTTAGATTGTTATTGTAGTAATACATCCAAAGAAAATGACTCTTCAGAGTATAATGCTTTTTCCCAATAGCATGTATGAACAAGGTGTAATGAGTATTTCACTACCTTGGCAACTATGCTTCGAAAGTGATTCATCACAGAATCTTCAGATAAAACATGTTCATAAACTTTGAAAGACTCAATTAGTTTTTTCAACCCCTTTTCGCTGAAGGTTAACTGAGAAAGGCAATAAGCAATATACTCCCATTGTCTTGTATCTGCAACAGGAACACATAATAGAGAAAGACCCGTGATTCTTTCAAAGTACAAGATAACTAAAAGTAAGCAACTGATTTTTAAAACTTCAGACAAAAACTGGAGAACAAGCTAAAGAGATCAAGCTTACATTAAAGCTTCTCCGATAATAACAAGCAACAAGAGAAACACAGAAAAAATTAAAAAATAAAATAAACAGGAACAGCGCTCTTGAGGGGGGGGGAAAAAAAAGGTGGCAAATGAGGGACATCGTTCTATAAGATTAATTACATCTTAGGTTCCAAAACAAGCCATCCTGATGTCCAAATTTAGTCACCAAGAAAACCATTTCTATATGATTTCTGTCCAAATACCTTTTTTTTTTTAGAATAAGATAGCATGCTACCGCTTTATTCATTAGGCAAATGAACTGGGCTACATTCTGAGGCAACTGGGCCTCGAGAGAAGAAAAAAAAAAAAAAAAACTACACCGAGGATTGACATTAGGTCGAGCCATTTAGCAATTAGGCTGTGTCAAATTTCATTAAATCAAACAAGATTGAACTTATTTCTATGTAAGACATGATATAGAAATACCGGATATAAAACAATGAGCTGTGCAAACAAGAACTCTTACAAACATAAGGTGACCTGTCACATTAAATTCAAATTGATATAAAGAATGCAAATTTGTGTGACTTATATTCAAAAGCTATTTTATACTTCTGTTTGTTTTACGTATGCATGAGAGCATGTATTTGCCTGCAAGCTAGCATATAAAGATCATATTTGGTTTGAGATCAACCCTACACCAAGCAAACTTCAGATCAGGTTCAAATTTCTCAACCATAAGCATCTAATAAAGGATCAAATGAAGGGACACCGCAGATTGTGGTCCTGTAGAACTTTTCCAGATATCTATAAACTAAAATACTAAAATAATGGATAGCGTAGAAAAAAAGACAAAAAAACATCTCCAAGCGCTGCGCATAGTGACAAGACAAGAAAATAACATAGAGAAAAAAGACCATAATATTAGAAACAAATATCCATAAAAATAGAAAAATCGATCATAACTATCCCCCAAGATTCAATAGTTGATGATTACATAAACAGTTTCGATCTAGAATAAAAGGTCAAAAGTTAGAAGGCACTTTTACGCAAAATTAAAGTGTCGTGGCACGAAGTTGTGCCGAAAACTTACCGGCACGGTGCGTACCAAGCTGTGCCGATGAGTGCCGGTCACAAAAAATACATGCGTGTCGACACATAATGGCATGAAATATTTATTTTCTTTAGCAACAAAATTTTTTAATTGCTTATATATCTTTATCAAATATTTTGAACTTTATTGAAAAAATTACTTAGTAAATTTAAGAGAAAAGAATTTTGAACTATGTCATCGGCACGGGGGCTGTATAGTGCCGGTATTTTGTTGGCACGGTACGGCACGGTGGATACGACCTATGCCGATGGATACTTAAATCCTTGCTTTTACGTTAAACAGAAGCATACCAGTTACACCAGTGAACCTGTTGCATAGCTTCTCAACAAGGGCTTCCATTTGTTTGTCCTAGAGACAATTAGGAGATATAGGAAATGAGAAGCCAGTTGATAAGCAAAAAAGGTATGCATCGACAAGAAAGATAAGCCACCAAGCACCTTCTTGATAGAATTTATTAAGAATTGCATGATGTTGAAAAAGGATTCCTCCTTAAGGTTTTGGTTGCACAATCTGCCCAAGATATCTGGAAGTAGATTGTAGATTGGATTGTTTCCTTCAAACACAACAAGCAGCCAACATCAGAAGCAGGTATTGCCGCTAATCAGTATTCAATTTCAAGCATTAAAGTGATACCTTTCTTCGACAACTCATGGAAGAAAAGTTTGGCAAGACTTGAAATCCTTTCATCCACATCTTCTATCCGTGTAGCCATTTCGTTTATGTACCCTTTAACCTGTTAAAACATTTGACCCAAGCATGATAAAGTTTTGTAGCGCAAGGAGAAAACACAAGAAAAAAAGGATAAAGAAAAAAAAGGGATAAAGTAAAATAAAAAAGAAACTAGGGTCGAGTCAGCATCTAGCACCTTCATCATGTCATTTAATATAAGATGGGAAAGCACCAAAACAGCATTTTTCCTCACAGATATCGAAGGATCTCGCAAGCGAGCATACATATATTCAGTCCAAGGCTCTAAGAGATTAGGAAAGCGAGCTGCCAAGTCGCCAAGAGCTATTGTGCAATTAGAACGTACAGTTTCTGATGTAGCATTCTCCGCAACAGTAAAGAGGAGCTGGAGATTAGCCTCACTGAAAGTTCAAATGATTACAGATTGTAAGCCATCATTTGCAAGCTGAAGCAGTTGAAATTTGATATTTCAATATCATCACAAATCAAGTGCCTATTTGGCCAGGCTTATGGAGCAGCTTGTCTGCTCCAAAAAGCAGTAAATAGGCATTTTGTGAATAAAACAACTTGAGTTTTTTTGCCGTAGAAGCTGAAATAAGTTTTTGAACCCTAAAAGCAGAAGCTCCAATTTAT
Organism: Tillandsia fasciculata; assembly: GCA_029168755.2. Classification (NCBI taxonomy): domain Eukaryota; kingdom Viridiplantae; phylum Streptophyta; class Magnoliopsida; order Poales; family Bromeliaceae; genus Tillandsia; species Tillandsia fasciculata. The sequence goes on from CM054930.1 coordinate 29,886,484, forward strand.
GCCTTCTACTTTTGCTGCAGCGAGAAGCTATTGGACAAGATATTAATAAAAAAAGTTGGTGATGCTTTTCCAAACAGCTTGATTGTAACAACACTTCTGCAGTAAGTGGAACTAAGCCAAACGAGCCTTAAATATGTCATGCACTGAATGCCTTACCAAAAGTTGGAGTCAATAATCATCAGTCTGCAAAGAGCAAGCATTGCAGAAGCCTGCAACTCCGGGTACTGCCAAAAAATGTAATAAATAATGCCTCTTAAATTCTAAGAGTAAGACTGACTGAAGCAAGCAATATGATAATTATATGGCTGTTGAAAGGGTGTACAAATTCAAATTATACGAGAAAATAACCTTCTGCATCAAATTCAAGTTTCTACAAAGCTTTGAGAGAAAGGGTGCACAGTATCCAATCAGACTTTTATCAATGGAACCACACGAAACAATTTCTTTCTCTGCTCTTTCAGCAAGCGTATCTATTACTGTATCTACTGATGCACCAAGGCCCAATTCAGCATTTATACCTTGCTCCTGAGACAACTCCAATAAAACTCATAAGAAAAAACTAAGAATCATTAGCTCTCATATGCCAACAACAAAATACAAAATCCGAATATAACTAATATTACATGATAAACAAAAGAATTTGACAATAAACAATTATAAGTTGTTTTAGCAAGTGAACACACACCTCAGATACTTCGGTGGAACCACCATGAGGGTTCCCAGTGAGAGAACCTGATTTCTCCTCCTTTCTTTTCTGCTTCTGAACCTTCCTCACACAGCTTTCAATATAGACCAATTGATTTAGTGCAACATGGCTTACAATGAAAAGAAATCTACTAAGTTTCACAGCTGGCACTGTGGAAGGAAAGTCAGTGCTTCCCTCATCTACACCATTCGGCACTTCATCTCCTACTGTACAGCTGAATACAGAGCTTAGAGACCTCTTCACGATATCAGCAGCGAATATTTCAGGTGTTGGGTGTAATGAATATACAGCATTTATGGCTTTATCAGCAGCTGCATACCAAATGTTATCTGGGAGCCAAAAGCCGTTTATTAAGCTCTGTAGAACAGAAAACACCCTACCCCCCGAACTTCTTACTTTTTCCTTATCTTCCTCAGAGAGTTTTTCCAGAGCAGCACACGCTGTTCTTGCAAGTAAAGTTTCCTCCTTAGCCCAGCGGCCAAAACCAATATCGACTATATCCTGTATGTGAGTACTCAAAATGCTGGAAGATGATTTTGCTGCCATGCAGAGAATGGATAAAGCCCCACGGCTTTGCGCTGCCACCACTCCACCGACATTAAAGCAAAAGTAATCCCACAAAGCTGATATCTGCAGATCAGTTAAATTATTTGATGCTCTGCTGTCATTGAACATTACATCGTTGAATGAAATCTACATCTTATGTTCAAAATTAGAACGATCAAATTTATTTGAACCTTTGTTTATCCAACATGTCTAAAGGACAAAAGTATTCTGATTATATGAAGCTAAAAGACAATGCATTTAATAGCAAATTATATCCAAAATGAAGCAGTTGCAGAAATCTAAAACAACAACCTTGGATTGTTATAAACAGAACTGCAAACCTTCTACGACAAGGTATGTGAAAGCAGAAATGACTAAGAGGAACCAAGGAATTGGCAGTCAGAACTCTAGAGGAAGCTAAAAAGGAGAGAGAGAGAGAGAGAGAGAGAGAGAGAGAGAGAGAGAGAGAGAGAGAGAGAGAGAGAGAGAGAGAGAGAGGAGGAGGAGGAGGAGGAGAATCACTTCTAGAGGTTGCTGGTCAAAAATCGAGTGAATTAACACAAAGAAGAAGCAAGTTGCACAGCAACTAATAAGAACACTTACTGTGCTTGAAGAAATTTCCCCTTTAGACACCAAAGAACTAATCAAACGTTCCAAGGCTGCAAGGTCACCAATGCTAGAACCAATTGCCAAGGTCAGCAAATTTTTAGCAGTTTCAATTGGGCCTTTTCTTATATATATAGTGATAAAAGCATTTTCCACAGCTTCATAAATAGACTTGTCCTGGGAGAATACCTGCAGAAATAAAGAAATCAACAATGTTAAAACAAAGAAATCAATAATGTTAATAGAAATATCGCTGGATATCCAACATATATTGAGATTCTTCAAGGTGTTTACCAAAGGCAACATTTTGCGGAGGCACTCTTCTGAGCCATCGATTTGAAACTGCCTGCATCTCATCAGCAGAAGTATTGTATTCTCCACATCAGTGGCAGAAGATGAGGCCAACAGCTGAACCAAGGTTGGCATCAGCGAAGTAATGCACCTTGAGAACCGCAAACCAGCCTCCAGAGAGGCTACCAAGGCCCTAATCTGCTCCAAATTCCCAATATCTGGAATGGCTGCACCATTTTCTTTCTGCTCCTCACTACAAGGCAAGCAACTATCACTGACACTCTCTTCTTGATCCACCACTGCTTCTTTAGAGGTACCCTCAACTTCATGAGCATCTTCTGAAGGGCTAGAAGGTTCCATCCCATGCAATTTCTCTTTATATTTCTCCAAAGTTGCCTCAAAAGCTGCAACACGAAGCTGTGGGCCGAACGGGTTATGTTGCAACATAGTGATGAGAAGATTCAATGCTGACTTCCTCACCATTGCACTCTTATCCTCCAGCCTTCCAGAAGCAACTGCCGCCACCTCATTCCACAGACCAATAGAGACAGCATTCTCTTCACAAAGCTCTGCCCACACTTGAAGGACACGACTCCTTGTATATGCCGACACATCTCTGCACCGCTCGATCAAGATCTCTAGCATAGCCTGCTTGCTCCTCAATCTTAAGGATTTAGAGCTAACATCACCTTCAGAATCTTTGAAGGCCTTTGCAACCAGCTTGCCTAAAACACTAACGAGAGAATTTCTGATCTTGAAAGACTCCCCACCAAAGTGAGGGACAAGAACACCAATATTGGTGGACATAAGTTTTGGGGACCGGTCTGCAAGCTCTATAAGGAACCTCCCCACATTCTCCGCCCCAATACTATCCCTTGAATAGTCTTTGGGATCAGCTCGACTTATCTCTCTAATAAGTGAGACAGCAAGACTACCATCGCTAAATTTCTTCTCAGCGGCAGCAACCGCGCCGGCAATGTGAAGAACAGCATAATCGAATTTATGGATTAAGTGCAAGATCGATGCACATGTCTGATCGGTCCTGTGGTGCTTGGTTGCTACAGTACCTATGATCCGGCCGAGGCTGTTTCTGGTTTCTTCATCCCTCAACAAGTTTTGGTTCTCATAAAGAAAGAAAGTGCACCTAAATTCCATAAATAGCTGTCACAAAGTAATTAAATAAGGTAGAGGAAGAAACAGAGTGATCATATTACTCAAAGGCCATACTTCGAAATAAATGAGAGGTAACTTTCATCAGTGCCTGTAGATCCGAAGAGCAGAGAAAGGTTGATCTCGAGAGAATTCGCAATCAAATTGACTATCCGACTCCTTTGAGCTTCCCAATTCCACGCATACCCTGGGTTTTTCTTCCGGCCCTGAGTGGCTACCTAAAACCCACATAACAAAATCAAATCTGAAAACTACTAGGGTTTTGTGCTTGATGAATATACCTTAGAACTGCCACCAGTCTCACTACTAGACTCCTCAGTGAGGACGATGGTAAGGAGGAAGAAGGTGTAGATTTTGAGAGCGTTGCGGTGGGAGACGATGAGGTCGGCAATGGGGACACCGCCCGCTGGCGACGAATCGTCAGGGGCACGCAAGAGGGAGTCGGCATTGGGGAGGAGCACGCTGAGGTTGGAGCGGAGGGTTTCGACGAGGTTAAACTTGGAGGAAGGGGCGAGACGTGGGAAGTCGCGCACGAGGGAGTAGATGCGGTCGAAGATGTCCTGCTCCTCGACGCAGAAGAGCTCCTTGTCGGATAGATCAAAGGCGACACCTTTAAATCGCCAAATTAGAGCAAAATTAGCTCAAAATGTGTCAAATTGAAGCGAAATAAGAGATGCGTAGTTAGGGTTCCGTCGTTCTAGATCGAATCAAAGAGATATTATCTACTTTCAGGAAGATTTGCTCCGAAAAGAAGGGGAAAAGGGGGATGAGGATAACCTTTGACGAGCTCTTCGATTTCGGAGGGACGGAGCGAGGAGACCTCGATGGGAGATCGCACGCGGAGACGGTACTCGTCGGAATCGTCGTCTTCTTCTTCCTCGAGGTCTCTGAGATCGGAGGGGAAGAGGAAAGGGGGCGCCATGAGAGAGAGAGAGGTGCTCCGCGGTTTAAATCTGAGAGAGAGAAGGTCTCAAATTTTGGGGAGCGGGAAAGTATTTGGGTGGAAATGTATAAAGACCCCCTCACCTATCAATATTTCAAATAGGCCCTTAACTTTAATTTTTTTAACTACAATTTTTTTATTTTTTAATTAAGCGATTTTAATCTACTGAATTATCAGATCTCAAAACTTTTATTTACTAATAAATTTCAACCAATCGGAATACTTTAATTTATATTTTTTGAGGTTTCCTTTAATTTTTATTTTTAGCAAATAAAATTAGATCAATTATGAGTTAGATCATCATTAATAAATTGATTACGAAAAAACTCTTGTATAAAAGTCATGTCTTATATCCAGTTATTTAAATTAGAACGACTTATTTTAAAAATAAATATAAATTGACGTAATCCGAAAGACATGTTCTATTTATAAAAAAAAATTAATTTTTATCTAAATATAAAATTAATTTTTATTTTTTTATTTCTGAATTTATAATTATTTCTAAACTAAAAAATTTTAATTTATATTTAAAATAAATATAATATTAAAAAATAAGACTGAAATAATATTTATTCTAGACCTTATCTCTGAATCAAACACTGCCTTAAATGATCACATGCTACTTCGCTTGTAAGCTTTGTGGTGTAATAAAAAATATATATATAATTTTAATAATATTTTTACAAACTATTATATACTATTAAATTGGGTACATTATAAATTAATTAATTTTGACTGTAAAAATATCTACGAGGAGCATGTTATATCATATAGAATTAGTATTTCAAAAGAGAGGTAAATAATAAATAAATGTAGATAGAATTCCTCGGCAGGTAGTTCGAAACCTTGGTGGGGAAGTTATATGAAAGTTCCAGAGAATCCGAGATACCGCGGGGGTAAACGACTATAAAAATAAAAAAAACCGGAGCTGTATCTATCGCTCTCTCTCTCACCACTCGATCTCTTCTCCTCTCTCTCTCTCTCTCTCTCATCTTTTTCGAAACCCTAGCCGAGTCAATGGACGCGAAGATCGGCAGATTCTTCGACTCCGTCGGATCCTTCTTCTCCGGCGGCGACAGCATCCCCTGGTGCGATCGCGTGGTCATTGCCGTGAGTGTTTCTATCCGGATCATAAATTGTGGGTGCTGATGAATGTTTTATTTTTTATTTTTAATAACGATGGCTTAATGTTGGAGGAAATTGAGGGCTTATTTTGTGTTTAGTTTCATTTCCTTTTCGCATGGATTTTGATCTTGAAATTGTCTAATTTTTAATTTTTTTTGTTTCTCTGTTGCTATTTGTTAAGCGAAAAAGGGTTATATCTTGCAGTTACCTAATTGTAAGCGACTGTAGCATAAGATGTTGCCACTACCTCTCCAGATATCAATTAATCGAGTTGTTATTTGGATCAATTCGAAGAATTAATATGAATAAAAATATATGGTGCAAAGTTATATTGCAATGAAAGATTTAACCTTGCGGCCTACTATTTAGTATTTACTGTTCAAGAGATAGCTCTTTTTCATTTGTTCAATCTATGTTTCTTGTATGAAAAAATGGGGGAAAAAGAAGAAAAAAAATCAATTGATTGCTTTGGAATCTCTAGGAAATTAAACAGCGCCTAATGTTCGAGGGGCTCATAGTGTTTTTTAGAAGCGATTAGGTGGTTTGCGCCTTGTCGATCCAGGACTCCAAGCGTAAAATTTCTCCAAGCTTATCACAACACTGCGTTTTAGAAACAGTTATCTTCTTTTCTAAGTGTTAAATGTTTCATGGTGCTGCTACATTGCGTCTATCATCTGATTTCTTTTGACGTATTTAGCACCTTCAAAATTATCAGCTAACAACACTATGCATTTGTGTAGCTTACATGTTTCTTGGTCCAACACCACACACTTTATCTGATTGGTGTCTAATGAGGGCGATAACTTTATGCCTGTGCAGGGTTGTGAGAAAGAGGTTGCTGAGGCTGCGAGTGAAGAACAGAAAAATGAAAGCCTTATGAGATTATCCTGGGCTCTTGTTCATTCCAGACAACCAGATGATGTGAACCGTGGATTAGGCATGCTAGAAGGTGAATTAATTTGTCATTGTAGCATTAACCATTTTCCTTCTTTTTTTTTTCCCCCTTTTTTTTTTTTGTAACCTCTTGAGCAACTTGTGAATGTGGAACAACTTTGTATTGGCAGTTTCATTGAGCAATTCTAGCAGCCCACTGCAGGCGCGAGAGAAGCTGTACTTATTAGCTGTTGGGTATTATAGAAATGGCGACTACCCAAGAAGTCGACAACTTTTAGAGCGGTGTTTAGAGGTATGGTTTGCAACCAAAATATTTTTCTACTTGAGTGGATATATGTTTGCTATTTATAAATTTTGTTCCGTTCCAAACTTCTAGCTGTGCCTCTAGGGATGCCTACAAGTCGGATTGGGGGTGGATTTTTAAAAACCCTAACCCAAACCCGACTACCGAACTCAAAACCCGAACCACCCGAAGCCGAATCTATCGGATTTTGAAATTCATAACCAAAACCAAACCCGACAAAAAAAAAAAAAACTAGAACCCGAAGCCCAAACTCGAAAACCTGAACATTGTTTCTCTTTACCACATTTCAAAATATATCATACTCCAATCTAAATTTTCAAAATACAAATTCAATTTTTTATATATTATGTATTTATGTAAAACTTGTTTGGGTTTGGGTTCGTGTTTGGCTTCAAGTTCATACCCGAACCTGAATCTGTCGGGTTTTTGTTTTTTTACACCCATCAGCAAAAAATCATATCCATTTTGCATTGGTTAAATCCTTCCTGTTCAGATTTGGGTTTTGATAAAATTTCAGGTACCATACTCATTGACATCTCTATGTGCCTCTGTGCACATGATTTATTTTGTTTTTTTTTAATATAATGTACCATGCTTGGTATATTGCATTTTCTTTATAGCAAATAAGCTCAACTTTTCATTTCCACCAAATATATTATAATTTTGCTTATATTTGACACATCCCTTTCTAGCTTCTTTGTTGTTAAGAATTATTTTGTAGATGTTAGTACTTCAGTTTTAACCACCTCTTTGTGTGTGCGCGCCCTCAAACTTGAACTTGAAACTTGTTATGCTGTTCGGGAGAAGATCTGCAATACTGAGTGATGGTGGATGTGTGCTCCTTTGTTTAGAGAGAATCTTTGCTATTGGATATAAGAATTTCAAATTTTTCTTAAGGCATTCAAGAGATAACAGGTTCTGATATTCATCGTAAATTTAACTTTATTCTGTATTTTGTAGATTAAACCTGATTGGAGGCAGGCCATCTCATTGAAAAAGGCAGTGGAAGATAAGATTGCTAAAGGTGAGATGAAAACTAACCTATGATGCAACGGGCAAAAATTTTAATTTTAATATATGTTTCAGAATACAGACAAATATATAATCGTCTTCATTCGGATACATACGTACAGTTGATATATCAGATCTTTATTTCATTGAATCCACTCTATATGCTTTTAGTTAATCTTTTATTCATGTTTACTGTGTTTCTTGTTTTTACTGCTAATACTTAATGAACTAATGATATTCTTCGCAAACAGATGGTCTGATCGGCATAGGGATTGCCACTACTGCCGTCGGGCTTCTGGTGGGTGGAATTGCTGCTGCTGTTATCCGAAAGAAGTAGAAGCTTTTTTTTTTCTTTTTTTCCTGAACTTATTTAATGAAATATTTGAATACTTTTTCTTTCTGTAATGTAGGCTGTTTTAGTGTTGTCTTTGGAAATTTTACAGATCTAAATGTCCTGAGTTACTCTTCATCGATTACCTATTAATGTGAATGTGCGGGATTTTTTTTTCTTTTCCCTTTTTTGTAGCCAAATTGGTCCTGCCTACTACTGTTCTGATGTTCAAGAAATTATTACATGGACCTGATCCAACAATCATACCTGTTAACAGTAACTAGTTTATGAAGAATTCAACATTAATTCGTTTTATTTTAGATGGTGAAATCATACTTTAATGAGATTTAAGGGCAAAAGGAAAAAGGGTAACGTGAAAAGATAATATACCTTTTTCCCCTTTTCACATGATATCAAAGTATATGAACTAAAAAACTAATCACCCTTTACATTAAAAAATCAAATTAAAGATTATGAACTATTGAACTTCATACACCTCTAAAAAAAGCATGTAATTTGGCTAAGACCATTATAAATGACCTTATTCCAAATGAACATTTCATATCACAAATATTGTTGTTCGCATATATTTGGTTTATATAATGATGGATCTTCACTACTCTTCACTCCCTATTAGGGTAACCAAGATATCCTTGTAAAACCCGGACGTATCGCCGGTAACATCTCCGGTTAACGTTGTGTTGTACAAGATCTTGTACACCTCCTTTATATTATTCATGTCGATTTCGGCCCGGCTCACTATGGCCCTTGTGAGGGTCCCCTCGTCGGTGCCGAGACCTTCAATTGAATATCTAATCACCTGCAGAAAACAGCAACAGTTCAGTAAAACAGCGAAAATCTCAGTAATGCTACTATATTGTCTGGATTCTTGCCGAAGCAAGAAGTTGAAGCTTCATACTCGAGTTTAAATTGAATTAATTATTGTTTTCCGCTCCTGCCAAAAGCTCTAATTATCCTATTTACCAAACACATGACTCTTTGCTTCTCGATTTAAGAAAGTTATTCGAGAATTTGGGCAAAAGGGCGCAGGTTTTTCTAGTCTGGAGACTCCGGAATTTACCTCCGCAAAGTGCTTCTCAGGAAATCCCAAGCACAAAACAGCAGCCCTCAGCATCCTTGAAAACAGACTGCTACCATAGCTCTCAATGTCCTGAAACAGTTGAAGTTTAAAACAAATAAACTCATATGAGTTTGTATAACCCAATAACGTGCCATAAATTTTCATCTAATTCTTTACTTTTCATTAACGATGTACCTCGTCGATTGCCTTTCCGAAATCTTGCTTGTAATGCTTGAATGTTGCTTCTAGTTGGGACTTGTTCCGTAAGCTAATTATGCGGATTACATCCTCGTGGTGCGGTTGCTTCTTCCTTATGGCATTACAGAGCTCAGCCGCCTCAGATTTCGCTAAACCTTCGTCGACGTACTCACCCGTGTATCTATACGAGCTCACTAGACCCACCAAAAACTGCATAAACAAAGAACTGTTTCAATCAACTGCTTACCCACCCCTTACTTTGCATCGATTTGTTGTAACAACTGTTAGCGCGGGACAACTGTCGTACGACAGTTGAAAAGTTTAGCTCTTGCAGTCTTCTCATGAATATCTTGAAGTGCGCAGAATGGTTTTTTCTTTTGAAAGTTTAGAAAGTTCAGATTCGCTTCTACGATGACATGATGATTCACCTGTCTGATGGGGTCTTTGTAAGAGCAGGAAGCAGCGTCTTCTTCGAGAGAGGAGGAGAACTTAGAGCAGTAAGCCTTTCTCACTGCCATCAGGTGATCGGGAGATGAAGCGCAAGCGACTTCGACGAGCACCCAAATGTAATGCTCGTCCTTCTTTCGCAAGGCGAAGTCGTCGTCCTTCCCTCTCAAAGCCTTGTTAACTAACTGAGCGTCCCTTTCTGCAGGGTCCATCGTCCACAGCATCATTGCGCTCTGTTACACCGCGCAGACGCATTTAGATCCTCGACCATCCAAAAGAGCAACAACCAAAAGCTATACCAAGTTCAAAAGTTCTCTTCTCATTAAGTTTAAGTTTTGAAAGAAATAATTGATTATATTATCTTATTTCATCAAATTATCTGTCTCTGAAACAAAAACAGGATTTCAGATTCAATGAGTAAATTGCGTTACAAAATTTTCGTTCCACGCGAAGAAACAAGGAATTTAGTAATAGTCATTTAAGAATCTTTTAAAATGCGCCTGCAAATAGAGTTTGCGCAAATACTAACTTCGTTGGTGCTATTTATGTAATTTCACATATTCACAGGGGGTGTATCTGCCATATCTGCCAAACCAAAGCAGCCAGCTTGTTTTTTGGGTTAAATGTTTGACTTTATTTTTCTCTCAGCTCATTTCTGATGATTTTATGAACTGTAACAAGTACATTAAAATTTAACAAAATGGGACAACATTACAGAGAACTTATCAATTCCAAGAATAAGATGCTAAATTTATTATTTCAAATGCAAAGCAAAGATCTTTACAACCAAAAGGATTAAAAGAGTACCCTGAAATCTCCCGAGAGCTCGGAACGCAGTCGATCCAGAAGCAATTCATTGTAAAGTCGGGAGTATTCGCGGGCGATCTCGGCGCGCTGGGCGGCTGTCCGGCGGCCCAGTATCTCAATCAGCGCCTTCTCGTCAGTCCCCCATCCTATCGTTTGCGTAAAACCGAGAAAAAAAGGGTGTGAAAAGCTCCATATATAGCGAAAGAGAAGGATCGAGAAGAGAGTGAGAAAAGTGTGATGTGTCTCGATATCCGAGTCGAGATCTTTCTCGAAACAAACAAAAGATGAATATGAAAAAAAAAAAAAAAAAAAAAAAACATAAATGTTTCTCCATCAACTAAGGCTTAATTTCTAGAGGAGAAGAAAAAGAAAAGGAGTTATTAATATTTTACCCTGGACGGCCTTTCTGATATTCTCGGCGTCCAGGGCCGGTGGAGGAGTTGGGTCGGGGACGGCAATAGAGGCCATGTCTCCGGCGCCTCTCCGGCGGTCGCCGTCGCCTCTGAGCAGGAAGGTGAAGTGGTGGATGAGGAGATTAAATGGAGGGGCGTTAGATAAGCACTCAAAACTGCAGCACAAGCACATTACATTTTACATGCCACACCCCTTCTCCTCTCTTTCTCTCTCTTTCTCTCTTGCTGTTCTGTAGAAATTTAATGCAAATTAATGCAGAGAGAGTTTTATTTAAGGACTAAGTAAGGTAAGGTTAGAGGAGGAATATATTAAATGCCATGAAATAAAAAAAAAAAAAAATAGAGGGGCATGTCTGCAAATGAGTCATGAGAGATAATAAAAATTGCTTATTGTACCTAGTTTGGAATACATCTTATATCTCATTTATTTTAGAATAGAATAAATTTCATTCGTCACTTCGAAGTGACAAATAAAAAAATCCTTACGCTTAGATGAACAAAAAGTATATCATACACCCCAAATAGAATATACGGATAGTATTATTTGAAAGGTAAATTGGACTAACATTTTCTTAAAAATCAAATACCAAACTTTTATTTTTATTTTTTTACATCAAACTTTAGTTTCAGCATAATTATTTAAAGAAATTAGTCATATGCTATAAAATTAATCCCCATCACAAAAAATGGGCTTTTGGGTTAAACATCTCTCAACTATACATATTGACGCTGACCATTAATTTTAAAAATTTAAGTGATTAAAAATAGACAATAAATGTATTTAAAGAGTACAAATAAAGTGTTTATAAGTTTTGATTGTGATTTTGTCTAATCAATTTCATGCCATTTCAAACATGAATTAACTCAACTCAGTCTCACACCATTTTAAACGTGACTCAATCCAACATAATCTTTCGCTACAGAACATAATGCCGAATGCCGACTGTTTTAAGCCTACAAAACTGTTCTATATCAATATTTTTTTAAACAAAACTAAGAATAATATTAGAAAATGCTTGTTGTACACTCCAAACGATGTGTACATCTAACACTCCACCTTTTCAAGGGAGGGGTAAATTTCACTCGTCACTTCGAAGTGACGAGTGGAAGAGTCCCTGCCCTAGGATGGGCAGGGTGTATATCGTACACCCTAAATAGAGTGTACGGATAGCATTGCTCGAATAATCACAACCAATATCATTTTCTCCTCTTTCGCTCTCCCCTTTTTTGAGTTCTTCTCTCTCTCTATGCCACCACATCTCTTTTTGCCATCTCCGTAGGGAATGAAGCCCTTTCCTTCGACCTCTCCATCTATGCCACCACATCTCTTTTTGCCATCTCCGTAGGGAATGAAGCCCTTTCCTTCGACCTCTCCACCCTTGATTCTTGTCTCATTTTTCCCTCCGTGTAGAACCTCCAACCTTCCTTGCCCTCCTCCTCCTTCTCCTCTAAAGTCAAAATCTCCATCGTTTACTCCATGGTCATCCTCGCCCAATCCGATCCTCTATTTTTGGAAATCTTCCACCGCCGATCTCGCCGGAACCCTAGATCCGATCATCGCCTTCTTTAGTCACAAGGAGAGCGCCGCTCATGATCAACTCCTATCCATCGCCGCCACTGACACCGCGACCGTCATCGCCGATCAGAATCCTCCACTTCTCTGCCTACTCTTCCTCCTCCTCTGTCACCGTCGTCATCATCGCCGTAGCTAATAGAACGTGAGCCCTCTCTCTCTCTATAAATTTTATTACATTTCCATACATATCTTAGGTTTTAATCTCATGTGAATTAATATTTTACTCCGATTATTGCTGATAGGTTCTTATGTTAAGATTGAGAATATATTTTTTTTTAATGTATTGGAATGGGAGTTTTAAAATAATGTTTTAAATTTTTTTATATAATTTTTTACTTCGATATTTATATTATAATATATATATATATATATATATATAATATTTTAATAATATTTATCCGTCGCACCATGCGAATAACTATACTAATCTGCCATTAATTTCTCAATTCTGCTTAATAAGGACATCTATACTAAACTTAATAAAAGAACACATGAAACACATGTTGCCAATATATTTATATTATTTATATTAAAATTTAAAATATCATATTAAAAATCAGAAGATCAGTGGATGACAAATAACATCCATGTGGCCTGTTTTCTGTGCTGATAAGGTATTGGACCCTATTATTGTACCCTCTAAGATGGGAACCACTGTGATGTGACCGTGCGTGTATCGGGTTACAAATGGAGCATATATGGGGCTGGAGGGGTCCTTCTCATCACACTCAATTTTCTCCGCAGATTGAGGCAGATTTGAAACGAAGTGATTTATTTATTTTTATTTTTATATACTGTTTTATTTAGAATTGATAGTGATGGAAGTAAATTTTTGGTGAATTAAAATAAAAATAAAAAAAAATTCAACTCTTATTTTATTTTCTTATCTAATTATAAAAATTTGAAATAAATTATTATTATTATTTTTTAATTTTTACTTATTATTCTATTCTGGATAGATTAAAGTGACAGCCGCATTTATCTGCATACATTTGCAATCTTAAAAGTATAGTTATTTTTGTTCACTATTTAATTAACAATTGAGTCATGGGAAGCAAATTGGACTAACATTTTTCTAAAAATCAAATACCAAATTTTTAATTTTTTTTTTTACTTCAAACTTTAGTTTCAGCATAATTATTTTAAAAAATTAGCCATATGCTATACAATTAAGCCCCACCACAAATAATAGGGTTTTTGGTTAAAATTGTGTGAGCTTACCTTTCATCTCGTTCTAATATTATTTGTTGAATTATTGACGCTAATTAATTATTAATTTTAAAAATCTAAGTAGTTTGAAATTGACAATCAATTTATTTAAAAAATACAAAAGCACTTCTTATGGATCTCGATTGTAACTTTACTTAATTAGCCTCACGTTATTTCAAACGTGACTCAACTAAAGATAACCTTTGGTCACATAATAGTAATAGTCCCTTTAAGCCAATATAACTGCTCTATATTAATATTTTTTTTCAACAAAACTAAAAATAATATCACTATTTTATACAATTGGTCCCTATCTTTACTTTTAGCTAAGAGGTCGAAATTTTACTATTTAATTACCTTCCTGACTTGATTACATAATCTCTAAAATATGATGCATTTGCCTTTATCATACTCCTGCATATATATATATATATATATATATATATAGAGAGAGAGAGAGAGAGAGAGAGAGAGAGAGAGAGAGAGAGAGAGAGAGAGTCCGGCTAGAATACTATCGATAGCACCAAGCAATTGGTGCTATCAAATTTTCTACCATTGGATGAAAATATATGCGGTTGGGATTATAATGGTTCCCTAAAATTTTTACTATTCAACCAATCACCTAGTAAACCCTAAGAGACCACTATCATCTTAACCACACATTTTTTGATCCAAAGGCTAAAAACTTGATAGCACCAATGACTTGATACTATCGATAATATTCTAGCCTATATATATATATATATATATATATATATATATATATATATATATATATATATATATATATATATACCTATGCTTTTGTCTACTTCATTTTTGCTAAGGTTTGAGTGGAGTCTGCATAATTTATTTATTTCTCTTAAAAAAAGATAGCATACTACTTGTTTTATTTATTTTTAAAATAAATTTAATTAAAAATATTAAACAACTAGGCTTCAAATTCAGAATCTCAAATATCAACCCCAAAAATATATTCCTATATATCCACTCAATTTTTCTATTTTATATTTTTCTTAGGACGACAAAATAAAATAACTAAAATATATATCTCACCACATGAAACACACCATGGCTTACCTGCTTATCGAAATTAGTCTCACTAATAAAATTATGAAGAGGGTGTTAATATGGCAATATAGAAGCATGTATGTATTATAAGTAGTAGTTAATTATACTTTTATATCTTAGGTTATCTATCATTAATTTCTCAATTCCACCTAATAAGGCCATCTACTAAACTTAATAAATGAACACATGAAACACATGTTGCCAATATATTTATATTACTTATATTGAAATTTAAAATATCATATAAAATCAGAAGATCAGTGGATGACAAATAACATCCATGTGGCCTGTTTTTTGTGCTGATAAGGTATGTGGACCCTCAAAGATGCTACATGATTGATCATGATAACTTGTGTATCACTATATATATATATATATATATATATATATATTGTTCTATTTAGAATGGATTGTGATGGAAGCAAATTTTTGATGAATTTAAATAAATAAAAAATTTCTCACCTTTCATTTTATTTTCTTATCTAATTATAACATTTAGAATAAATTATTTTATTTTAATTTTTTTTTAGTTTTCATTTATTACTCAATTCGGAATAGATTAGAGTGGTAGCCGCATCTATCCGCATGCATTTGCAATCTTAAATGTATTATTAATTTTGTTCACTATTTAATTAACCATCGCTGTATGTATAAATATTTATTTTTTTCTCTCTTTTTTAAGACAAATATTTGTTGGTTGGTTATGCAGAATTATTTTTTAACTAAAGATGATCATGAATTCGTGATCATCAAACCAGGTATTTGATCACTGGACCAAATCTCATTAACTTGAGTTAATTTATAGTTTAATGTTTAATTAGCTCAGTCCTCCTACATGTACCAATAATATTATGTGATGGTAACAAGCAAATCCATATAAAGAACAGGATAATGGTCGTGGTTAATTGCATGCTTAATTATGAGCGTAACTTTAATCAGGAGCTTCTCAATGAGTTCTAGTATAGAGACCATTTGTTCGAATCTTAAATATTTATTTAAATCTAAATTTTGTTTATTGGAATCTTAATACTAATTAAACAACATATTTAAAATAGCCCCAATATACTTGAATAAGACACTCTTCATTCAAAACAATCTAAAACATTTTGTTGTATTTTTTTAATACTCAGTTTAGATTGGATCATCTATGATGAGCTAACTTGATCCAAACCAATCTATTATGGATTGAGTTCAAAACTATAGAGGAAAGGAACTTAATTTCCAGTAGTTAATTAATTTTGTGCAGTTTATAAACCAATCAAAATTGCTAGATTTTCATAGATTTTCTATGAACAAAAATTCCCTTTAATAAGAGTTAAAGGTATGCTGCAAATTAAAGTTGAACCCCAATCATGAATTATTTATTTATTTGTTTGTTACTTTCATAATTAATAACATGAATAAAGACTCTTTTGTTGTTTCTCACCTACAACCCTCCTCATTAATGGCACCCACTTAAAAATTAATTATAAAAACTAATGGCATAATTTATGTGAAAGGAACTAATCTATGAACTGTATATGACTAAATCCAGCTGGAGTGGACCCACTTAATTAGTGGGTTTAGGCTTGAACCAAGTTCATGTGTATTTTTATTTTTCTCTCCAATAATTGAAGCTAATAATTTGCATATACCTCTATTCACATTTGTACATATTTCTTTACTCACAAATGTTTAATTTCTTTAATCAGCAATTAAGATGGCAAGTTCTCCTTTGATCTTTTATTTCAATGCTTAACTAGTTTAAGGGGTGCTCCTTAATTTATTTACTTTTAATAAAAGTTTAATACATCAAGTGTGCACATAAATTAAGATAATTAAATCAAGTGTGACATTTTCTCTAATTTAGTATGCTTTAAAATAATTAAATCCTTCAATTTAGAAGATAAAGATAAAATTGATATATACATGATAGCAGATCGAGAACTCCTCAATCAGGCGCTGCACGAGAGCTTTCCACTAAAGTTTTGGCTCATGCCAGTGTAGCGCTTGTACGATAAGAGAAAATATTAGAACTATCAATATTAATCCTTCTATATATGTTTACAAGATTTAAAAATAACATGTTCAAGTAGTATTTAGATTTAAAAGTTCTATGGATAGATATAGCTATCTAATTAGAAAATGGCACATCAATATGACTTAATAATTTTTCCCTTTCAGGCCACGATCAACTTTTTCTTCTTCGTGTTTTTGCAACTGAAACCTCTAGAAGAAATTACATAAATTATTGAAATAAATTAATTCCGGTTCCAAATTAAGGGAATTTCATATTTATCATTTGAAAAAATAAAATAAAATGTGGGTATTGTTTGGCTATACAATATGCTTATCTTTAGTTTGGAATAAGTTGAAAATCAGAGTTTAGATGAATTAAAAACTACACTAATTAACAAAATAATATATATTTGAGGACTCAATCTCAATCGTTCATCATTCTGTAAATGGTTATCATCATAGTATGAGTTGTGAAATAAGAGTACTCTAACTGAAATAATTAACCTGTGGTTGAGATTGAACCTTTAAAATTAGAAATGTCACCTAATGCCATTAATTGACAACTTTTCATGTACAATACTTCTCCATGCATGTTAAGCATTGACATTTATATATTACATATAAATTTAGGGTCACATGGATTGTTACATGTCTAGGACAAAAGAATTAACATAAAATATGAGATTAAACCAAGTGTATTGAGCTTTTGACCTTGGCAACAAAAATATATATTGTGAACCATGAATTAATTAAAGGCAACCATGAAGTGTACTAACATGTTTTAATTATTAATTTATAAACCTTTTTTTCTTAAAAAAAAAAAAGCTTAAAAATCTCCATAGAAGTAGTTTATAGTGTGAATTCAAAAATAATGTTTTAAATCGAAGGCCCAGATAATCCAAAATACAAGATCTATAAAACAATACCCCCATAAAATTAAGTGAAGAAGATGAACAAGATTTTCAGCTAGCCTAACTTATAAATTAGCTAGAAATCAAAACTCCTAACTTATATGCAACAACTGAATTTTAATTATTGATGCAGCACCATCATATTGGTTTTCTTAACAAATAAAAAATTGTGGCCACCCTTATATTTTCTGATTTTAAAGCTAAAATACTCTTTTTATCAGCAAAGCCACGAATACATTTACTATATATATATATATATATATATATATATATATATATATATATATATATATATATATATATATATGTCAATTCTCACATCAATTTGTGTCATAAATTATTGAAATTTCTTGTTCAACATATTTACAATATTGTCCCCCACCCGTGTTTCATGTGTTGTGATAAAAAACTGACCCCACTCCAACCCCCTCCATCCTTATCTCCATTACAAAACCGAAGAAAACGGGCCATGGTATTAAATTCTTATTTATGTTCCAAAAAAAAATGTATTAATTAATTTCTATGTTCTTCAAATACTACGTTATATCCAGCTGAGCATATAGTGTGAAATTCCTAAACTACCCTTATGGACTTGCCAAAATACCAAATGAGTCCACATGATCAAATGCACATATAGTTTCAATATAAATGGCCAACAAATCTAAGGAGGAAGCATCTCTCATATCATCTCGCTAAGTATTCAATCTCTCTCTCTCTCTCTCAAAAAAAAAAAAAAAAAAAAAAAAAAAAATCCTACTTTTCTTTCTTTGTTAGTTTAAAAAAAAAAAAAAAGCATCTCAGTGAGAGAAAGAACAATGGCTGAGGAGTTTCACGCACTCACCCGGGCTTTCTCAGGTTTGTAATGTTGATTAAGTTGCTCTATTCCATATATATATATATATATATATATATATATATATATATATATATATATATATATATATATATATATATATATATATATATATATATATATATGAGAATATTAAGGTGAAATTTAGTAGTGAGCTAATGAATATTTATTGAAATGGTGCAATAATTGTATGGTGCATGTACATGAAGGGCTTGGAGGACTAGGTGTAGATGAGAGCACCATTGTGTCGACGATCGCGAAGTGGCAGAAGCAGCCCGAGAAACGAACGCAGTTCAGAAAAGGATTCTCGCGCTTCTTCACGCCCCACGGTAGCATCGAGAAGTGCGAGGAAGATTACGTGCTCCACCTTAAAACTGAATTCTCGCGATTCAAGGTATATTACAATTCTCATGCATGATCAATTTCAACGTACTATGAGTTCAACAGATCTATCTCGGCGTGATAATTTATCATCTCTATTACATTTTGATTGCGAAGTTAGATAGTTTCTCAAGTGTCATAATTAACACATGTGTTAATTGCAGAACATCACAGTGCTCTGGGCCATGCATCCATGGGAACGGGACGCGCGGTGGGCGCACAGCGTGCTCCACAAGGCCCACCCTTCCACCATCATCGTGGAGATCGCCTGCACCCGATCGTCGGAGGAGCTGCTCGGTGCGCGAAAGGCGTACCAGGCTCTCTACCACCACTCTCTTGAGGAAGATGTTGCATACAATGTCAAGGACAACTACTGCAACGTAAGTAAAGATAAATAAGCCACAACTGATCCTTAGAATTTGATCACATTGAGAATTGAAATTTATTATTGTTTGTTTTCATGAGCAGCTCTTGGTCGGCCTCGTCAGCGCATACAGGTACGAAGGCCCGAAGGCGAACGAGGAATTGGCAAAATTGGAGGCTAAGGCGCTCGGTAACGCGATCAAGAGCGCAGGTTCAAAGAGTCCTTTAGAGAATGATGAAGTTATTAGGATTTTAACTACGAGGAGCAAGCCACATCTCAGAGCCACTTTCAAACACTACAAGGAAATTTTCGGCAAGTCGATCGAGGAGGTAATTAAGTGCATGATTTCTACTCGAATACATTTCCAAAATGTCTGTTTTCAAATAGTTTCGCAATTCTCCGCGTGACTTTCAAATACTTATTCATCGAATCAGGATTTGAGTAGCGTCGAGAGCTTGCAAGAGACGGTTAAGTGCTTGGATTCGCCTCCTAAATATTTCAGTCAGGTGATAATCAGTTGCCCAAATTGACGAGGATGCATGAATCTCTTACTTTGTATAACTATTATCTTTTTTTTTTGTTTTTTTTTTTTTTTTTTTTTCTGAGGCCATTTTTTTCGGTGTTTAGGTGATTGATAAGGCTTTTAAGGACGGAGCTGATAAAGCCGCGAAAAACGCTCTCACCCGCGTGTTCGTATCTCGAGCAGAGGTGGACATGGAGGAGATCAAAGAGGCTTATAACAAGCAGTACGGAGCCAAGCTCAAAGATGTGATTGCGAAGAACACTCATGGCTACTACAAGGATGCATTGCTATCCTTGGCCGGGAACTGAGAAATTAATGTGCTTGTTTTAATTAACAGATACAAAATGTTCTTTTTTCTTGTCATTGTCACATCCTGTGATCTCCTCCATCAATCTCGGTTATGTGTGTAAGGATACAAATAAAAATTGTTCTTTGGATTTAGGGAAAAAAATAGTTATATTTTCGTGTTATGTTTTTTTTTTTTTTTCTTTATTAATGATCTTGCTATGTTTTGTCCCAAATTATAGTCACTTACATTCTGCTCACAGAGATCAGAATCTGACAACGAGCCAAGAAAATTCAATTCTATATGAATCCATCGCACTTTAGTTACAAATTTACTACTGGAAAAAAAGACTAATTTGGAATTAGCTAAGAGGGATGAAATCAGAGTTTTGCTGCATTCGAAAATCAGAGAAGAAAACAGTAATTTTGGGGTATTTTAGATACTCCAAAAAAAGCATCTGATCGAGCACCCCCTTATATATTATATAAATTCTGTTTTCCCTAATGCAGCATAAATATTCTAATACTACAAAATAAAATTTCTCAAAGAGGCCCTTATATTAATTCAATACTTTTCCTCTGAATTCTCTTTGTCCTCCCGAGTTTTCATATACGAAGTTCAGTTGATTTATATTTTCAACTAAATTTATTTTTTTAAAAAATAAACTAAATAGATAATATATTATTTTTCTCTCTTAAAAAAAATATGTATATATATGTTGTACTCTGTTTATTTCTCACCCAAACTGCAACTTTTGTTGTGTTTGCATTTTCTAGAAGAAAGTCAATTAGCATCAAAACAAAGTTTGAAAGCACCTGCGAAGCTGTGGGAGGAGTCAGGGTGACTAAATGAAGGTTGCAACTATTATTCAAAAAATAGTAATATCTTTTTCTTTTTTTATATATTTATCAGAGTTCTTTTTGTTTCATTCGTGTTGCGTAATTCACTTATTTAATAAATAAAATAAATAGTATTTATTTTAAAAAAAAAATAGAAAGTACTAGTATTTTAATTATGTACATCAATTTATTTTTACAATTACTGGAAATTCCGCGCACTTTTAAATTAAATTTTTAATACTAAAACTAAAGGCCGGAATTTTAAAAATTTACAATTAAAAAGAATTATACATAATTTCTATAATCTCCATCCAAAAATATTGAGAATTAATTAATATTTTTATTATTATTTTTTAGTAAAATTAAATAATATTAAAATTAGTGAATAAAAAATAGTCATTAAATTGGACTTGTTGTACAACTGCAACCTAAAATGGTTTGTAGACCTAGCACTCCTCTTTTATAATATTTAGATGCTTCAGAGTTTGAAGAGAAAATATAGATCGAGCAGTAGAAAGGAGAAAAAGTAAATAAAGTAACAAAGCACATAATTAACATTTGTAGTAGATCAAATGAATACAGGAACTCGTACGTTTACTTTCTTTTACACCGTTTATTAATAAATACAGTTTTTTTTTTTTCATCTTCATCGGAATTAAGGTAAAGAATCATATGAAAAAAAATAAAAAATAAAAAACACTACTTACAGATTTTGCAGCAGTAATTTATATTCAAGCACATTAATTTTGTATCTAATTAATTACAAAAAAAAATCTTAATTAGCAATTCACAACTCTGCAATTCTCCCGGATCTCCCCCTCCTCTCCAGTTAGCACCTGGATGGACCCCATCTTCCCCATGGCCGCGGCGAACTTCGCGGCCCAAGCTGCCTGCTCCTCCGCGTAGAACCTCACGAGCCCCGACGTCGACGAGCTCGCCGCTAGCGTCTGATCCGACGTCAACACCCCCCGGTGCACCAACACGTTCTTGTAGTACTGGTTGTCCAGCGTTGGCGGCGACACCGCGTTGAGCGGCACCGTCGGATCGGTGGCGTCGCTGCTGCCGGGGGTCGTCAGAGTCGGGCACTTCGTCTTCAGGTAGGCGGCGAATCCCGGCTCTATCGACGGGTCCTGCGGCCGCCCGGCGGTGAAGTTGTACAGCCGGCTGTCGAACGACGAGCAGTGCGAGCGGCCGATGGAGTGCGCGCCGGAGAGCGTGACCATGTCGTCGACGGCGAGTCCCTTCTTGGCGAAGTTGGCGGTGAGCTGGCTGGCGTCGAAGTTGGGGTTGGGGATGTTGGGGAGGACTTCGGACTCGCGGGAGACGCGGCCGTCGCGGCGGCCGGCGGGGACGGGGTAGTCGATGCCGCCGGCGAGGAAGGCGGCGTCGCGGGCGGCAAAGGCGAGGATGTCGGCGCAGGAGACGGTGCGATGGCACGCGGCCTCCACCGCGGCCTTCGCAGCGTCGATCACCGGGAAGCCCCGCAGGCTCGGGTTGTTGACCACCGAATCCTTCTCGGCGGGGTTGCCGGGGGTCGAGTCCAACAGCACCGAAGCATCGCAGCCCTGAGGATTTAATTGATCAACGAAATTTTGGTTAGCATTTTTGAAAACTCATAAACATATATATCAAATTTTTGTACAATAATATTATTGAAAGCTGTGGACTCAGTGATTACTTCAATTTGCATGATGAGTCGTAATTTTGGCTAATAAGTAGGTTTCATTAATGCTGGTTTTGATTTGATAAAAAAAAAAAAAAAAAAAAGCCTAATTGGTCGGACGTAATTAATTTGCATGCATGCAGAAATATGTAGAAAATAAGAAGGTGAAAAATGCACCGAGACCGTCAACTATTGTAAGTGATTCCGAAATAAGACTCAATTTTATATTATTTTTTATCAAATTCTTCAAATTCTATCATTTACTTGAGTTTGTTATTGAATTTAGTATATAGTTTTATTAACTATTTTTAAATTACTATTAAATTTAAAAATATTTCTAATTTAATCAACTATATCATTCAATTTTAAAAAAATTAATTAGAAAAAAATAAAGTTTAAGGAGCCATTTCAAAAGAAATTATTTACGGCACAAGTATACAGTGTATATACTCATACACATGTGCATATATATACACGTAGGTACACTATATATTTATACATACCCTAACGAAGCAATCGTGGAAATGCATCCGAATGAGCCCGGCGGCGAGGCCGGGGTTCTGCGCGACTGCCTGGCTCACGGTCTGCCGTACAATGGCCTCCGCGGCCGGACATGAGTATCGGTAGAAACCGACGTCTAATGTCGACGTTGTCGACGATGCTAGGGTTAGGATGCCAATGGAGAAGAGCAAACTAGAAGAGAAGATGAGCACATAAGATTTGGAATCCATCACTTATTAGAGACTAGCTATAGAGAGAGAGAGAGAGAGAGAGAGAGAGAGAGAGAGCTAATTAATTAGTTAACTTTAAGGATGATGATGAGGAGATTTATGAGAGATGGTTGAGTATAAATAGGTGGCTTAAATGAGGTGTAATGTTTACTGAGTACATTAAAATGATGTGAGCAAGATAAGTGTGGGGTGGACCTTTTCCTGTGTTTTATTGGGCCAAGTAAGCGCGTTTGCTAAAAAGCTGCTGTGATTGAGAAGAGCAGGACCCATTCTCAAGGATTAGTAGCTTGCATTTAAAAAGAATATGTGATATTAATTGTTTAGAAGGTAATTAATTTATTTATTACCAATTTGCTATTTGTTGCCCTGCTTACCATGTATATTTATTTTCAATAGAATTATGTAGGTGCATGTGGCATGTGCTTTGACACGATCATGGCTACCTTAACTCAATGCAAAAATTACCTGGGACTTTAATTTATGTTTATTATTTATAGTGGTTGGCTTTTTAAGCATGTGGATTAGACTGTGTCCCCGTGCAGAGGATCTATATAAATTATATATATTCGTTGATTCAATTAGAATATAATTAATGCACAAAAGTAGATTGTTTTGACCTTTTGATTTCTAGAATTTATGAAATTTAGTTGCTTAACAATCTAAATTAATATTTTAAATTATGCTTAGGCTGTTAAATTTTGATTCAACATATACCTCAGTCATAAAAAATAACTTACTAATAAGGATGCAAATGGATTTGAAATGGTAGATATACCACTCTGATTCTATCAAAAATACATCGATAAGTAGAAGATAAAATATATATAAAAAAATAGTTCATCCAGAATCTACCACTTTAGATCAGCTAGAAAATATATAAGAAGGTGAGGACCCTCTTTTTTTTCTTCTTTTGATCTATAAAAATTCCGTCAAAAATTTATTTCTACTCACCTACTCTGAAAAAAAAGAAGTGAGTGGAGGTAAAAAATAAAATAAAACTTAACCCGCTCTAACCTAGCAATTAAACAGAGTTGGAGGTGTGCCTCATTTGTATTCCTACTTGAGAGCTCTATTTCTCTTAGTCACTGTCTGATTTTAATTTTAAAAAAGTAATTTATGCAAAATTAAATTTAATTTAATTTAAAAAAGTAAGTTTTGTTAAAAATTATAGAGTATTTGGTTGAGTAAAATGTGATTTTCTTGAAGTAATTTTAAAAAGATGTCTGATATATAATTCTTTTTTAGTGAAGTAATTTTATAATTTTATTTAACATTAATAATAATTAATATTAATATTAATATAATAAGTATTTAGAGATTTTGAATAGTTGAATAATATTTTTCGTATTGGTTGAAAAACCAAAATTTTTATGTATTTTTTTTTTTCTTGTGTTTCTTCATCATAACACGTGATTTTTTCATCGTAACTTTATCGCCCGGCGTCAGTAAATAATTTCTATAATCACCATTCAAAAATATTATAATTTTACTAATTATTTTTCCTATTTTTCAGTAAAAATAAATAATAATAAAATTAGTGAACCAAAAATAGTCATTACATTGGAGTTGCTGTACAATTGCAACCAAAAATGGTTTGCAGGTCGCATAGCACTCCTATTTTATAATATTTAGATTCTTCAAAATTTGAAGAAAAAAATATAGAGCAATAGAAAGTAGAAAAAACAAATAAAATATAAAAGCACATAATTAATTAACCTTTGCAGTAGATCACATGAATACAGGCACTAGTACATTCACTTTCTTTTGCGCCGTTTATTAATAATAAATACAATTTTTTTTCCCTCTTCATTGGAAGGTAAAGAATCATATAAAAAATAATAAAATACTACTTACAGACTTTGCAGCAGTATTTTTTATTTAAGCACGTTAATTTAGTATCTAATTAATTACAAAAAAAAAAAAAAACTTGATTAGCAATTCACAACCCTGCAATTCTCCCGGATCTCCCCCTCCTCTCCGGTGAGCACCTGGATGGACCCCATCTTCCCCATGGCCGCGGCGAACTTCGCGGCCCAAGCTGCCTGCTCCTCCGCGTAGAACCTCACGAGCCCCGACGTCGACGAGCTCGCCGCCAGCGTCTGATCCGACGTCAACACCCCCCGGTGCACCAACACGTTCTTGTAGTACTGGTTGTCCAGCGTTGGCGTCGACACCGCGTTGAGCGGCACTGTCGGATCGGTGGCGTCGCTGCTGCCGGGGGTCGTCAGAGTCGGGCACTTCGTCTTCAGGTAGGCGGCGAATCCCGGGTCTATCGACGGGTCCTGCGGCCGGCCGGCGGTGAAGTTGTACAGCCGGCTGTCGAACGACGAGCAGTGCGAGCGGCCGATGGAGTGCGCGCCGGAGAGCGTGACCATGTCGTCGACGGCGAGCTCCTTCTTGGCGAAATTGGCGGTGAGCTGGCGGGCGTCGAAGTTGGGGTTGGGGATGTTGGGGAGGACTTCGGACTCGCGGGAGATGCGGCCGTCGCGGCGGCCGGCGGGAACGGGGTAGTCGATGCCGCCGGCGAGGAAGGCGGCGTCGCGGGCGGCGAAGGCGAGGATGTCGGCGCAGGAGACGGTGCGACGGCACGCGGCCTCCACCGCGGCCTTCGCGGCGTCGATCACCGGGAAGCCCCGCAGGCTCGGGTTGTTGACCACCGAATCCTTCTCGGCGGGGTTGCCGGGGGTCGAATCCAGCAGCACCGAAGCATCGCAGCCCTGAGGATTTAATTGATCAACGAAATTTTGTTTAGCATTTTTGATAACTCATTTATTAATATATACATATATATATATATATCAAGCTTTTGTACAATAATATTATTGAAAGTAGACCCAGTGATTACTTCAATTTGCATGATAAGTCGCAATTTTCGCTAATAAGTAGGTTTCATGAATCCTGGTTATTTAGTAACTAAAATTTTGATTTGATAAAGAAATAATAATGCCTAATTGGTTGGACGTAATTAGTTTGCATGCATGCAGAAAATATGTAAAAAATAAGAAAGTGAAAATTAATGCAGCGAGACCCGTCAACTGTTATAAGTGATTCCGAAATAGGACTCTCGATCAGTTTTATATTATTTTTTATCAAAATTTTCAAATTCTATCATTTTACTTGAGTTATTGTAATAATCAGTTATTTATTAAATTTAATATATAGTTTTATTAACTATTACTAAATTACTATTAAATTTAATAAAATGTCTAATTTAAGCAACTAAATTATTTATTTATTTTTTTAAAAAATAATTAGAAAAAAAAAAGTAAGTTTGAGGAGGCCATTTCAAAACAGGCTAT
Source organism: Tillandsia fasciculata (assembly GCA_029168755.2). NCBI lineage: Eukaryota > Viridiplantae > Streptophyta > Magnoliopsida > Poales > Bromeliaceae > Tillandsia > Tillandsia fasciculata. Next base: position 29,913,061 of record CM054930.1, read on the forward strand.
TGACAACACAAGTATGCAGTACGTATGTACTTATTCGTAGGCATGTGTGTGTGTATATATATATATATACGAGTATAATATAATATATATATATATATATATATATATATATATATATATATATATTTATATATACATACCCTAACGAAGCAATCGTGGAAATGCATCCGAATTAGCCCGGCGGCGAGGCCGGGGTTCTGCGCAACGGCCTGGCTCACGGTCTGCCGTACAATGGCCTCCGCGGCTGGACATGAGTATCGGTAGAAACCGATGTCTAATGTCGACGTTGTCGACGAGGCTAGGGTTAGGATGCCAATGGAGAAGAGCAAACTAGAAGAGAAAATGAGCACATAAGATTTGGAATCCATCACTTATTAGAGACTAGCTATAGAGAGAGATAGAGAGAGAGAGAGAGAGGTAATTAATTAGTTAACTTTAAGGATGATGATGAGGAGATTTATGAGAGATGGTTGAGTATAAATAGGTGGCTTAAATGAGGTGTAATTAATGTTTACTGAGTACATTAAAATGATGTGAGCAAGATAAGTGTGGGGTACGTGGACCTTTTCCTGTGTTTAATTTATTAATTAGTTCAAGTAAGCGTGTTTGCGAAAAGCTGTTGTGATTGAGAAGAGCAGGACCTTTCCCATGGACTAGAAGATTAATTAAAGAATATGTGATATTAATTGTTTATAAAAGGTCATAACTTGCTATTTGTTGGCCTGCTGATCACCATGTCTATTTAGTTTCAATAGAATTAGGTAGGTAAATGTGGCATGAGCTTTTGACACAATCATGGCTAGACTCGGTCCTTCCTTAACTCAATGCAAAATTATATGAGACTTTTTATATTGAAACAGTTTAATTTATTGTTTAGTTTTAATTTGTAGTAGTCGACTTTTTCAGCTCGTGAATTAGACTATGTCCCTGTGGAGAAGGTCTATATAAATTTTGTTCGTTTACTTGTCATGGATTCAATTAGAATATAATGCTCAAGCATATATATATATATATATATATATATATATATATATATATATATATATATATATATATAGATTGTTTCGACTCTTTGATGCGCTAGCTAACAAGTTATGAAATTTAGTTGCTTAACCCTCCAAATAATGAAATAAATATTTTAAATTGTTCTTAAAACTGCTGAATTTTGATTCATATGTCTGTCATCAAATGACTTGATAATAAGAATATGCAAATGGATGTGAGTTGGTAAAGATACTGCTCTCCCAAAATAAATAAAATGGTAAGTGAAAGACAAAAATAAAAAAAAATAAAAAAGACTATTCATAATTCACTCCGATCGGCTAAGAAATAAAACAAAAAACGGAAACCCTTTTTTTCTTTCGATTTATAAAAAAATTCGTCAAAAATCTGTTCTCGACCCACTCTGAAAAAAATACAATTGGAGGTAAAAAAAAATAGAATAAAATTTAAAAATAGAATAAAATTTAATCCGCACTGAGCCAGCCCTTGGCCTGTATCTACCCCATTTCCATCTCTATTTGGACTAGAACTCAATTTTTTTAGGAGCTAGTTGGTTTAAATTCTGAAAAAATATTTTTTTACAAAAATAATTTTGGTTTGAAAAAGTAATTTCTATTAAAAACTGTAGAGCACTTGATTGAATATAATAGAAATTTTTTTTTTCTGAAATAATTTTAAAAAGTTGTCTGCTAAATTTTCTTTTATTGAAATAATTTTGTAATTTTATTTAACATTAATAATAATTAATATTAATATTATATGCCAATATTTATAAAATAAAATAAAAATGCATGCATGCTAATACTTGTATAAAAAAATACATGCTAATATTTGTTAGTAGAAAATTTTTTTCCTCATCTTATATGATTTTTTTTTATATAAAATCTAATGGAATATTTTTCTGTGACATTTCTCATGATATAAAGGTCCAATTTGATGATTAAAAGCATCGTTTTTATATTAAAAAAAACAAAAATTTTAAAAGCGTTTTTAAATTTTCTTTTTTACTATGTAAAATTACGGTTAATTTGTCACTAGAGAATGTGGCTACAAACTTTTCGGTGGTAGTTGTAACTGTAATTTTATAATATAAACAAAGAAAAAATTGAAAGTATTTTTAAATTTATTGTCACATGTTTATCTGCTGCCAATTGCAATCATAATTTTAAAAAAAAAAAAAAAAAAATCTGAAAGTGTTTTTAATTTGTTTGAATCTTCTATAATATAAAAATAATACTTTTAACAATCACATTATTAAGTTAGGTCAAAATACACTTTTTGTGCACTTTCAAATGAAGGCTTGGGCACTCTTATAAAATATCACTTCCAAAGATATATATATATATATATATATATATATATATATATCTGCTATGGTGCTCATAAAATACTAAATAACACTTAGATATATTTATTTAATCAATTACACTTTTTAGATTCATTAGATTTATTTTTTTAATTAATTTACCTTTTAAATCATGCTCTCTCTCTCTCTATCTCTCTCTCTCTCTCTCTCTCTCTCTATATATATATATATATAGCGTAGGATTACTATATTCTTATGAATATAAATTTCTTTATATTCATAACTTTTTCACCATTGGATAAAGGAATGTGCGATTAAGATGATAGTGGTCCCCCTAGGATTTACTAGATTGTTGGAAAATAGTAAAAATCTTAGGAACTACTATAATCCTAACCACACATTCCTTCATTCAAAGAATAAAAACTTATGAGTACAAAAAAAAATTTACTCATAAGAGTATAGTAGCCGGACCATATATATATATATATATATATATATATAGAATTAGGCTAGAATACTATCGATAGTATCAGGCCATTGGTGCTATCAAGTTTTTAGCCGTTAGATGAAAAAATATGCGGTTTGGATTATAGTGGGCCCCTAGGGTTTACTAGGTGGTTGGTTGAATAGTAAAAATCTTAGGGGACCACTATAATCCCAACCGCATATCTTTTCATCCAATGGTTAAAAACTTGATAGTACCAATTGTTTGGTACTATCGATAGTATTCTAGCCGGAC